>OX393565.1:3669394-3776894 GCA_947652115.1 Blastomussa wellsi | reverse complement strand
TCGAGAGGGCTCATCCACGGTGTAAAAAACCTCTCAAACTCACCAGTGATGTAAAACAAAGAACTAACAAGACAACAAGGAACCTCGAAACAATATAGAACACTGCAGAAAAACAATAGCTCAAAATCAAAGACAAAAGTCACAGGTTTTTACACCGAGATAAACTCCTCAAGAGATCTGAAACAACGTGGACGGCGCGGTGGCCTATTGCAGCTATTGCGCTTAACTCCGGATCGGGCTGTTCGGGTTTCTTGCATTGGCCAGGACACTTCGTTGTGTTCTTGGTAAAGACACTTTACTCTCACAGTGCCTCGCTTCATGATAGACTAGCGTCCCATCAAGGTAGGAGTACAAATTAAGTACTCCAAGCTGCTTCACTGAGGAAACCGGGATAAGCTCCGACCTGATGGGCCACTTCCAGAGATGCCAACCTATGAAGATCTAAAATCTGGACTCCGATTCCGTCACGCTTATGACTTCGCTTACAACTCCGATTTTCATTAGCTCGTATATATGATAAGCGCTTTGTTTTCTTTTTATTTTTTAACAGTAAATGGTTTGAACCCGGGGATAATAGTCGATCGTGCAGGTTGAGGGATAGTCCTGAGAAGGACTGTTGTCGGTGACCGTGACTGACGTTTCGACAACCTGAGCCATCTTCAGAGTCATGTGAATAGTTGTTTGTAAGTCGAATGTTATAAGTTTCGTTCGTGAAAACTGATTGGTCAGTTTAGCCGTGATGTTATTGGCTGTAAGAATCGAGTAGTTGAAGTTGTAGGTCGTGATTGATCGATTTCGATCCGTCGGTAAAGTGAGATCGTTCTATTCGGTCTGTTTGTTATGTCCATGTCTTGAATTAGTCGTTTGTACGGTGCCGGTAGTTGTTAAATTCCCAGTGTAGAATCCCGAGAGAGAGGGCGTACTCTCTTAAATGGGCTATACGGCGGGGACGTGCCTCTGGTATAATTCAAGCGAATCTGTCCTAAAAAGGAATAGAGGAGGTAAGTTTGTAAAGAAACTGTGGTGCTGCGTCGGTGGGAAGTATAACAAGATAATTTCGTTTCATCAACTGGGTTGGTAATGTGAATTGGCCACCGTAAAGAGATTCGAGACCTGACGTTTCGAGAGTTAGCCCTAAGCGTTGGCCCTGTCAGGTCAGGGTTTCAGACCTCCAGCGGCGCCCCTATACCCAAACATGCATCAAGTACCCCCCCCCCCCCCCCCCAGGATGTAGAATAAACTGAGAAGCCAATTGTGAACGTGATGATAACCGTTGCGACAATGAAGGAATTACTGCTCATAAACAAGGTGCTCTCGCACCTAAACGAACATGGTGACCCCCCACATTTTTATTTGAAAATTTAAGTTCTAAAACACAAACAATCGATAGGGAAAGTTTGACAAAAATCGCAGTGTAGCTTCTATTTCTATAGAATGGCTCTAAGCTCAGTTTGACTCCTCAAATTATGACAAAGTGTAGTCATATTTCGTAAATGTTATATTTTTTCTATGCCCACGTAGGCAATAATCGGGTCACCGCAAGTTTCTTGGCCTTAATATGATTCTGTAAGTAAAACTGGTTTACAAGAAATCATCGTTATAACACCAATTGTGATGAGAAATAATGGTACTCGCCGGAGTAGGGAGCTTAAGCAAACCACGACGACAACGCCAACGAGAATGTCGCCAAATAAAAGATTTAATGAGCAGAAGAAGTGTTCCTTGCAACTGAAAACATTTCAGTACCAACTTTTCACAAGGCACAATACACCATATTCGTATTCTCCGTATTGGACTGGAACTAGCTTGTGCGTGACCTTTGTGTCACTTTCATTTGAAAAGATTTCCTGCATTAGCCTCCATTGCAAGCTAGTTCCAGTCCAATATTTAACAATTATCCTGCGAAATTGCCTGATACTTAACCTGCAAGGCCGTAGACCGAGTTGGCTAAAATCAGGCGATATTCCGCAAGATTGCACAGGATAGTTATAATTAGCCAATCAGAGAGCGCGAATTTGCTTTGAATTTGCAATGTTCAAAGCTGTTGTCACGAAACCTGTCGCGCTTTTAACAAGGAGGCGGGACAACTGAAACAAATTCGTGCTCTCTGATTGGCTAACTTGTCAGAAAAGTTTATTGGCTGGTCACACTAAGGCGCTTCGCGCTGTAATTGCTAGAAAAGTTGCCATTATTCGGCGCTTTGCAAGACTTCGACCGAATTATCGTTACTTAACGAATACCGCAGAATATCTGTCAGATGAAGTTGACGGATATTGAGAGCATAATTACCATTTTGGACAGTGTTACAATTTGTTTAATAATAAGGCCTATTAACAGTCTGTATAATCATCTTGAAAACGGTGAGTGTATAAATAACTCACTGAATTACATAATTGCATGAATATAGAATAAAATGACGCAGTTTTTCGCATTACTAATTTATAAAATTCATTCAAAGCATTACTTTATTAATTAATTCGATCACTACTTTATAAATTGTTGGTTAAAAAATTCCCGGACTATATTTTTTTTCAGTTTTTTTTTTCAGGCCGCCTTCCCTTCTGCTCTACTCGTTAAGTCGCAGAAATTTATTTCGAAATAAAGAGATGGAAGATTTCAGGAATAAATCGTCTTGGGTCATCTATTCCGAGCTCATTTCTCTCACAGATTCATGTAAACTTGCCGGCCTCGACTCCACGTCTCCATCTCTGTTAACAAACGCAACAACTGTAGTGCCACTACTACTAGGAGTGCTTCGCCTTTCAAACAGACTCGGAACAGCTAACAATGTACCGGGCACGAAGGTCTGTGTAAGCCCACTACGGTCCAGCCGGGCTTGCAACCCAGACGGTCTCCTGTTGAGCAAGGCGATGAGCGGACAGCACCCAAGCACGGTACTCTGTATGGTTTTTCTCATTTCAGGGTTACGGTATCCGTACAGTATAGGGTTGAGAGCCGAGTTCGTGTAGTGCAGCGCTTTGACAAAAGCTATTAACCGGAAGAGGCCAGGAGGCTCGGGTAAGCGTTCCAAATCGTATGTAGCCAACACGATCACAACAAAGAAAGGGAACCAAGCGATCAAGAAGACAGCCGTGACGAGGGCAATTGTACCAGCAAAGCGAATTTCCCTGTGTATCGTTGAAGCGGCTAGCTCGGGGTAGACTCTCGACCGCGATCGACTGGCTGTTTCGTAGATCAAGAGGTACACTCCGAACATGACGATAAACGGCCCCACAAAGCAAACAGCAAAGATAAATGCAGTATAGCCTTCCTGCCAGTACTTCAGCTGAATCGGGTACAGTCCCGCCACGAGCGCCGCGCAACTCCACGCGACCAAGATCATCGCGTGGAAGACACCTTCGTGAATTCCGCGGTGCCTTATCGGCCAAACGATGGCTACGCATCTCTCAATGCTGATAGCAGTGAGTTGAAAGATCGACGCACATCCTATGAAGATATCAAACGTTATGTATAGTTCGTAGCCAACCGGGTGAAGTGTTGTGTCGAAGTAATGGCAGCTGTATACGTACTGCCAACAGGGAATCGATACAAAGCCAACCATTAAATCAGCCACAGCCAAGCCCAGTATGAAAGTATTTGTGGTGGTTTGAAGTCGCCAGTTCTTCTGGTAGGCTGATACAACCAGTGCGTTTCCGAGAAAGATTGCGATGAACAAACATCCGTAATAAAGGCTACTTATAGCAAATTCACTCGTTGTAAGATACTTAACATCTTGAAGAAATGGCGTCGGAGATTTAATCGATCTTGGAAGTGACTCTGTTGAAATGTTTGTAAATAGGATGGTGCGTGAAGTTGAAGACATAGCTGTGGGTTCTGAAGGCAGATTTGCAAGTCCCCGACAAACTCACTAGACTATAGCCACATTCGTGCTGACTTGCAGACTTAGAATTTAAGGCCAAAGCCTTATGCAGATTTTCATAAAACAAGCTGGCGTTTCATGGAAGTCTGCAACACTGTAAACGGAACTTTTGTGGTCGCTGTTTTCACCGAACTATTCCATGCCTAACTAGCGAAAGGTGCTTTGTACGTATGCCTGACATTGTTGTTAAGATCGTTAATCATGCGCGCGAAATTTTTTGTCTCGCGGCTAACCCAAACAAAACCAGTCACTGAGATCTGTGTGGCTAACTCTGACAGATATGTATCACTTTTTCTGACTCGCTTCACTAGCTTTTGTCCATATTATTAAGGAAAACAATGCGTTTTCTTTGAAGAACTTTTGTTGTTATTTCAAACATGGGGTGCAATCTAGCTAGCGTTAACAATGAAGGCCTTATAACCTATTTTCAAACTTTTGCGTAACAACTTTTCTAAACGCCGTGGTTATGCAACAACCTCGCAAAGATTAGAAAAGAAAACGAAAAAGCTCGTATGCTTTCCGATTAATTTGACTGACCTATATCTAGATCTTTTAACATGAGGTCCTTGAAAAGCTCGACTTAGACGATTTAGGCTAGGCGCACGCAAACGCAATGTTAAGCCAAAGGCCCCCTGCCCTGCGGTGCTGTTATTCTTGTGAAGGGCCGAAAGATTTTTATCGCATTTCAGGCATCATAAGACCTCTTCCTAAGCCTTTTAAAAACAAAATTAAGTTTTACACAATAGGCGGTAAAACAAATTGCTTCGGCATCATTTTTATTAAAATGATACGTTTAGTTCAATTTTGACCCTGATGATGTATAAACTGTGGACGCAGTCACTTTTGGAGGCAGGTGCAATCATCAACGCGCCTGGCCTCTGAAGGAAGCACCTGGCTGTGTGTGGTAGCACGGCCTCGCGATACCTGTGTCACTCGCTCCCGCTCGCGCCTCCCGCTCGCTTCCCGTATCCCGCTCCTTTTTAAAGCCATGGGATACCATTTCTCGCCACTGGAAAGAATCGCCACCTATACAAAAATGTTTGAATAAATTTCCTAGTCACACTCCTTCAAGATGGCCTATTTGTAGTTTTTAACAGTGTTACAAGCATGAAAAACTGATAAAAACATGTTTCTTCAACTGAATAAATCTGCCAATCTGATTGGTTCACCCATTGTTTTCGATTTAACAATTAGTCTACCTGTTTTCTATAACTGAACAGTCAAAGAAGCGCAACCGAGTTCACTTTCACTCATGCTGAAAGCGAGGACAAACAGTCTAGACAAAAATAAAGAATAAATGAGGTCCTATTAGGGGTTTATGGGATACAGGATATTTGGGGAAAAAATTAACGGGATATGGGATATTTAAACAAGAGATTCGGGGATATCGAACATAAACATTGGAGATACAAACCACCGCAATTAACAAGATACGGGATATTTAGGCCAAAAATTAATGGCATACGGGATAGTCAGACCCCCCCCCCCCCCCTAATGGGGCCTCATAAATGGTGCTTCCAAAGAACAAACACCACGCGATCGTTTTCGTCAAAGCAGTGGGAGAACCAATCAAATTCACGCATTGTAGCCTATCAGGAACACGGCGACGGATCACAGCTGAAATTCTGCTTTTCTGGTTTCAGAACAGATAGCATAAATCTATTAGTTTAAATCCAAAATAAGGTTTCACTAGTTACTACGGGGACGTTAGAGCTATCTTCATAGAGTTATAGCGTGGTGTTAGAGTTAATGACTGCCCAAATCTTGAATTCAGGATTTTTTGCAGTCCAAAATCTTGAATTAAGGATTTTGGCAGTCCTTTACTCTAACTCCACGCTATAACTCTACTGAAATAACTCTATTGTTAGTTCACCTAACTTACTACTACCACTACTCTACTCACTATCTAGAATCAAAGAGCTCTGTGCCACCACGACTGAGCTATTTGAAGCAAAATTTTGCCTTTTATTTCTCGGCGTACAGACTGTGTATCTGTTTCTTCTGTCTGAGAACATGGTCACACCGTATTGTGTCGAGAAGTTTGCGCCTTTGTTTGGGGACCTCTATTGGTCGACCACGTGGCACTCTCTTTCCTTCTTTGATATGGACCGCCAGGTCATCGATCTCTCCTGGAAGATTGCCCATGGGGTTTTATATACTGCCGAACGTCTTGTGTTTTTTGGTTTGTCTGTCCCCCTTCCTTGTTTTTTTGATGCCCCTGTTGAGTCTCTGACCCACTTGTTTTTCTATTGCCCTTTGGCCCAAAGTATGTTGTCCTGGTTACAGTCGCTATTGTTTTCTTTTAGTCCTATGTCCCCTGCTCTTGTCCTCCGTCATGTCCTTTTTGGTTTTGATTCTGATGAGCTTCGTGCCGTCCATCGGATTTTTGTGTATCTTCTCAACGTCTGCAAGTTTTTTGTTTGGCACTCCAGAAACGATCACCGCTTCCGTGGTATTCGCCCTGGTGCTGTCTCCGTCATCGAGAAAGTCAAGGTTCTGCACCAGGCTGTCTTGTTTTGTTTTTTTTCCCTGAGTTGTGGCCGTCTTTGTTGATTGTACTGCACCAGGCTTTGTTTTTGTTTTTCCCTGGTCTGTGGTCGTCTTTATTGATTGTACTGCACCAGGCTGTTTTGTTTTGTTTTGTCCCTCGTCTGTGGTTGTCTTTGCTGCACCAGGCTGTCTTGGTTTGTTTCTTTTCCCTGAGTTGTGGTCGTCTTGGTTGATTGTACCGCACCAGGCTTTGTTTTGGTTTTTCCCTGCGTTGTGGTCGTCTTTATTGATTGTACTGCACCAGGCTGTCTTGCATGGCCCTAATCTGGGTGTTTTGTTTGTCTTATCTTGTGTCTTGTTCTGTGTTTGGGCTGCGTTGTTAATTTTTAGGGAGGTGAGGTTCGATTCCTCAGCGAAGTTGGCGTTCTGGTGACCCTCAGTTTGGATGGACCCACCCTTCGTGGTGGGATTAGCCTGTGGGTCGGGAGGCATTGCACTCCCACTTCACTGTGGGGCCCAGCCGTCCATCTCAAACATAAAAAAACACGTCCCGAATATTGCATGTAACAATGTTACGAAATCACTCACTCATTCGATCTGAACAAATATACGGAGTTGGCTCCACAGAAAATATTTTGAGCCCTGCTTCAAGCTAGCTTACTGATGATTTGTTTTATTCTCCGCACCTGTCTGCTTGATAATGTACTGATATTTATATGAGAAATTAGATGTTGATCACTCAACGTTTGGCTTGTTTGTTTATTTGTCTATCCTATTGCCCAGCAAACAGAGCGCGGGATATGCAGTACTGAGCTTTATTTTTTATTTCAGAAAAGGGGGAAGACAAAAATACGCTTATGGTCATTTCATGGCCAAATCCACACCAGGAAAGAATCTTTGTATTTACCTCAAGATTACCTTGCCATGCAACTAAAATAAACATATTAGGGACCGAATGTGCTTTCTGCTACTTATCTACAGGGTTTATCGGTCAGCAATGCTGGTTTAACAATCATGACGAGCTAGTGAAAAAACATAATTCAATCAACGATTTTTGGCCTGAAACTTACATTGTGCATATTGGAGGGTCTTAATGGTTGACGGTTAGAAATACGCCGTTTTGAAGATTGACGGTTAATTTTTTGAATGTCGTTTTAAAATAAAATTTAAGAGCGAATTTGGCTTTAATTTTTTATTAAAGATTTCAATTTTTCCCATATCATTAATAATCTATAATTTGTGCGTTAAAAATTAGGTTTTTGGTCTTCAACTATGTGTCTTATTAGCGTAATTACATCACCTCTGTTACCGCTCGACGTATTTTGTGATATATTGAAACTTTTATTTATTAACAGCCGATCTTGACCCGATCGTGATCGTTTAGTTCTTAATTCAGGAAATCTGAGATATCTGCATGACGGCTAACGTTGGCTTCCTTGCTTGATGGTTGACGGTAAAAATATTACGTTTATGACGGTGGATGGTTAATGTTTTGGCCATTTGACGATTGACCGTTAACCCCATTGAGACCCTGATATCGTAGCTTCCAGTCGACGGAAGCAACATACCATGATAGCGACAGGACGTTCTAATTTCAATTCTTAGTTGTGAACACACTAAAGAGACCTAGCATACTTAACATTGATTTTTCTTTAATAATGTCCGTCTGCAAAACGCATAAAATTAAAATCACTGCGAGAGCTGTTAAGGCACCAAACAAACAGTTATTAAATCCAATTTGATTTCAAACTCTTGAAATGGAGGGGATCGGTGTAGTTCTTTAATAAAAAAAAAGATGACTTAATATAAAACGAATGCTCTGCAGGGGTCAGGGGATTATTTTAAAAAGACTAGACGGTTTGAAAGTAGGGACGGGATTAAACAAAATTAAACTAAATAAATACATCATATAATTCCAGATAATCGAAAACTTAGAAAACGAGCTTTCTGTTTGTCGATGACATGATAGCAAGCGATAACGACCCCACATAGGACGTTAGAATTGCAAATACACCACATTTCATGTAATTCACTCGACCGCTGAACTCATTTCTTTCTTACTCTGTACGCCAAGCGGTCCTACATTTCAGAGCAGGGGAGCGAATCTGTTGCCAGCAGTTTTTGTTTGTTGTGATATAAACCGACATTTTTTAACGCCCCACTGTTTCAAGTGACCCCTTTTCAGCTAATCAAAAAATGTTTTAGTGATGGGAACAAAACTTCCAATTAGTTTTCCCACTTCTTGGCGGTTTTGGTGAAAAGACGGGTTGAAATCACTCACATAACGAAAAGTTAGCGAAGTCAATAAAACTTCAATGATCGAGCGAAAGCTGCGGATTGGAACATTACCAGTTATTGGGGTACTTATTTATTGGTGAATAATTAAAGCATACGTCAATAGCTCAGCGGTTTAGAGCCCTTGGGGCAAAAATAGTTTCGGCGTTCATAAAAAGCGCAGTAAGAATTTTCGAGACTTTAGCATTGTACGTCAAAAGTCCGCAGATAGTTTAGGAAAGGCACATTGAAATCAACTATAGTCGTAAATTGCACGTGGATAACTTTGAATTGAAGAGCTTGAGAATAACTTGAGAATTGAATTTGCTGTTTGATCTTCTTCGTGGTTGTAATTTTGGTGTGATATGCATTGACACTCAGTTTACCTCCAGAGTTGAATAGACAGGTAGGTAAAATTTTTAAATTTGACCGTATTTCGTAGCCGTGACCTTTATTTCGGTTGCGAGAATGACACCGGATTCCATTAGCCGACCGGATCAATCAAAAACTTGTTCTGTTTCACGAAATCACCACTCCTTTGTGATCCTAAGAAAGTCTCGATACATCACAGTCCTTTTTAATGCAATAATCTACATGTAACGTTTAAAAGAAACCCAAAGATTTGATCGCTTTTCTGCTAGAATACCATTAAAAAACGAAGAAGTTGTTGCGTGATTTTTTTTACTTCAGCTCTTAGACACCTCAAACTTTGTGGTATGTAAATTACAAGCGACATGCACATGCTGATATTTGAAATTTGGAAGGAGTTATTATCAACATATTCGCTTGTAAGCTACGTACGAAATCGTTCAATAGTTTCGTCACAATCCTTTCATGAGTTTGCTGATTTCCAATGCCAAACTTATGAGGTAATTCAAATCGACAAAGATCGTGACTAGCGTTTTCATTTTTCTGCGTTTTTTGCGCATTTTAGGCCCTTGAGGGGCAGCGAAGCATTTTCAAACTTGGAATTTTGGGGCCAATCTGTTTACCAATTTGGATTACAAATCATTTGTACGTTTTAAAAATGTGTTATATGTTATTCATATTTGATAAGAGAATGTAACTTCGAACACGATTTCATTAGAGATCTGGTTGTATTTAATGTTTTAAGACATCAAGCCAGTGGGAACAATTTATCCACGCGGAACGAACATCGAACTTGTCTTTACAAAATAGTTTAGCACAATAGCCTGAATATTTTATTTCTCTTGCGGAAATAATCTGAAAATCTCGTCAAAATTTTTAAATGAGTACTTAAAAACATCCAAAATACACTAAAGAATGCAGTCTGAGGTTGTACAAGTCGGTGTTGTGAACAGAAAAAAAACGTGAACAATATGCTCTACCAAACAAAGCGAATAATGCGTTTCTTGAAAAATTTGCATTGGCAGAAGATTGCGTGCTATAAAGGCGCATTTCAATGTTTGGATGAGGTATTTCTGAATAGGAAACATTCATGAAACCAATTGAGAGACACTTGCAAAACAATTCAAGGTGTTTAGCGCCAGATTCAATACTTTCATTAATTGTACCTTTTTTAAGAAAAGCTAAATGCTTAAGATTATTTGCCGGTGATTCTGCGAGACAGCATCGTACTTGTTCTGCTGAAAAAAAAATAGTAGAAAAAACATAGTCGGCAAATATTTCTAAAACACATTAACAAATTTCCGTATGAGCATAGCAGTTCATTACTTATAAATATTTAAGACGGAACCATCAGGAAGTTGAATAATATCTATTTAAGTTGGACAAAAATCGAGTTCCAGAATAATTTAAATCATATTGCGTTATTTTTTACCCTTAATAAAAGGTAAAGATGGAAGTAATTATTTGTGATAACATCGACAACAATTTCTTATCAGAGCCCGAGAAAATGAATTTTAAAGATCACAAACTCTGGGCAAAATCTAACGTGTAGCCATTTTGTAAAATCGCCTTGAAGCGATTCAGTGGAATTATAGTGGAACTTCGAAATTTGTTTTCGATGGTTGGTGTTTTTAGGAAAGATTTCTTTTGATAAGATATTTGAAGCAGTAACTCAAAAGTTTGCAATAAGGTGTAAATAATTTTGGTACAACAATTTCTTATCAGAGACTGAGAAAATGAATTTCAAAGCTCGCAAGCTATAGGAAAAATCATTGGAACTTCGAAATTTGTTTTCGATGTTTGGTGTTGTTAGAAAAGATTTCTCTTGATAATATATTTGAAGTAGTAACACAAAAGCTTACAATAAGGTGTAAATCATTTTTGGTACATAATTTTGTCCAATGAATGCTCGAAGTCCTTATGGATTCCGTCTTAATTTGTATTAAGATATTCGCTATTAGCTAGATAGAAAATCATATTCAAAGGCTAGGTTATTGCGTGGCAATGCTTCCTAATAGCTGGAAATAGTTTCACCCTTGAGTTATACAGAACCTAAAAAACCCTTCTCCGTTAATATGATATAAGTTGAACTAAACATCTGTACTTAAATTCTATGAGTCAGGATATACAATTTTGTCTGTGGCAATAATTAATCAATTATTTAGAAACGACGTGCTATTACAAAAATTTGCATTTGGTGGAATTACTCATGTTTGACAAGTTAATGATATATTATTTAGCTTACCTTTAGCCGCCCTACATTAAAGTATATGGGAGTCTTAGATTTGACTCCCGTGGGAGGGGGGTACTCCCACATATGGGTATGCGAAACATAGACGGCACGCTGATCCCAACGGCGGATATGACCAAAATTAATTAAAACGGAATAAAGAACTAAATTATTTGAAACAAAATTGCTACTCTATTGTCTTGCAATAGAAGGAGAAAACAGATAAAAGTGGTGAAAGCAAAGAAATATCAACAAAGAAGAACAAATAACTATTAAAAGATTCACAATTTCTCCAGAATTGCAACTTTGATTTCAGTAAATCCTGTCCAGAAATCAATTTTGATGAATTGCAATCCACTTCCATCCTTGTAATCCTGTACTACTTCCCCAAAATATCTCTTCTATCTTGCTCTGTGGAATCTTTTTATTAAATTTGTTTGTGTATTCGGTGGCATTTGGCGCAATAATATGGAAATTAGAACATAAAAATTTCTATATGAATTCGTCACAGTGTCCTTCTAGATAGCTAGGGTATCATTTTTGCTTCTTTTGGCATTGTTCCCGGTGTGATCCTTACGTAGGGTAAACAGCAGGCTAAACGATTTTAGATTTTTTTCTTGAATATGGTATCAATTTCGGATTTGAACCTTAAATAGGGTATCAAATTCCGTTTTCTTCATCCTTAGATAGGGTCAGGATTGAAGTAACCTGCGATCAGGCGTTAAGAACCTTCCCAGCACACACCTATCCGAAATTTAAGGGAGTATCCTCCAGGGTTTGACTACAACTGCATTAGCGAAAATACTGAGAAATTTGCATATTACCAAAAACTCTCCTTTACTGTTTGCGAGATAGGGTAACGTAATTGAGTTGGCTGAGGAAAGATATGCCATTTAGTGACTAGAAGGTATGGGCTCCCACAACAATCCCCTGAAGTTTTAATTATTATATAACAACATGAGGACGACAACGGTCGTTTTTCCTCTATAGGGCTAGTGGCACAAAGCTACGCAGTCCCGCACTTTTTGACAACTTGAAAAACTCGCACCCGATCGAAGTCAGCCGTTCTTGTACTGAAACGCAACTGGGTATATGTATCTAATGGCCAGTTTTTGTTGGAATAGTTATGCAACAAAGTTGGTCAGAAAGTAACAGAAAAAAGGCCGACTTAACACCAGGCTGAAGTAGTGCAATTCAGTGCATCTAGACGGCTACAAGCACCCAAACTTAAGCCGGAATTTTTTCCTCTTTGTGCATCTCCAGCATTTAAAAAAAGGCGCAGCGTGGATTAAACTATTCCAAGATTTAATCAACTGTTACTTATTGCAACATTTGTTTGGAATAATCTTTCATGGCAGATCTTTAATGCCCTAATAATTTGACCAGTGTACCTGCGTTTTGCTCCAAAGTACTGTGCGCTTTTAGCCGAACTCAATTTGGCGCAACTTTCTTAGCTTCTAGCCAAGACGAGTTTCACAAATGATACATGTACAGGCGAAAACAACGACGAGGAAAAATTGAAAGGCGCATAAGGAACTGAGTGGTGAGCCACTCTATTCAATGCGGATATAATAGTTGTATTATAACTTCTGCAGCTATGTTTACGAGTAAATTTTAGTACCATTTTTGTTTTTTTTTTTACCATTATGTGAAAAAATTTAAGTTCCTGTGACGATCGATTAATTAATTATCGAATGATCTGTTGCCACGGCAATGTCAAAATCGATCAAACCCCTTATAAACTTATACCTTAAAGTGCTACTATGATCAAATTCTTGATATTTATATTTGCATATTTTCGTGGACAATACAAATGTCCTATATATCTTGCCAAATTTCAACCCGTTACAAACTTTAGAAGTCATGATTTTGGGAATTTTATTTCCGAGAGTTTACAGCCGCCATTAATTCTCCTTGTTCCAAGTCTTGGTTGAGAATTTGGGAAAATGATGTCATTTTCTCAAAATACCTCACGGGTTGAAATTATAACAACAATAAGTACAGAAAATTGCACGAGGATAACGTCCAAAGCTTTTATTCTTTTTCGTGCGCTTTTACTCATACTCATACTCATACTCATTTTTCTTGGACAAGTCTGTCCAAGGGGGAAAGGTGCAATGAGGTTATCCCTATGTTAAGCACCAACCCTTGAAACAAGGCCAGACTACAATACCGGGAACCTCTTTCCCTACTCTTTGCGAGAAGTGCGTGGGTTCTTTAACGTCCCCTGCTTACCGTAACACTGAAGATGCAGGAGACGGGACCTACGGTTTCTGTACTAATTGTTATTATAATTTCAACCCGTGAGGTATTTTGAGAAAATGACGTCATTTTCTCGAATTCTCAACCAAGCCAAGGAACAAGCAGAATTAATGGCGGCCGTAAATTCTCGGAAGTAAAAGTCCAAAAAAGACAACTTGTGATGTTTGTAATGGACTGAAATTTGGCAAGATACCTGAAAAAGTCGTACTATTAACGAAAATGTAAAAACATGGATATCGAAAATTTCATCGTAGTAGCACTTTAAAAAGGTCAGTTATATAATAGATAAGCACTTAAAAACTACTCAGTAAGAGTTTTTGCGATGAACTATGTGCAGAGTGCAGGAAAAAACTTCTGAAGAATAACATTTTTAATTATAAGTTTTGTTGCACCTTTCCCAAGTTTCTTCTTCATCTAATGCAAGCGTTCGAATTGCTCGTGAAGAGTGCTCACGGTGGCACTCTTGCGAATTCTCGTAAACTTTCGTTCGCACCGATTTCGCTGATCGGTTTACTTCGTGTTTCCCCGACTAACCACCCCTGAGGTCTCCGAGGATGTATCAGACTCGAGTTTGGGCTTAATAAATCGAGGGTCCCATACAAGGTTGACATTTAGCCGTAAAACGCCGTTGGGCGTAATTATTGGAAAATTGTGACCGCCAGCTGTAAAACATTAAATGTCAAATGCCAAAAAAAAAAAAAATACTAGCCATGTAACGGAACGGGGGGGGGGGGGTAAAAATATTCCTAGCTGCTTAATGCTAAAGAAACCGGAATTAGCTCCGGCTTTATGGGCCCCCTGGCAACAATGGCATGGGACGGAATAGGAAGAAGGAATAATATAGATAAGTATTTAAATGAAACAGGGTTTACGCTATTTTTGACCCTGTGCATGACTCTTGTTTATCTCGTTAAACCTGTAGGCCGTGTTAAAGTGCCCTAAAGCAAACTACCAAGATACCCAGGCAATCATGATAAGGATAACATGGATACAAATTTTTGCAACGATGTTTCAGCTAATTACATCAGCCACTGGTAAGAGGAGATGTTTGGGTAATCACCCTCACCCTCACCCTCACCCTCACCCTCACCCTCACCCTCACCCTCACCCTCACCCTCACCCTCACCCTCACCCACACCGCACCCCACCTCACCCAACCTCACCCCACCCCACCCCACTACACCCCACCCCACCCAACCTCACCTCACATCACCTCATCTCACCTAACCGCAACTCACCTTGGACCTTGTACCCTTGTACCCTTGTACACTGTCTTGTCCTGTCCAAAGCGTTGTCCTAAAAGTTAGTGCGCTCAAGCGATCTGGAGTCACTGCGTTGTGTTCTTGGGCAAGACACTTTACTCTTATACTGCCTCTCTCCAACCAGGTGTACAAATGGGTACCGGCGAAATAATGCTGGGGCATAACCCTGCCATGGACTAGCATATCAACCAGGGGGATCGGGGAGTAGAAATACTCCTAAGGAAACCGGGATAAGCTCCAGTCTGATGAGTTGCTACTGCTTGTCAGCATTGTTTGAAAACAGAAAATTATTTGAACTTTTTTTACAGGCTTATGCAATGAGACCAACGTTGGAATTCGTAATGAATTACAGGTCATTCCTAACGGTCAAATAACCGCTAGTTCTAACAATGGATCCGCTTTCGCTGCTGAATTTGGCCGTCTGCATGGAACAAGCGCGTGGTGTCCAAACAACACTGACATAGAGCTATATCTCCAGATAGACCTTGGACGAAAATACAATATTTGCGCCGTTGAAGTGCAAGGGAAACCTGAAGCCACCGTGACGACAAACTTTACACTTAGCTATTCCGATGATGGTGGAGTCTTCACCAGCTATGCATCAGATCTGGTAATGTCGAGTCGAATGTTCGTTATTTGCAATCTTCTTTCAGTTGCGCCCATGCCCTCTCTTCAGTCTGACCTTCCACCCATACGCCTATTCACGAGGCGATATGTTAAGGAGGCCAGCGTGGCGTAGTGGTTAGGGCGTTGTAGTTGTAATCCGAACGTAACAGGACTCAAATATTCTCTTACTGTCGCAACAGGGATTTGTGCTCAGTGGTCTTAAATTACTACAACGTTCAGTCCACTCGTAGTGCCTTGGCAGAACACGGCAAACATTAACAGTTCCATTCGAGTTTTACGTCAAACTTTGGCGTTTCGTTTTCCCTTTTAAAGTTGAATCAACGCGGACTAATATTCCTCTTAACAGGAAGTTGATAATGTACTCTTTAAAGGAGTCCCGTTTGAATGCAATTTGTCGCTTATTTTCGAGAACTAAACGTCTCAAAAATGTAAACAGCTTGAAATTTTAGTAACCGTGCCATCCGGCACATCATTTGATGTGTATGTCCCTTTTTTTTAAAAACAAGCATTAGCGAATGAGCGCACGAGAATTTCTGCAGTTATGGTAAAATATAAATTTCACCCATCAAATTGGTGTTATTGTACAAAGTGTATGGTATACGATCTTTCGCTTAGAAATAGAAAGGCGAATACCAACCATTTTCCTTTGAGCGAAGCCATCCATTTGGCTGTGAGAAACTGAATAAAAGAGCTTTTCATCTCCTTGGCCCAGTTAGCCCATGTTTCGGACTTGCTACTTTGTATTTCGCTTTACTGTACTTAAAATTTGGTAGACAGCCGAGACGTACGTACTCTCCCCAGACCTTTTCAGTCACGTAAGCCGTAGCAGCCTAAACTCCCTTTCTATTGATCGGACACGGTTGTTCCATTCAGTTAACTGTAGTTTATGCTTACATGTTCTTAGCAATTTAACGGAAGTGCCGCGGACGGCGATACTGCTGACTTTCATGAACTGAACCCTATCATAGAGGCACGATATATCCGGTTTATGCCAATTTCTACAGTCATATGTTTAAGAGTGGAGGTCTATGGTACACCAGGTATTAATTGATTATCTACATATGCATTTGTAAGAAACGTAGAACCCTAAACTCAGATCTTCATCCTAGCCCTTAAACGGTATTTTTTTTTATTTTATTTTATTTTATTTTATTTATCCACTTAACAATGGGGTATACTCGTCACTTTCACGCCCAGCTGTCAATCAATCAATCAATCAATCAATCAACCAAGGAAGCGATAACAGTATTGAGGTTAAAGGTTATAAAGTTAGGCCAACTTGAAAGGAGCAAACAAAGACCTCAAAATCGATATTGAAGGCCCATGACCGTTCATAATCTTTTGTTTTGCACTTTGGCTGAATTAAGAAAACAGTTACGTTTTTGTTTCTTTTTTTGGTGGGACTTATATCAAAACTTATTATATTCATGTACGTTCAAGGCTAGCAAAATGACCGAAAACAGAACAATTTTTCCTGCCTTCCTAATCAGTTCCTTTTATTAACAATATAGCTGACAGCAGCCTCTGCATATTCTACGGCTGATGTTCGAGGTGGCCTCAACTATAAGCCTGGTGGTTTCCAGAGGTCACCTCGCCGTATATTAAGCCCTATGTATTTTTGTAATGATAAGAAAATAGGCAAATAAATTATGATGACGATTATGATTACTGAGAAAATATGTTTCACTGTATTGTAGGCTGTTATTTAAAATCAAGGTTACATTTCCCAGGCGGCTGGGAAAATCGACGAATTGTGAAAACTGGTAAAGATTCTTAAACAGTGAACGCATGCATTACATGAAACTTGAATTGGTAATAATGATTATCGTGACAGTCAAGAAACTATTGGGTTTCAGTTATATTCTACTATCGTCCCAAGGTCCACGGTCCCTCTGATTTGCTTCAGGGATCGAGTGCATCGCTGGTCCCAATTTTTGAGGATTCGCAAAGTACTCGTTCTGTAACTTTTCAGCCAATCAGATTTGACAGCGAGTCTGCGAATCGCGGATTTCCTGTGTTGGAGGCAGTCAGAGATGTCGATTCTTGTTGCCGATCAAAAGGACCGAGGCCTATGGGAGCGAGAATGGGGAAACACGGCACATATTTTTTTTCTGTTTCTTAGCTAATACCATTTTACTTTAGCTTTGAGATTTTACGAAGATTCATAAGATGAAAAGGTAATATTATGTTTCTACTGGTTTTAGATGGCGTGGAGGTCACATGTAACGAGGATAATATTCAGGTGGAAATTGATAGAACAGTTCACACTACTTTGGACCCAGCTGATCTAACTCTGCTTAACAGCAGCTGCATTGCAAGTTCTAGTGATGCCTCGCTTATCAACTTCAGCATTTCGCTGGGGACATGTGACACTGCGGTCTATATCTCCAAAGACGGAGTGAAGTCTTTTTACTTTAACACAATCAAAAATACCTCGCCAGTAGAAACGCTGTTTAATATCATTTGCTCGTATATACGCGAACCAACGCATCTTGGCACTGGTGGGTAATAAATCAAGTATTTAAAGTTTATATGACACGAAAAACATTTCCTGCTTATTTGAAAGGCCTTGGTTTGTTTAAATTTATTTACCTAAACAAACCTACAAACTGGAACAAAAATAATGTTATGTATTTCACATCATGAGTTTAGTGTGCTCCGAACATTGGAGCAGTAACTGGAACATATCTCTCCTCTGCGCCTCAGATATCGAAAAAGGTATAAAAGGGTCAACCTTACACGTTTACGTCTTGCAATTTTAGACGATGCAACTTTCGATACCCTATATATCTTTAGAATATAACCCTGTATGCTCGCCATGGAATCTTACCGGGCTTTATTTTTAATAGAACATGGGCAAAAACTATAGAAGCCCGGTACCCCGGATGTAGTCTATATTGCGTTGCGAATTGAAAAAAAGAATGGCGGCTAAAATCTTTTAAAGTTGTCTTTTTATTTCCTTTATTATGAGTGCTTAAACAAATATTAATGAAATAAGTTCAGGTGACTGGGGAGACGAAAATGTGGATGAGCTATTGAGCAGCGAGTGCCAGAAATACGAACAAGAAGGCCTCCCGCGCGCGTAAATTCGGAGATTTTTTAGGATTTTTTAATGCTATATTCTAAACCAGCTAGGAGATGGGTTTCCCAATGTCCTATAAGAAAATAATGCCCTTTTGAGGTCCAGAAGAGCAGCTGAACGCCCTCGCCTAACGGCTCGGGCATCCCCTAGCAGCTTTTCTAGACCTCAGGCGGGCATTATTTTCTTTTATAATATAGATAGGACTCTGCGCGCTCTGCCGGATTGGTCAAAAACCCATGTTTTATCAGAGTATAAAACATAGAAAGGGATGGGATGGCGGCGAACATTTTCTATAAAGAAATTCCGGGCAAAATTCTGAGTAAAGCTGCAGAGATTGTCGAACAAGCTTCTAAGTTCGAGATGAAAGTGGAAGAAGCGAAATTAAATTGCTTCAGTTTATCGATCGTGCTGTGTTTTGCTGTTTTTACTCACGGCGTATAAAATCTATATCATAAAGTAAATGAAGAAGCCTAAGCCATGTATTATACTGTCATAAGACACTCCGGACATTTGAGAACATTAGAGAAATGCAGGAAACGTACACTCGCCTGCGGCTAGAGTTTCCTGCATTTCCCTCGTGTTCTCAAATGCCCGTCGTGTTTTATGACAGTACTGAATACATGGCTTAGGCTTCTTTATTTGTTAAATAGAAGATGGATACCCATCTTCTAGTAGGTTAAAGGATCACACAAGGAACAATGCCAAAAGGTGTCCGGAGAGGTGTCATTCTACGCTATTAGTATGTAACATGGTTTGGGCTTCTTTATTTGCTTTATGATACAGATTTTACACGCCGCGAGTAAAAACAACAAAATAAGCACGATCGATCAACTGAAACAATTTAATTTCGTTTCTTCTACTTTCCTCTCGAACTGAGAAGCTTCCTCGACAATTTCTGCAGACTGGCCGTCGAGAATTTCTTCATAGAAAATGCTCTCCGCCATCTCTTGCGAAATTTCACTGGAGTAAAGCTGAAGAAAAGCAGTAAAACACGCTTTTACTGTGTTTTATACTCTGATAAAACATGGGTTTTTGACCAATCAGAGCGCGCGCATCCTATCTATATTATGATACTAAATAAAGCGTGGGATTATCTAAAAATGTTGTTTCTATTGTTTTTTTTTTTATTGTATTGGATTGCCAGCCCTTGACCTTTTTTAGGAATAAAACTACCGTCATTCCTGTAAGCTTGTTCAGGGAGGGAACATCAGCTTCACAGAAAACTAACATTGAGAAATCCAAAGGACCGAGTCGACTCATAAATGCTTCAAGGCAAATTGTATACAAATTTATCTACGGTTTGCAAGGAAGCGCAAACAACTAACATCAGAGTATCTTTATTTCTATTCAACAGGTGAAGGCGATTTTGCCTTTGCCATGGCAATATACACTGATGACAGTTTTCAAAATGTGGTTCCCAGCAGCGCAATATCACTTGGAACGAATTTGTACTTCTTAGTAAGCGTGCAAAGCTCTGACGCAAACACAGAACTACATCTGCAGAAATGTCTGGCAACACCAACTAACAACACGAATGATCCTAACGGATATACCTTCATTGAAAATGGGTAAGATACATAGAATATTCCAGGTATGCATTTGTGTCATTGTGTTGTGAAGAATTGTGCAGGGGCCTTGCTGGTACACACAAATCACTAATTCTAATTCTGTAACAGAAGTTAGCGAAACGCGTTTGTAAGTGAAAAAATTAATAGTGATATGACGACATGACGATAAACAAGGGAAGACATAAATAAGCTAACGCTTCCACGACCTCTCAATTATTATTTAGAGCAATTTTGGTGTGCAGCATAGCCGAGTCGAGTTGTGGAACAGATTGCCACATGAATACCACAAATACGCTAAGGATTTTTTTTTCATTTCTGGGGGGTGTTTAAATGAAAGTTAACTATTTATTATATTCTATAATTAGTTCAGAAAATGGAGTAAAATGACTGTCGTTAAACCAATTAGCTCAATTTTTAACTGATAGTTGAAAAGTGGCCTAAATTTTAACTTATAGCTGAGAATCCAGCACCCTCATGCAGACCCTCTGCATAAGCGAATTGTAATTGGTTGAGAAAATACTGAAAATATATCTTCTCTGATCAGGTGATTGGTTTAAACTTGCGCATTTCACGAGCCTTTATTTATCAAGTAAAATGCCGCGTTAAACAAATTTACTCTTTTTTTTTCAGTTGTGACAACGAGTCAAGCAATAATTTTGTGACCGGTTATAACTGTACCAAACAAGACAACAACCAAACGTTTGTTCTCTCTGTGTTTCGTTTCACTGGTTCATCGCCTGGGTCCTCAATTTATTTCCATTGCGATGCAGTGGTCTGTTTGAAAAGCAATGCCGATTCCGTCTGCCAAACCGAGTGCAATGCCTGCTCTGCCAGCAGAAAAAAGCGCTCTTTGGGAGATCACTCCATGAATGACCTCGCTGAAGCGCATTTAGTTCTTGGCCCATATACAATCATAGACGATAGCAAAGGCAACAATGGACAAGATGACTTAAAAGACGAACCAGAAAAGAAAGGTATGTTAGTCTTGGCTGTTTTAACCAGTGCATTGGGACAGTTCTTATCTTACTCGTGTTTCACTACTCCAGCGTTTTTCTCACCACAAAGCGCGCAGGATTTGTAGGCTCTTTATGAACTGGTGGAATTTAGTCTACTGCACCCTGTGTGCCTTCTACGTTAAATGCTACGCCATCGTTGCCCTTTAGGCGCTGATGCGGAGAATATATTCCCTTCATGCTGATACAAGAGCAAAAGGAAATGAGCTAAACATCATGCCACAAGCTAGGAAAATATTTCATTTAGTCATTAACTATGATTAAGTTAAAAAACACTAAGCGTGATCTGCAGTTAACCCAAAACATTGTGAAACAGATGCGCGAGTTAAATAAAGCGAGCTTGATGGTATGAAGTTTTTCTGTGCCTAAATTCTCAGAACCTACATGAAAATAAATTCAAGAAAATCATCATTTTGATATTTCACGCTTTGGAACCAAAATCGGTCAAATTTTTCTAGGGGTTTTGAAAAGTCCCACAAAATTTCTGCTCTTTAATCGTGCGACCACTCAAAAACCATTGGATACCCGTCTTAAAGGGTCCTAGTCAGCCTCGGACATTATACAATTTATATCAAAACATAACTTAATTATTAAACAGTAACAAAGGCGTGGTTGACTAGAACCCTTTAACCTCTCATCTTCCGGATTTCAGCATTTCAGCTGACCTCACTCTCCTTCGCAGAGGACTCTTTTGTTTTCGCACGAGCTGGGGAATGGGGAGATATGAAAGAAACCGCATGCAACCTAGAGAGAAGGAAAAACGAATGCGAGCGTCTCCTCTCTCTGTTGTCCTTTTTTCCTCTTTACCCATTTTCTTGCCTTTTCTACACTGAAAAAGTCTTTTGCCTAATGAATTGTCTGTCCCATTTTCCTTCAGCGCCAAGCGAAGCTATTGAAGACAGTGAAAACTTCCCGGTTACCTTGATGGTTGTTGTATGTGTTAGTGGCTCAGTTGCCATAGCAATAATAATTGGTTTACTGGTGACGATAAAACTCTCTCAAAATGCTCGTGGGCCTGCAGTGAAAGATGTATCCGTTGACCTCGCAAGGGATAACTTGGCGTTCGAGGAGCTTGATGTAAAAACTTTGAGTATGAAGTCAAACGAAAAATCGATTTACTCATGAACCAAGAAACTTAACATTATAATGTCTCTAACTAATCTTTCATTCAGAAATACAGCCCAAGATTAAACTAATCCGTGATTATAAAGCTCATTTCTGAATTTTGATTTTCCCAAACTGGAAAAGAGCTACGTTTGAAAACGGGACTAACTTTTAATCGCTGAGCTGATTGTTCATTTGCGATTTGTATTATCTCTTTTGCGCGTCCATTTTTTCAACTTAACTTAGCTCAAGTTCAACTGAAACTAAGTGATAGAAAATGCCATTTTATATCAAAACGAATGAAACCTGGATTAGTCTTTAATCTTGACAAGTCGTTGATCGCTCAATAAACCGATTTTGAGGGGTGGGGAGAGGGGGTGGTTCTGTAATGTGAAATTACATGGGTCTTCGTTGGACGTTTCGGGGGTAAAAATTGTGGGTTAATGCCGCGTAAGATGTTAACTGGTTTAAAATGACCTCAGTTATAGGGGTAACCCGATATATTTTAGGGTATTGAATATATGGCAGGGAATGCCTCTCGTCTTTAGGAATATTACATCTTTAGGGTAAAAGGGGTGAACATGAATTTGAATCGCAAGCAAAATAAGCTGGCGGTACATTTGAGCGGTGTTTTCAAAGACTTCCGACAAAAACCTTCCTCGTCATTTTTATATGAGAATATCCATCTCTCCTCTAGTAGGTAGAACTATAAATCGTCTATTAACTGATCATATTTGCTCAGACTAAATGGCGCTATATAACACTACATTAAGCTTCTTTGTTGTTCCTTTTTGTCAAAGAGAAAGTTTATTTTTTGCTGGAAACAGAAATGACGTGATGGTAAATAATTTTAGCTCGAACACTGTTACGATAAGCGGGCTTTAAATTGCCTTAATGTTAACAGATATGTCAAATTCGAGCAAGTTGTAAAAAGTTCCTGTTTCTAGCTAGGAATTCAAACATCGTGGTCTCACGAAACTTTAGTTTGAATACTTCTGCAATGCGTGACCCTCTCGGCAGTCATCGAGCAGTTTTTTTTGTACATTTTCAGCGTCCCCCTCGTTTACCATTAGCCAATGGCTGCGATTTCTGGAAGTCTGGGGCCTTTTTATAATAGCGAATTTCAGCCTGGGGGCAAGCTGAAATTTTGGTGCGATTACATGGCGAATTTCAGCTTCACTGAATTCCTTATGGGGGCCTCCATTTTATTTTGTTGAAAACACCATCACTGCGCATGCCCAAGCTGAATCCCCCTTGCGTTGGAGGTTAAAATTAAGCCCAAGCTAAAACTCTTGTCATGAAATCGTAAACGCATTTTAAAGGAAAATTGTTCTGGAAGGTCAGCTGAAGTCCCGGCTAACCGAGCTGAAATTTTAACCCGGGTTCAAATTCGCCATCTAATCAGACCCTATCTGAAAGCAGATTTCCGAACCCATATACGTGTAACTAACTAGTCAATATGCATAAACGTCATATTTTCCTTTGTTTTTTTTTTTTTTTGCAATAAACAGTGAGAGTAAATTATACTGATGTTCATCCCAACGAATTAACCTTATACCACATTTAATCATTTAAGATCGAATTTTCGATTGAGTGTCGTGTGTGAGAAAGACACAATTGGTTTTCGTTGTTCTTTTGATTGGAGCGGCGCAACATTTTTAGCCAATCAGCGTACGAATGCAAATTGATACATTATTGGTACTTATATGCAACATCTTGTTTATGCAAGATCTTGGTTATGCAAAATCTTTGTTATGCAAGATATTGGTTATGCAAGAACTTGCTCAGGCAAGATCTTAGTTATACAAAATATTTGTTGTGCAAGATCTTGGTTTGGCAAGATCTTGGTTATGCAAATTCTTGGATATGCAAGATCTTGGTTATGCAAGATCTTTGTTAGACAAGATGTTGGTTATTAAAGATCATGATTTGGCAAGATCTTTGTTATTCAGGTTTTTGGATATGCAACATCTTGTTTATGCAAGATCTTGGTTATGCAAAATCTTGGTTGTGCAAGAACTTGGTTATGCAAGAACTTGCTCATGCAAGATCTTGGTTATGCAAAATATTTGTTGTGCAAGATCTTGGTTTGGCAAGATCTTGGTTATGCAAATTCTTGGATATGCAAGATCTTGGTTATGCAAGATCTTCGTTTTTCAAGATCTTGGTTAGGCAAAATATTGGTTATGGAAGATCTTAGCTATGCAAGATGTTTGTTAGACAAAATCTTTGTTATGCAAGATCTTGGTTTGGCAAGATCTTTTTTATGCAAGTTCTTGGACATGCAACATCTTGGTTTTGCAAGACCTTGGCTATGCAAGATGTTTGTTAGACAAAATCTTGGTTATGCAAGATCTTGGTTTTTCAAGATCTTTTTTATGCAAGTTCTTGGATATGCAACATCTTGTTGATGTAAGATCTTGGTTATGCAAAATCTTTGTTATGCAAGATCTTGGTTATGCAAGAACTTGCTCAGACAAGATCTTGGTTATACAAAATATTTGTTGTGCAAGATCTTTGTTTGGCAAGATCTTGGTTATGCAAATTCTTGGATATGCAAGATCTTGGTTATGCAAGATCTTCGTTTTTCAAGATCTTGGTTAGGCAAGATCTTCGTTATGGAAGATCTTGGTTACGCAAGATCTTGGTTATTGAAGATTTTTGCTCTGCTAGTTCTTGGCTACGGAAGATCCAGGTTAGGCAAGATCTTTGTTAGGCAATATCTTGGTTTAGCAAGATTTTGGTTAAGCAAGATCTTGGTTATTGAAGATCTAGGTTGGTAAAGAAGTAGTGTAGCCTGAGGAAAATTAATACCACCTGATCATCACCGTTTTAGTTTCCTGTTTTAAAGCTCCCAACGGCGAAAGACGGCAAGTTTGCACATTTTGCTTCCTCATCGTTGTACATCGCTTCCTATCGCTGAAGTCGGGATTTCGAAATGTCTGAAGACAATGTGCAAACAAAAGGAAGCAAATATGTAAACAAAACTGCGCCGTTGGGAGCTTTAAAACACTAAACTGTGATGGTGACGGTGACGGTGACAGGTGATGACAGGTGTGTATTCATTTTTCGTCAGGCTATACTACTTGTTGAGGAAGGACAACCCCTGGCCGGCTGGTTCGCACAATTAGACAGAAGCTGCGCCCTGTTATACAATGGTACGCGGAGCAAACAACTGCGTGTGGTTGATACGAAATCGGAAAGAGAACTGCAGCGAACGGTGTGTCGGAGCATATTGCACGCATCATAACTTCCAAATCAAAAGGGAATGCAAAAGCCCGCACCATGCGGCAGCTGCGGCGTTGGAGTTTTGTGTGATTACTGATTATGTCTAGCTTGCGGCGGGAACAAGCTTAGACGGCGGCTTATTCGCAAACAAGAAAAGGCAAAGAAAAATTTTGAACGTGTTTTGCACGAGCTGATGTCAACCAGTTAGAGATTTGTTACTTGTTATAAAGGCACGACGTTAGAGATTTGCATACTTGTTATAAAACTCAACTCAATTATTTTCTCGCACATTATACAAAGTCGCCGATGGCTGCAAAGGAAATTGGAACAGAAAGGTGGCAGAATTTAGAACTACCGGAAATTGATTTAGAACAATTTGAAAAAATGATAGAACAAATAAGAGCAGAAATTCGGAATACGTTGTCGAAGGGTGAAACGTTAGAACAAGAACTAGCGGAAATTGATTTTGAAAAACTGCAAGAACTAGAACTCGCGGGAATTGATTTTGAAAAAATGATGGAACAAATACAAGCAGAAATTCAGGATGTGTTTGATGATCGCATTCCCCCGGAAGACCAAGAGCGTCTACCCAAACCTCTTCTTCCAAAACCATACCGGCCAAGAGCGCCCCCAAGGCAAAAAAGGGAGGCAAGAAAAATGGAAAGCATCCTAAAAACGTTTGATCCAATCCCTGCCCAGAAAGTCAAATCGAGGGAGAACTACCAACAGTCCATTGAATGGTTCTTTACAGAAGCAGAGGCTGAGGGAAGAACGGTAGCAGGGAGACGTTTCATAAGTTGGACGGTCCGAGGACAGGAAATAAACCTCACAGAGTTTTTCATGAAAAAGATTCGAGAGAGAGTTAACACATCCATGTATGTGAGGCACAACTATTCTTATTGGTTGGAAAACGTCGAGGATGGAACGCTGATCTTATTTTATAAAAACTCCGGGGCGTCGCCTTGGATAAACCAACTGTCTGAAACGGAAAAATGGTTGAATGAAAAGGAGGAGTTGCGTGTCTGCAAGTTGATGACATCGAAAGACCGAACACAACGTGGGCGTTCAGGGGCTATTCTGATGTCTATGTGAAGGTTGTGCTTGATCGCCAGCCTTTGTTGGGCACAGGCCCCTTGCCTGAATGGCTACGCAACCTTGCTCTTGAGTGTGTTGGTCCAATAGTGGCGCTGGATATCTACCGCTATAATTTATGTCTCTGGCGCTGCATTGCTGTGCACCGAGGAGCCCGGCATGACCGAAGCACAGCAGCAGCTCGTGAGCTTGCCAAGAGTTTCTTCAAACTCAAAACTGTTCCAATCGACTGTCCAAAAACATCTCTTGATGGATTAGATAAGATTGAAAAGCATCTCAACAAGGGGGTCAGTTTTTCAGATTGGCTCGGCATCAAGGTGTATCAGCCTGAGCGGGGAGAAGACAACGAAGTGGTTTGGCATCCTAGAAGAAACTCGCCGGCCAAGCTGACAAACATTCTGACAATCGGCATTTACGAGGGGCATGCCTTTGTCATAAAATACATAGAAAAGCTTGCGAAAACGTATGCATGTGTGGATTGCCGCGCGAGATTAACAGGAGTCGACAATCTTCAACGGCATGTCCAAACGTGTGCCCAAGGGAAGACGATAATCGATTGCCCGGGCGAAAAAGTCGAAGCTGTAGGCTGTACTACTACAACAATCTCGACGTGGCACCTGGCCTCGAGGCTTTGGAAAAAATGCGGGCCTTCTACACTGAAAAAGGAATCGACATCTTGAAAGACGCGGTCAGCGTCCCGGGGGTGAGTTTGCACTACTTACTCCGGGGAGCGGTCGAGAAAGGCGCGGAGCTATACAGTCCAAGCGGAGAAGCGTACGAGATGTTGAAAGGAGCTGTGGTCGGAGGCCCGAGCGTCGTGTTCACGCGCTACCACGAAGTCGGGGTGACAAAGATAAGATCGCACCAATACGAAGACGCCCGTCTATGCAAAACGATCTTGGGGTACGACGCCAACGCCCTCTATCTTTCAACCATGTTGAGAGAAATGCCTTGCGAAGATGCGGGCCAAAAGGAGTCCCAAAAGGAGTTGGTGGTGCCAGAGCTAACGCGCAGGCTCAAAGAAGGAAAATGGTTCGGATTTGCCGAAGTCGATATAGAGATTCCGGAGCACTTGCGCCCAAAATTCGAGGAAATGTGCCCGTTCTTCTACAACAAAAAGGTGCCCAACGAGGTTGTTCCGGAGCATATGCTCGAATACTTGCGCCAAACAGGCAGAAATCGCGGAGACGGGAAAAAACTCGTGGGCTCCCTGTCCGCAGAGAGACTGTTGCTGTACGCCCCTCTGCTGCGTTGGTATGTGGACCACGGGGCAGTGATCACACGTGTCCATCGATCAATCAACTACCAACCGGGCAAGATCTTTCCCTGGTTCGTGGAGCAGGTCACCGAGGCGCGCAGGAGACGTGGAAAAAAGCAAGGCGCTGCTGGGGGAGGTGTTCAAGCTGATAGGGAACAGCGGGTACGGGAAGCTCATCGAAGCCTTGGAGCGGCAGACAAACATTATTTACACCAAAGATGAGAAGGTGGTCGACAGAGCCTTGCGAAGCGCGTATTTCTCCGATCTAGATGAGATCGGGCAGGCGTATGAGCTGGAAAGCCGCAAGCCAAGGATCACATTCAGGCGACCGTTTCAGGTTGGAATCGCTGTCTATCAGCTGGCAATGCTGCGGATGCTGGAATTCTATTACGACATTCTCGACAGGTATTTCGACAGAAGAGATTTTGAGCTGATCCAGATGGACACAGACAGCAACTACATGGCCATCTCCGGTGAGCGGCTCGAGGACCTTGTCCGGCCGGAGCTGCAAGCGGAATTCGAGACGCAGAAGAAGCAGTGGCTGGCTTGGGACAAATGGAGCGGCCACATGCCCGGGCTCTTCAAACTCGAGTGCGAGGGCAGCCGGATGATCGCGCTCTGCTCAAAGTGTTATTTCATCGACGCGGGCGAAAAAAAGAAGTTCAGTACGAAAGGGATGTCGAAGAGGCAAAACGAGATAACCTGGCAGCGTTTCAAGACAGCTTTGGAAGGTAGCAAGGACATGGCAACTAACAGAGTTTCAGGATGCGGGACGGTCTGATGGTCACTTACGAGCAGCAGAAACTGGGGCTCAGTGCTTATTACGACAAAAGGTGGGTGCTGCCCGACGGGATACACACTGAACCAACCGAATTTCACATTTAGTTCGCGTCAGACGGAGGAAGAGTGGTGTTTGGAAGGACAACCAGGAGCTCTTCACGCACAAAGCCGCGCTTGGGCCCGTCGTGCAAATAATAGAGAACGGGTTGATCTCGTTTGATAAAAACTCTTTCAATGTTGTAAACTTTCAACGACCAGATCGGATCTGTGGCCCTTCTTGCGCCTCCTTCAAGCTCACCGGGTTGGTAGAGATAGCGAACTTGGGCAAGAGAGGGGAGGATTTTTTCGGCCTTTCCAACAGGCCTTCTAGGAGTTGTGGCGGGCTGCGCAGAAACAGTGTTTTCTTTGATTGCTTCCGCAGGTTTTTTCCCCGTCACCCGGGTTTTTTCGTTGTTCAAAGCGGCAACAACTGCAGGAAGTCTCTTCACCAACGCAGTGGACCGCTCGCCGGGGGGAGTCGCATTTCCACGGCGTACTGGTACCCGAACAACCGTTCGGCAAGGGTGTTGTTGAAACATTCAACAATGGCCTGTTCGGTTAATGTCAACACGCCCGCGCCGGATATTGGTTTTGTGTTTTTCCATTTCTTTTGCAACGGCACCCATGAATTTGCGCCCGGGGTCAACCTGCAGCAGTTTTGGCCATTGGAGGGGCGAGCGCTTGTAAATCTTCTGAAAGGCCTTGGCGACCTCATCGGAATTTTTCGAAGTCAAGGATTCGGCCTCTTTGTAGCGGCTGGCCACGTCGACAACGGTAAGCGCGTATTTGAAAAATTTGCGTCCGCGGGGCAGTTTGTCGTGGGCAGAAAAAGAAGGTCCGCCTGGTGGACCGCGTTGGGTGTGGACACGCCGAATTTTGGCCGAGGAATGTGCCTCGGAGCGGGCAGGTATATCTGCCAGAGGGCTTGGCTTACCAGCAACTTTTTTGCAGTGTCTTCTGGCACCTTGGCGGCCTCGGATAATTTTTTTAACAGCCGCAAGGCCTTTCCAATATCCCCCCGGGCCGTAGTATATCTTTGAGAGTTTGGCATCCATCGCGCTATATAAATAAAAGTTTAAAGGAACCGGATCTTTGCGAGTTTGGCATCCATCGCGCTAAAAAAAGGATCTTTGCGAGTTTGACATCCATCGCGCTATAAAAAGTTTAAAGGAACCGGAAGGCTGCGTATAACTTTTCTTGAACGTTTTTTTGGCAACCCAGCCTATGCCAGCAGCGAGGCCGGTAAGGGTGGCGGCATCCATGACGGTTTTGACGAGCTTGTTGTCTGACATGTTTATATAGAAGAGAAAAATATTTAAATCGAAATTACTCGGCCAATATTTCTTTTATTATCTGTTTTAGATCTTCTTTTGTAGACACGTCTTCCTTTATTGTTTTCAACAACATTTGTACATCTTTTCGCAATTGCTCCTCTTCATGTTTTTTTACCTTCTCTTCATAATTTTTTTCCTCCTCTTCGACAGGCTTTTCTGACCAAACAACTGCCAGTTTTAAGGCCCTCATACGTCACCACACCCAAACCAAAGCTAATAGCTGTAACTGCTGCGATGTTTTTTAACCGATCCCCCATTGCGATGTTTTTTTGTGTTATATATTCAAATATTTTTTTGCCGCCTTAATCCATTAGGCGAATGCCTTTTGGAGATTCTTGCACCGGAAGTGGCGCCGGTGCCCAGGTGCAGGTGCCGGTGCCCGTGCCTTGAAAAAGGCTCGGATGTCTTCACGCTTGACATACGTCGTCGCAAGTGTAGCGCCAATTCCAATGATAGAGATCCATTGGTTTGTGCTGAGAACATTTGAAAAACTTTTGGAATCAGCTGCAGCGGGCGGTGGTGCGGTCTCCGGAGCAGGTGCAGATTTTTTTTCGTTTGCAATTATGGCCTCGGCTAAGGCTTTTTTCTGCGCTTGGCGGGCCAACCGTGTTCTTTCAGCAACCATTTTGCCAGCAGCTACCCGCTTAGGATTTTGGCAGGCCTTGTTGCCGGAGTTTGTGAAGTTGCCTGTCAGACTGGAGCGGTCGGTTGCTGTTCTTCGGACATTGCGAGGGATGTCGATTATTTCTGTGTTTTTAATTAAGAAAAATATTTTTTTGTGAGGAATTGCCTACTATTTCTGTGTAATTATTCAATAGTTGGTGAGTTTTGCATAGTAATTTTTCTCTCTTCTCCTTTGCACAAAAGCTCATTTAAAACAAGGTGTTTTGCGGTGATCAGCACCGCGTTGGCCACAGCAAGAAAACGGCCGCACTTTAAAGCCATGTTGCCGGCCAGGTTGGAGAGCTCTTTGTTGATGATGTAGTCGTTTCTGAGTTCTTTTTGATAAGCATCGATGTCATCTACGGCAACGACCATTCCGACCCCTTTGGTCACAAGGAAAATGACGCTGTCGATCAAGCTGTCAGTTGTCTTTGAGCCCACGTAGCTCTCGTACCGTTTGGTGTATTTCTCAACATCTTTGTCGCTGAAGCGCTTCACCTGCTCGTGTGTTAACTGCACCCCGATGGTCTCTTTGGCTTTTCCTGTCGACACCAGCACGGCCCACGAAGAGCAGGACTATCAGGCCCGGAGCCTGCCACAACAGCTGGCCCGCTTGCCATTCTTTTTCTGTTATAAACAACTAAATTTTTTCCAATTCAAATCGAAGGTGCTGAAGCGAACTTTCATTTTTACAATTCAACTCCGTAGGGGTACCGAAGCGAGAACACGAGATGAGCGAACTTTCGAGCTTTAAGCTTTGAAATAAGACCTTTGGACTCATCCTGGGAGAGTTCCCCGGCTTAATCATCAAAGATGGCTTTCGTGGTCTTGGCCGTGGGGGTGTAAAAGAGAACAACCGCCGCCACGTTCTCCCGGAAGGAGGCTGTTATGCTGGTCATCTTCTGCGTCAGCACCCAAACGCTGATGCCGATATGTCGAGCAGAAAAGGCAAGATTTACCAGCTGGCCTGTGCGCCCTTTCACATTTTTCGAGGCTGCACAGTCATCGAGGATTATGAGCGTGTTGGTGCCCTCGAAAAGCCAGGTGACGAGCTTCAACCAAATTTCCACCCCGTGTTGCGTGTATATTATCACAAACATTCGTGGATCCTCTTCACCAATTCGATGGTAGGTTTTGTTGTGCGCGAATGTCGGGCAGATCAACACGATGTTGTGGTCGGACTTGCCACGAAAAGGGCCATAGATCTGGTCCACCACAAACTGCGATTTGCCTGAATTCGTCGGACCCACAATCAACGCGTTGAACGGGATGTTGTGGTTCATTCAAAGTTGCACAGATTCTTGCTGTTTTATATCAGTTGCACAGATTCCAATTGTTGTTTAGTATTGCACAGATTCCAATTGCTGCCTCAAAATGTTCATCTGCGAGTCACTGATAACAAAGATGTAGCAGTTCACATTGCCTGATCCGCTCGCATTCCTCTCGAGCTCAAGCTGTACCCCGTCTTGGGTGTTAACGAGGCGCGTGCCGCCGCCGTGCAGCGACTGATCCGCCATGGAGTGCAGATCGATCAAAAGACCGAACTTGTCATCGCTGTAGAACTTTTTCAAATTCATGTGCGGCGTTTTTGTCTGGGGAAAGAAGCAACGGGCCGTCTCCCACATGTCCCTGTATAAGATGCCGTTGTTGTACAGCATGTTAGGCGAGCCGTTCACCGTGACGCTGACTTTCGAGAGGCCAGGGTTGAAGTACTTTTCTGTATCTCTGGCTCCTGGATTCCTTTCAGGGACCTTCTCTGGGGGTTGACTCTGAGGTTAATCCTTTCCTTGGCTTTTGCGAAGGTGATCATCTGATCAAGCTGGACGTGGTCATACATAAATTCCTTGCCAGCGGCATAAACACTGTCCGCGTCTTCCGCCAGAGTCTTGCTTCTGGTCATTTCATACTCAAGCTGGATGTTTGTCAGCTTGTATTTCAGTTTTGTTTGGTCAGAGCCTTTGACAACCTGGGAGGCCTTCGCAAGGGTCAGCTCAAACAAGAGGTCGTGGTAAAGAGCTTGGGGGTAAAAGACTCCATGTTCGGTCAGGATCTGGTGGTCCAGTCTGATTCGGTATTTTGAGCCGAAAACCTTGTTCAGCGCGTTTTCCGTGTCGACGCCCGAGGTTTTCTTATCCTCAGCGTTTGAGCGGATCCTGAGCGGATCTTGGCAGAGGTCCTCGCTCTGAATTTCATCGAGCAGCATGTTGTCCCGCCCATCCTTCGAGAGGAAAAGGTCCTCCCAGATCTTGAAGATGTCATACCCCACCGTGTCCTGCAACACGGTGCTCGCGTACTGCACAACCAGTTTGTCGACCAGAGCGCGCCCGACGTTTTGAACGAGGAAGTTTTTGGGGTCCCCTCCAGACAAGTCGATGTTGAAAAGCAGTGCGAGCGAGCCAGGCACGAGGACCTCGTCCTCACACAGCTTGGGCACATAAACATTCAGGGTCTCGCTGGGGTTGGCGTCGCTACGATCAAAGGTGATACGTTTTACCGTGCGCTCGGCTTTCATCGCGTCGAGATTTTTCTCTTTGTGTGTTGGACGAAGGTTTGCTTGCACCGCCATATTTAAACAGAAATATATTTTTGTTTAAATATACAATGGCGGAAGGTGGAGAGTTTGAATACGACACTTGACCATGATGACGATGACGATGAACAAGAGACCACAACCCGTCAAAACACAACCGGTCCTTTTGTGCCTGGCTCTGCATCGACACCCCATGGTGGCGAAGAACAATTTGAAATGCAAACAATGCAGCACGAACAGAGCGGGATGCCTGACACTTCTTACACCGAGGAAACTCCTTTGGTTGGCAGCATTTCGCAATTACAGCGTGAACGAGCTTGGATTGCTGCAAAAGACCAATTTCCGAACATGAGCTCAAGCGAGCTTGAGATATTTTACAGCCAAAAAAACGGAAGGCTTCAAGTTAAAATGTTTGGCGCTGGAAAAAAGGTATATGCGAATTTACCAAAAAAAGGATACAAAACAAAAACAACTAAATCCAAGACTTACCAAAGAAATAAAAAATGCACTCGGAAAGCCCATTTTTGAATTACAGGAAGCCGTTCAGCAAAAACGGGCTGAAAAAGAAAAAGAATTGGAAATATCTGTATCCATGGCTAAAGAACAAGAAAAAGTTAAAAGTGACATGGACGAAATCAGAAACAGAATAAGAGAAATTGATGAACAGAGAGCTGCCCCACATGGTCCTTTGAATGAAAAAGGAAATTCAAAAACTGAAACAGAAAAAAAAAGACCTTGAAAAAGAACATCAAGAAAAAAGAAAGCACTTCGAAAAAATCAACAAAATAGCAAAACAGGCGGCAAAATTAAAAGAAGATATACAGAAGCATACAGAAGAAAATACCAGGTTTAATGAAGTTCAAGAAAAAATTTACACAGAAACCCTCAACGACCTGAAAGTTCAAAAAGCAGAACTGGAACGGCAAAATGAAGAAGACAGGGCGATCGTCAACGATGAGAATGCCTCACCATCTGACAGAGAAGCAGCAGAAGGCCGAGTGGCGCAGCGTCTCGTAGAGATCAACCAGGTTCACACACAGATTGAGGAAATTGAACGAGAGAAGCCTCTTCGAGAAAGGGTCAAAGAGATCTTCAAAAAATATGGCGTGACAGTTACGGCAATCTTGCTTGCTACTGGTGCCACGATTGGTGCTGTAATTGGTGCCATCAACTCATCGCTGAAAGCCACCGGCAAAGCGTTGGGAAATGGATTGAAAGAGATTGGCAAAAAACTTGCTGGAATTCTTCCCGGTTTGATTGGCTCGATTGTTTCTTTCCTCTTCAAAGCTGCTGGGGAGGTCGTCTCTTTTCTGGCAGAGCACACCTGGCTTCTGATTTTGGGTGTTGTGGCGTTTCTGGTCGAGAAGCAGCGTTAACGCAATGTCAAGAATGCCAAACCCGCAACTGCAACCGCGCCAACAGCGACAGCTATTTTGTTGTTGAGATGGCTATCGGAGCCAGCCTTTGGCGTTTGCTCCTCTGCAGCTGTTTGGGAGACAGGGGCTGGCTATTTTTTTGTCACTTTTTTAATTGGATTCGAAGGGTGGTTTATTTTTGTTTTCTCGCCGTCCATCAGCCGAAGCGCCGCTTTTTTTGTGCTTTCGTTTGCCCCGTCGTTGACCCCCAGCTTCATGCCCGGTATCGCTTGTTTCAACCGGTTGTTGTAGCCAACCGTGCTTTCTGTGTTTAAAACCATCCGCGCGGGCATCAGCCAGGCCCCCGGGCACACAGCAAGGTTCAACCGTACCTTTGCCTCATCCACCGCCAGCTGGTAACGCTGCACGCTTTTTTCCAGGTCACGCTGCCTTATCACATCTTCCACCAAGACGAGGAACTGGCTCTGCGCCACCTTTGCGCGCCCCCCTTCGGCCAGGATGCTACTACGGACGTTGACTTGCGCGCCCAAAATGCAATACACGAACGCCTCTATCGACTGGTTTATTCGCGACAAACCCGCCTGGGTCAAATTTGCCGAGGTTTTGGGCGCGAACCAATTGAATTGCTCTTCCGCCGCGTCGTTTCTTATGAAGCATACTGAAATTCCCTTTTCTGACGCCTTTGGGTCCTCGTCGTCGAATTTTGCTTTTGCCGATGGATAGGGCACGTCCAGTATGAAAGGGTCGCGGCAATAAATGTAAACGCTACCCAGCCCGTGGTTTGGTCCTCCCGTGTAGCGGAAATCGGTTGACGGGGCAACGCCGAACTCTGCCCACAATCTTTTGTAAGACGCCACGTCATGGTTGTTGTTGGTCTGACTGAAGGTTGGGTCACCCGGAAACGCGCTCACGCTTTGGATGCCTCCGAGCTGATACAGGATGCGCCGAACCGTGAAGTACACGTGGAAGATGTAGAAAGCCCGCACCTGCGGCGGCAGATTCAGCGTTGTGTGATCTTTGTCAAATACTTCTCGAGATATTCCGCAACCTGTCGTCGCACACCACACTGCAAAGTTCAGCTGCTGTTCCCAGAAAGATAGATTTGGCCCCGCTTGCCATTTTTTTGCGGGCTTTGACGTTTCGAACTTCTGTTGTTCCTTTTGGAATACCTCTCTGAACTTTGTTGTAAAATACTGGTCAGGGGCAACATAAATATCGATTGCTTTGTTGAATATTTTCTTCAAACTTGGCGCCGCGTCTTCAAAGAGAACTGCTGGAACCGGCAGCGAACCACCTGCGCTGGGCGATAACTGGTAAGGGAAGCCGCCAACGTCAACCAAACCCAGCGCGCTTTTCATGCCTGCACTCCAATATTTGCGGTCTGAACCGAAGACGCTTTGCAGACTGCCTTCACCCTCTTTGTAAAATATTTCAGCTGTTGCTGTGTGGTCCTACGCTAAAAATGTCCGTGCTTCAAATTTGCTTTTGTCGGCCCTCGGAAACCGTGCAGAAAAAGCCGCCCACGCCTTCTCTTGTGCAAGCTTCGCGGCAGCAGACTGCGCGTTGCCAGCAGACTGCGCTCTTTTTTCGAGATAGTCAAACGCAACTGAATCTGTTTGTGTTTGTGCAGTTTTGAAGATTTTCATCATTTTATTTTCAATTGAAAATTTGCGCGCAACAAAATAAAATGGTTGTGCTTACTATTTCTACGTCTTCAAATCCATGCACCGTCAATTTTGACAACCCGATTCCTGAGGCCACTTTCGTTAGGCTGTTGTCTTTTTCGCTTTATAATTCGTCGCATAATTTGAAAAACGATGGGGTGATTTCAATGTCTGATCGAGATGGTAAAAATTCTGTTCCCATTACTATCCCCAGAGGGTATTACACTCTTGGAAGTATTGCTCAAAATATTGCACAACCTTTCGCTAAATTTGATATAACGCTGCCCTATCAAATAAATACACCTGTTGGTGCGATGGTGATTAACAACTTTGCAAATAAAAAAATATCTCTTGACAGTGACTTAGCCGATTTTCTTGGCATATCCCGCGAATTGATGTTTAGAACTTTCGTCAAGCGGCTTAGAACACCGAGTACTTACTTTGTTCATTGCGACTTGGTTGACGGCAATCAAAATTTGGAAAATGGTAAAGCTTCAACCCTTCTTGCAAAGTTTGACATCTGAGGGGAAGCTTTCGCAAAAGTCCACTATCAAACGGAGGAACAGCCGCCCTTTCGTGACGCTTCGACAAGCAAATATGTTAACAGCGTAACGCTTTCTGTCCAAGATGATGACGGTCAGCTTTTTGATTTTAACGATCATCCCCTACAGTTCGAATTGCAAATCATTTAAAAAAATAAAATCTGTGTATATACCATGTCTTCGGCAAATGTGTTGCCAAGTGCTCCGCCTATTTATCCTGAGCTTCCCCTGGAAAGAACCAATTTCCGGCTGACTGAGATCAGCAAAATTGAAAAAGAAATTGCCGATGAGGCTGAACATTACAGGTTTGTGTTGAAAAAATACAAGAAAGCTCGGAAAGTGTTTCACTATTCCGCGGTCTCTCTTGGCTTAGCAAGTGCCGCCCTGTCTTACGGGGCCGTTGCAAGATCACTCACTGGTGTCGGAATTGTGGTCGGGGCGCCTGTTGCTGGAATTGCCGCCCTCCTAGGATTTGCTTCCACAGGCCTGTCTGTTGCGAACAAGAAGCTGGAAAGGAAAGTTAAAAAACACACGAAAATTCAGGCTCTGGCTCTTGCAAAGCATGACTCAATCCAAAGCTCCGTCTCTCAAGCTCTTTCCGATAACAATGTTTTCCGACGCAGAATTCAAACAGATCTCTCGTGAAATGCAGAAATATCGTGAACTCAAAGAGAGACTGCGGGTAAACTTCGCGGAAAAACCGTCCGATTCGCCGGATCTTGCAATGATAAAAAACAGGTTCGGCAAGAGGTTCGGCAAGAGCTTCGAAAAAAACTGACGGCGTCCAGCACAAATTTGAACTAAACTAATCAAATCGACAGCTCGATCGAGCGCTTTGACCAAATCTTCTCTCACGCTGACGGTTTGCTCGCCAAACCGTGCTCAACCCACCTCTCACCTCCGTGTCCACACATTGCGTGGTGAATGTGAATTTTCCGCGTTCAAATTCTTTTTACATATATCTCATCGTAGTCGCTTTCATCGAAAGAAGGGTCGCCTAAAAAATGTTCCACGCCATTTTTATAACATGTAAAGCATAATCCATTTCGCCTGCATTCGCTGCATTTTCTACAATCTGTCGCAAAAAGGGGCTTCCATTTGCTCCAATAACTCGTTTTGCACAACATCAAAACCGAGATCCAATCGCTCCTTGATTTTGATGGCGATGTGTTCCTTACAATAATAAAGGTTTGATTTGATTCTGACATGTCAATTGTGTGAAATCTCTGTATTTTGCATTGCGTACAGTTACTACTTTGAGATTATCCACAAGATAATTATTTTACACTTTTCGCAAAATAAGTTAAAAGCAATGTTAGTAGTCCATAGAAAATCAGCTAACTCAGTTCCCTTTCGATGTTTCCCTTTTTCTCTTCAGAGTATAGGGCGAAATCATTGAGCAAATCTAACGCCCCGAAAAATAAAACAACTGACGTGGGAAAGCTTTGAACAAGCTCAGAAACATAATAACATAACTGGAGGAATGTGGCCTCGGTGATTAATTGACAACGGTGAAACTGCAGTACGCCATTTCTACGACCCTGCCCACCAATGGTCCTCGTTGCCATAATTTGCACTGACTGCTTTTCATTTTTGGTGACTACATTCAACCACACAACAAGACTTGAGTGAAAACCACTTATTCTACAGTGTAATTCATAGCTTCCCCAAAATGGAGTTCGTTAAACTCTCAATAAGCATTCAGTAATTAGGATACTTTATATCCCTGCTGACATTGAGGACGTTTACGATTAGATTTCTGCACATGTTTGTGGACGTTTGATATTATTGGCATTAATATTTGTCCTAGCTATCTATAGAAGTAAAAATTATACAAGCTTACAAGACGTTTATTTGAGAAAAAGAGCTGAAAGCGTATGGAACGTTTTAAAATGGCGTGTTTCCGATGCATAAACTAGTGTATGATCCAGGGCTGGAAACCTGACGGAAGCATGCAACAAAGCATGTATCCGGTGCGGAAATTCATGTATCCAGGAAACTCGTGTACCCGAAAACGCGACGGAAATGTAAAACAACATATTCAGGAACGTTATACCTTGTGTTTCTGCAACTGCTTTCACACAATTACGCTAGCGAAAACATCCGGCTGCGCTGTTCCGCAGTGACGGAAACATTAGAAAACGTCATGATTCTGCAGTTGGAAACAGGTGTAAACAGTTGCGTTTCCGCGTCGTTTTATTGCGTTTCCACTACGTTCCATTTGCGTATTCCTGGTATTTCGTCCTGTGGCGCAGCTAGAAGGGATTCATCCAATATGCAAAATATAACTCGAAGGTATCGAATGAACCTTACAATATTTAGGATTTTGCGTGCGATTGTACGTTTTTCGAAATTGTTTCCACCAATCAGTATTTGTAAGTGAGAAATGATCTATGATTTTCAGCAACTGGAAATCAAATAAAAGAGGCCACAGTTAAATTCAGGGCTTCAACGCGATTCGAATTCATGACCGAACCGCCGTTATTTGCAGAGGTCACATGCACGCCTAGGCTGTTGAAGGCCTTCTTTAACCCTATTCAGACCGGGTTTTTTTAACCTTCTGGGGCCGAAAGGGGGGGGGGTTCTGACGCCCCCCCCCCCCCCATGTAACTTTAAAACAGTTAACGCTATCGTCAACAAATTAACGCAGGGTGATGCACAGGCAGCCCAAGCTCACATTGTGATCAGGATCATATTGCATAATAATAATAATAATAATAATAATACTAATAATAATAATAATAATAATAAAATAATAAATAAAATTGCCTTACCTTACTTTCACTGTGTTTTTATTCTTGTCTGAACGCTTATTTTGCCGATTCTTAAACATTTAGGCGAGTTATCGCTTTCTGCGTTCCCCACTACAAAGAAAAGAACAAGGCTGCACACTCCAGTTCGGAACGCCCGACGAGCCAAGCGAAAAATCCCAGCGTAAAATGGTCAAACGGCCTCAAATCCATCGCGAATTCCAAGAAGAGATGTTCAAGTTTCATTTTCACTCAACAACAACTCAGTCCAGGCTCTGTCATCGATGCCAAACGGCCGTTTGCTTTAAAAAATCCAAGGTAAAAAGATCTCCATTATGCCTGTACACGCTCGTCACGACACACGACCGTTAAAAAACTCCTTGGTAACCCCGCCTCATTAACAAACTATACCTCACCGGAGTACCACACCGTCAATTGCTCTCAACAAGTTTTGTGTTACTCCCCTGGTCCCCTCAGGACGATTATCGAGGATTATCGAGGTGTTGTAAAATATTCCCATACAAACTCTTATATTTTTACCATGACAGCTATTATGTAGTATGATCCTGATCACAATGTAAGCTTGGGCTGCCTGTGGATGATGTAGACAATAATTGTAGTCATTTTAGAAGCTTTGTTGGCATGGTGACGTAATATGAGGTCATTTATGCTATTTAACCAATATTTCTTCACAATTCAATGTATAACCACAAAGTCTTAGCAGCAACATGTATGATAGGGGTCTTGTGCATGACAATAGATTAGTTGTCATTAGCAACAATAATGACGTCACTACGATGTCTTTAACATCGAAATAGCCGCCATCTTGGATCCGCCATTTTGAATTTCTTTAAAATCGTTTATTTCGTTAAATACCCTAAAAATTGAAGTTAATGGACTGTAAAACATAAATGTCTTCTAAAAGAATGTTTCAAAAATGAAAATACAACACATTATTTGAAATACAAAGCAAAATGGTCTTCATTGTAAATCATGTCCTCCATCTTGGATTTCAGCAGTTTAAAATAAATATTTAACTGAAACTGGTATTATATAAGCTAAATTATATCAAAAAACACAAACAGCACCATAAAAAATATAAATAATAGTGATTAAAACCGAAAATTGCGAATTTTGGAAAACATGGGTGTCAAAAACTGGTTGCCATGGAAACGTCAAAGTTGGTGATCACGTGATACAAGTGTCAAAATATTCCCAGAAGATTTTTATGAAAATCGCCAAGTTTGGTGGTGATAGCTTTAATTGCCATGAAGTTATACATCTTCAAGGTTGGCGCGGGCCTCAAAAAGCCCCCCCCCCCCTCCTCGGTCTGAATTCCAATTGTGATGACCTTTTCTCACTTGCATCTAAATCCGCAGTTCATATATGGATTATTTCATATTCACAGTTTACACCTTCAGGAATGTTCAGTAATCGAGACAACGGTTGTCATGAAAACGCGACCTTTTGTTTCATTGATTTCTTTTGTTTATGTACCATCGCCCACCTACCAAAGCACAACTTTGTATTTAATTAGACAGCTAGCGAAGTTTCGAGAGGGAAGTTTTGGACATTTTTTCCTAAAGTTTCAAAGTAATAACCGAGGAATCAACTTCAATTTTTCACTTTTTTTCAATACCTAGTTGACTATGCTAAGGTTTTAGTACAGAATCGCGAATAAATCAACTGCATTTGAAGTACGATGAAGCTTTGGCAAAACTTCGGTAAGTTTCCGAGAAACTGCTGTTCAAAGTCAATCCTTTTCCGGCGGGTCAACGCAATCGTGATCGCCATTATTAATCCGGATTCTAACTAAACCGTTGTAATCTTCTTTGTTCAGGGATTTGTGCGTTGAGTTTCTTTTAATTTGCTGTTTAGCAATAGACAGTAAGCGGGTTGCGTGTATTCGCAACAAATTGCTAACTAAAAATAAACTAACTGTTGTAAACGTGTGTCCTTTAAGCTGTTTTTAGGGACTGACATTCTGCTCACAGGACAGTTTCAGCTCAATGCATTTTATTTTGCGGATTAAAAATTATAATATATACAGGCACTTATATCTTTTCCGCGTCCTTTTCTGTATGTTGAAATAAATCTATTTCATTTCATTCAGTTTGAGGCTTGAACTAAATAATTAGCGATAATTTGCGAAAATCGAACAATGTCTGCTCTAAATGGATTTCTTGGTTTGAAAAAGTTTTCTCAATTAAAGAATTCAAATTAAACACTTTTTTGGTTATTGTTCACGACTTTATTGAGGGTTTTTACAAGTTTATTCGCAGGTCCCTAGCTAAGTCGACTTGTGCTGGCGTTTCGCCGCTCCCTTTGCGCGCCTAGGTTCGATTTAGCCATGGGTTGACTTCTTAAATTTCGCAATAAAATATTTGTTAACGCTCGCTTCCAAAGTATGGTTTCATAGCTCAGTTGGTAGAGCATCACACCTGCATTCGCGGAGGCCGGCGGGTTCGAATCCTGTTGAAGCCCTGAATTTTTTACAATTGCATAAATTGGAAATTCACTGCGATGATCATTTCTCGCTCTCAAAATATTTGCTGTGGCATGACCTCACGCATGGCCGATTGTGTGAAATTAGTATGTGGGGAAAAGGGCTCTCATGCACCACAATGATGTTGGCCCACCAACTCTATTGAACCCTCGTTACAAACTTTCAAAACATTAGTAACGAAACGAAGCACAAAATTTTAGCATAGGGCGCGAACGCGAGTTTCTATTTTAGATAAAATAAGCACAGCTTGAGTAAAGACCAAGTTACCAATTATCTCTCTGGAATCGTCTGAACGCATATAAAACGGTCAACGTTCATTCCATGGATCAAAACATTAGAACTATTTTTTTCCGGAATCCTTAAAAGAATGAATTTACACAATAAAACACTTAATTCCTTTGCAACTAAGTGAGTAATTACGTCAACGTCGAAACGCCGAGGTTGTGGTACACATTCTTTGATCATTATTTGTTTCTCATTGTTTGTGCGGCATTGGAAACACTCATTAAGTATATTAAGTAGCAAGCAAAGCGGAATTTAAGCTCATTTCGCAGCGGAGCTCAGCGAGGTAACTTCGCAATTTTGTAGGTGCGTTGATTGCAAGTTCCCTTGCAATATTCTAACTCTTTTCATTTATTCTTAAATTCTTTTCAGTTGCAAGGTGCCCCTACTAAATTTTCCGAGCCAATTTCCTTCTGCGAAGTTGATTCATTCTTAATTGGTAAGTTGTACAGTTAGCATTTTAACATATGGTCTTTTTCTGCAATTTTTTTGGTCTTTCAAAGTGCAAATTCAAATGCGCTTCTCAAAAGTTAGGTTTTGCCATCTCCTACATGGCAAGTTGATTTTTAAGCTTCAGTAAGAAAGGCCGGGAAGAAAAGAAACATGCACATTACTGTTATATCAATCCATAACGAGGTTTACATAATAATTGTTACAGCTCGAACAATATTAGAAGTCTTAGAAACTGAGTTTAGGTAAATTCAAGCCTGTTTCTTCCGAGTAAACTGCAGGTTACAATTCAAAAACGGCATGCTCTATTTTTTTAGTTCAAACATTCGAAAGAGAATGGCATTTATCTTCAACCAAATGGATCAAGCTGAACGCTGACTCAGAATGCCTGAAATTTTCAAGTTTGCCGATAACAATCCATCTCAACTTTTCTCTTTCGTGTTTTTAGAGCATAGAGCAAATGTCTTGTTTTCCAGGTGGCATGTTGTTCGCAAATGTTCTCAATGTTACGGCGCGCGTGTTGGACAACAAATAGCAGTTACTGCTACGCCAAATTAAAAAAGATTAATCTACTAATAACTATGACCGGTTAAAGGGGTGTTTTTATTTTATTTTTTTAACAACGAAACTTTCTGATCATCCAATAGACTCCAAAATATACTTGTGTAAGGTCTTTTTTCTGATCTGCGAGTTTCAGGTTTGCGTCATAACTCTGTCAGAATGTTGGTTGTTTGTTCCGCCAAAAACCACGCACTGGAAAACTACTGGCTTGCTCGAAAGTATTGCCCTACCCCATTTTACTTTAACTATAATTTAATCTTTGCTAGGAACAAAATACTAAACGAAAAACATGTGCCGCTGACTTTTTTATGACAATATAAATGTTCAAGAGAGCAATGAAAGAAATAAATCAACATTGAAATGGCATCAACGGAAACTCGGAAAAAATCCGAGTCCCTGATGGGATTTGAACCCACAACCCTACGTGATCTAGTCGGATGCTCTAACCACTGAGCTACTGGAGACTCTATGGCGAGCAAGAGTCAAATGTGGGTCTTGACTGGAACTGCATCGCGCGGTTCCAGTCAAGACCCACTTTTGACCCTTGCTCGCCATGGAGTCTCCAGTAGCTCAGTGGTTAGGGTATCCGACTAGATCACGGAGGGACGTGGGTTCAAATCCCATCTGGGACTCGATTTTTTTCCGAGTTTCCGTTGATGCCATTTCAATGCTAATATAAATGTTATTTGATAAAGGAAGAAAGGACAATCATAAAGAGAGTTTACATTTGGAATGATTTCTCCACATTTGCTATAAATATTAGATTAATGAAACGTAATATGCATAGCACAGATAGTGCGGTTTGTGCCTTAGGCAATTTTCACTAACAACGTCAGCAACTTGGCAACAACTCAAGCGAGCATATCAATTATATCAGTCTAATATCAGAGATGAAATGCTTCATTTTATGTTACAACAACTTAGTGTACAACTTTTTCGTTTTCTGACGAAAACAGATTAAAATATGATCAAATGCATAGTGCTCGCCTAGAATGATACGATTGGCCAATATTAAAGTTGCTTTGCAAGTTCTGTGAATTCTAAAAACAAATTAGCTAAACGGAAAAAGTAATATAATTACTCCTCCAAGAGCAGAGACATTCAAAACAGCAAAACAGCACTTAATAAAGACAAAAGATTTCTGTTTGTCCATGGATTCCTTTGAAATTCTAGAAGGTTCACTACCCTGAAGTCATCAAATTCTAAAATCCAAACCCAAAGAGCCACCAAACTTTTTATACTCATCCGGCAAAAGCGGTGCTAAATTAAGTATCTGTGTGCAACTTTTCAGCTCAACAGCTTAATTCGTTTGGAAACCAGCGCACTTTGAATTTCAGAGTTATGGCCGGGCGTGACGGCATAAAGTTACGATCATGTTTTTCGAAAAGCACACACTAATCTCGCGAGTTTTAGCCACTTGAAAAGTTTACGTATAAGGAAAAGTGTTTATATAAATATTTGCCGTTTGTCCAGTGCAGGTAATCAGTCGCCTAAATAACGAACCAAAGTAAATTTCAGATGCCGGCATATTGTAAAGATATCTGAAGTTTAGAATTAAGCACACTCCTGAAACTTGGAGAAGTGTATTCTTTATTTATCTTCTATAATATCGTAGTTTCTTGACTCTGTCCACTGAATGGTTTTCGATTTATGTTTTCTCTGGTCACGTGGGTGAAAACGCCCTATTAGCCAATTGGAGAAGGTCTACTGTTTGTTGGACGTGTTGGATGGCGTCATAGATTGCGTTGCCATACAACAGATCGTTACAAGGCAATTGTCATTGCGTTCAATACAATCAAGATTTGAAGGATTAGTTTTCTGTCTAATGATAGCAGGTTCTGATAATTAAATGTGATCTCTGAAGAGCCACTACACTTCCCACTTAGCCACAAACACATAAACATTGCCGTTCATTCCCGATCAAGCGAAACCAAGTAGATATCATGGTTACAGATCAGAATTTTTATAGGAGCCACTGAGAACGTTTGGAGATCATTACAATACTAGATTTTTCTGAATTTGTTACGCGTGTCGCGATCATAATTCAGATTAATTTCCGCTTTATTGTGTCTCAGATTATTCTAGTTTCTTTCTATTAGGTTGCAAAAACCTTCCAAAATCTAAATTGATATGATGAACTGACAAAGGAATTCGAAGTATTAGCTGTATATCAGGCATTAAAAACATCAGCTGCCCAGTTGTAAATCTGCAACTCCTTTAAGCCTGGTTCACAATGGCAACATAAGAATACAGCAACATATTGAGATAATGACAAATTAAAGAATAACGAATTAAAGAATAGTGTTATTCACATTAATGTCACATCGCTAATTTTATTAAGTTCCTTTTGCAATACATTTGTTATGTTGTGTTGATTGGCGACACTAATTCTCGTTTCCCTGTTTCAAAATTCGTAATCCAATAATTTTTTACATAATTAACAATTATTGAACGAGGTTAAGTAAAATATCGTGATTTGCTCAGTGACGAGCAGATCAATTATTTGCCAAAGCTGAAGGTTGAGAATTAAGCTGCGAGACGCTGGCAAATCATGATATTTTTGCGAAACCGAGTTCAATGATTGTTTTATCATTCGATGACTTAATTTGTTTTAGTTTTGCCCTTGTTACGTTCGGCAACTTTCGACTGCCTGCTTTCTTAATGAAGTATTCGATCGTAATACGAGTTAGACTTTACCCAATTCTCCTCCTTTCAGGCAATGCTGAAGGGGCATATTTTCGTTCCCTTTGTTGTATTCCTTCTGTTTTTTCGAGTTTACATAGCTAGGCAACTTCTCTCAACTCTGAAAAACAAGCTGTCATTTTTCCCGAAATTTTGCACAACTACGCATGAGCAGACTATTTTTCGTAGAAAAATCACTGTTGGACGCTAACGCGCATGGGCAGACCATTATTCGTAGGCAGCTATTTGTAGGTCACCTGGTAGGGTCTGGGCCAATGAAAAGGAGGGGAAAAATTAAGCGAACGATATGCTCACTTCTTCGCCCTCAGCTCAGTTTTTAATTTTTCTTTCATTTTTTAGCAACATTTAATACAAAAAATTATCATCATTTGCTTTCCCAGTTACGTTTATCTTTTTCATGTGTTGCTACCTGTTTCCATACGCATGTTTTTATGTCATTTCAACAGAAGCAGTCAATATTTTAACATGAAGTACCTCATTCTGTTGGTGACGTTTGCGATTGCCTGTCAGTTCGTGAAAGGTAAAGTGTTTATTCATCCCTATATTGCTCCCGAGGGGGAGGGGGGAGGGACTCGCATATGAAATGGGGTTAGGGTTAGGGTTAGGGTTACGTGGCCCAAGCTTTTTTTACCCCTAAAAGAGACCATGAAAACTTTGATTATATTATACGAGTAAATAAAACGAATTAAAAATATACATATTAAATATAAATTTTTATGTTTCTTCGCGTGCAACCCTAAACGAGATCTTCAAGGCTAAATGTAATGGCGTTTTGCCCAGAACACCTAATGTGAGACCGAAATCTGAAATTTACACCCCTAAGAGAGACGACGAGCATCCCCGCCCCTTTCATATGCGAGTCAGTCCCCCCCCACCCCCCCGCCCCCCAAGGGAAATTGCTCTGAATGTGCACTGCTGCATTGCCCATTCGCAGATCTTTGCTTACTTGTTTGTTTGCTTTTTGTTTCTCTTTGTCTCAGGCGAGAACCCTCCGGAACCCGTGGCTAGTGTCATGTGCAATTATAACCACACGGTTAATATTTATATCATGAACGTGGATGATATTGGTCAGTGGGATCCAGACGAGTGGCAGCTGCAAGGAAGTGCCGATTGCGAACCAATATTTGACGGTCAGACGGTAAAATACAACTACCTGAAACTACCAGACTGTGCATTTAGGTCATATCAACTTGACGGCAGCATCAAATACCTTCTTAAAGTCCGGGCTGTAAAACCTAACCCCGGTGATACAGAACAGTTGCGAGCGTATGACCATCTTTACTACGTGTCGTGTGATTACGATAATCTAAACAGGTCGACGGCGAGTTTTGTACCAATCGTGAACCGCGGAGGCAACGCCTCAGGTATGTGCATACACAATTTAATAATTATGACATTATTACTTATTGACATGTTTATTATTGTTCAATCAATTATTAATTTGTTTATTTATACAGTCTCACTCACTCATCATCATCATCATCATCATCATCATCATCGTCTTTATTATTATTATCGTCCTCATCGTTGTAAATTAACAAATAAAGTCCATTTCCAGTCGGTACTGCGCAATCTACACCTGCAATGTTTATCAAGTCTCACACGATGGAATGTAACAAACCAAAATTAACAATACTAGTAAAAACTTACCTTTTTTTTGTTATTAACATCCTATATCCTTTCAAAACAATAAAAAGGAGTAGACGAACCACAACAATATTCCAAACCGACGTTTCAGCTCATTGCGAACTCCCAAACAAAACGACCCATAATGGCGGACTCAAAATCTTCCTGTACGCCGTTACCGAAGTGTAACGTATCAACGAATTCAAAACAGAATGTCAAGCAGAATGTCTCCCCCTAAAGCTCACGATTCTCTTTCAGAACTGAAAAAATCATTTCGCACCTTTAGGGAAATACTCTATAGCTGTTGTAGGCCTTTGGTTCCCAAATGCTGCTGAATCAAAGCGATATATAGAATTGAAGCCAGTCTGAGCCACTATTTTCTTAAAAAAGTGAATCGCTTTTATTCATTTTTCTTTAATCTGCGTAATCTTACGTCTCAAGCTACGTCTCAATTCTAAATTGCATTACCATTAAGCAATTAAACACGCTAAAAGGGAACCTCTGCTTTTGAGTTGACGTTTAATTGTTTTCAATTATGTCTAAATTACAAATTTTACACGGCAGGAGATACATTTTTATTAATAACAATAATAATAATAGTAATAATAATGATCGTCATTATTATTATTACTAATAAAAATTAATAATAATAATAATTAAACAAGTGGTAACGCAATGACGTCATAAAATCAAAAATGGCCACGCTCGGGTATTTAAAAGCGATATTATTTTCCCATTATTATTACTGCTAAGTGTTACATCTCCTTTGTTCGGTAACATAAGTTTTTTAGTTTAGACATCTAGCATTTTAAACATTTTACGAAGTTTCTTGTCGGGTGTAAAGAGTTTGATGACATTTCGTCGTTTTCAGACTGGAATGCGCGCGGCAGTAACAAAGCCTGGGCTCTCTAGTTAGTTGGAGCATGAACATGATTATTCGTTCAGTACTAACAGATTGCTATCCGTGTTTGTTTTCTCCAGACACAAGTGCTTTCCAATTTTCACTTCATGCTTTCTACTACCCCAATCATACTGGTGACGTGCCCAATCCTGTTGCGTTGAATATCCCCTTGTATTTCAAGGCGTATGTGATAACTCAAAGCGATAACCCCAACCTTGACCTTTTCCTGGAACGCTGCTGGTCGTCCAAGAGTGCCGATCCAATGGTGAACGATGGTGACTTTAATCTAATAGTAGACGGGTATGTAGTTGAGTTGCTTTACGAATTAGACAGGCAATAAAGGTTAAGGTTCACTATTATTATTATACATAGCCTCATCTAATTCTCATCGATTCGCTCCGACGAAGGGCTAACGCTCGAAAAGTCAGCTCTTGAATCTCTTTACGGTGGCCAATTGACATTATCAACCCAGTTGATAAAACCAACTTATATTGTTATACTTCCCACCGACGCAGCACCACAGTTTCTTTAGAAACTTGCCCCCTCTAAACACTCATGGGTTTGGGAGAATTCGAGACAGTTATGCAAACCCTCGACTGCCTCTCGGAGTTTATAAAATATTTCTTAAAAATTCACAGGAAGCTAAATCGCCACAACCGTGTTTACATACTCTATCAGCCAATGAGAGTGCGCGAGAGTTATTTTATAAAATTATATAATTACATCATAACCAGATATTGCATTGTCACATTGTAAGACACATAGCAAATTTATTTTGGATACTTTTTGCTCGGGTTTCGAAATTTGAAATAAGTTCGATTCTTTTTGCTTAATATTGTTTGTTTCAATTTTCTATAGTTTGGAGGGTCAAACGTTGGCCATGTTCAACAATGTTTGAATGCTATATAATTACTATAATACGTAACAGACATGCACGCTTGTGCAATTTGGAAATAATTGAACTCATAACATTCCTCGTAATACGAAATTAGACGAGGCCTTAGACAGGTCGTCTAATTTGGCAGTCCTCTGAATTTTTGTTTTGTTTTTGTTTTTCACCATTCACCTGCGCAAAGTTGCCCAGAGGGAAAGAGCACGAACAGGACTCCAGGTCCTATGCGAGGTGCCCCACCCTACCCTCCCAGACCAGAGAGGCCAGACCACTACACCGGGAACCACATGCCCTACTCTTTGCGAACAACTTTCCCCAATTATTGACAAATATTCCTCTGCCAGGCTTTCCCAATATGGACATTCCCGCTCGCAAATGATATTTATGTACAAATTATAAAGAGACACTTGATAACTTTATTTAACCGAGTCCTAAGCACCGGTAAATACCCTCTGCTTTGGAGTTTAGGAATGATAACTGACTGTACGACTACGCGACAAAAGAAGGAATTCTGAAAGCTGAACAAGGTGGCTTTAGAAAAATGCATGGTACAGTTGATAGTATCTTCATTTTGAAAATGCTAATTGACAAGCATGTAAAATCAAAATCACAAAGACAACCAAATTTATTATTTTCCTGTTTTGTCGATTTTAGCAAAGCCTTTGATCGTGTACAAACTCAATACAGACCCAGCAGAACTTGTTCAAAATAAATTCTTGAAATGGCTATTAGGTGTGAGTAAATATTGTAACAATAACGCCTGTAGAGCCGAAACAGGCAGATTTCCACGGCGAATTAAAGCCCAATGCAGAACTTTTAAGTTTTGGCTTACTCCAGCTAAACACGAAGAGAATAATTGTTATAAATTATCTCAAATGGCTTACAATTAAAAAACTCTTTAGCTCATATAGGTTTAGGAAATCTTTGGGTAGAAGCACATTTGTCAGATATAGGAATTGTAAACATTATTAGACAAAGACTGAAGGATATCGAATTGCAAAGGTGGTTCAGTGAGATGAATAATGACATAAGGAAAGATCCCAATCAAAGCAATAAAATGAGAACCTATCGTAAAGTCAAAACAATAGATAATTACAAATGCGAGGATTACCTTCACCAGGTCACCAACATCCGGCACAGAATCACGATGACAAAACTGCGACTTAGTAACCATAGATTGGCAATAGAAACAGGGCGTTACATGAGACCATATAAGAAACCGAACGAAAGAATCTGCCCTTTGTGTAAGAAAGAAGCGGAAGATGAGAAACATTTCTTAGTCTCTTGTCCAGGTTATCGAGAAAAAAGGAAATATCTTTTTGAATGTTTACATAACGATTTTAAAATCCCAATTGCAAAAATGTCGACAGACTATTAACCCCCCCCCCCCCCACCCAGTCATAATGTTGTGTTACCGAAATTAATTGCAAAGCATATTTATGATTGTTATAAAATGAGACAAAAATGTAAGTAGTTAACATTTAACGCAAGAAAATTATGAAATTGTTAATTTATTTGGAAAAATGTTGATGTACCAGGTACAAGACACCAAATAAACAAATATATGTATATATATGTATGTATGTTAAACGATAGTCCGAGCACCCAGTCGAAAGGTTTACATATAGGTCACATGTTTCCAAGCAACCTCGCTGGATTGATCAAACCTACACTATGATATGGATTTCGATGAAAAATGGGGATCAGTGTTTGCAAAAATGTAAATGTTCTTCACTTCGATTGTACTTCTGTGCGCTGACCTAAAAACCCTTTGCGTGACCAAAACAATTAGCAACAAAAAATGTTGTGCAGCAATAAAAAACTAATAAATTTGCGACTGATATTTGTATGTTTTATTTTCCTATTATGGCTTGAAAGTTTTATAAATTGTTTAGACGATTCGTACAGAAAAAAGTTGCTTGCTGCAACGTAATTTGTCACACACCAAACAATTGCAAATCCTTCACAACTTTACAGCTGCCACACACAATAATAGTTCAAAACTTAGGTGGTAGTCTTACAAATTTCGTCTGACGCTGTTTCAATTTCTGGTATCCGGTTCTTTGTACGGCCAATTTCTGTAAATGTTACGTCACAAAGTTATGAAATGGCCTCTTGTTAACGAATAGCTAAGCTACCCCTCTGAAAAGTCAAATGGTCATTCCCTTGGGAGGGGGGGGGGTGATTTCTGGTCAGCAAAAAAAAATTTCTATAAACCTGGTGAGCAGGATATTTTTTCCTTCCCAGTGCTCCGCGCGCAGGATAATTTTTCCCCTTGTAACATTTTTTTCTTGTTTCTTAGAACCGTGCAAGAATTTTCTCCTCCATTTGCGCTGCACTCAATTTTTTCTTCTGACAAGCGCTTGCAGGAATTTTTTTCAAAATGGTCGGCCCCTAGCATGCAGAAGAAGGTTGCTTAAACTCCAGAAAACAGAACCCTTTGCTTTACTCGGCAATTAAATTAAAGACACATTCGACGATTTTTGTTTGTCTTTTTGCCCAAACAGTTGCGGAAACAGCCTTGTTAGTGAGGATAGAGACGGCACCTTGAATTACACCTGTACGAATGATACCATCAAGGAACACTTCTCGCTCAACACGTATCGGTATTTTGGGCAACCAAAATACTCCAAGGTTTACATACACTGTGATATGAGAGTTTGCCTGGCAAATGTATCCGGTTCAGCGTGTGATTGCCCTGGTGTTGCTGAATGTGACCCAGCAGCCCGCCGTAAAAGGCGTTCCCTTGCTGATCAGGTGGATCAAAGTGTGATCTATCGCGTATCATCAGGCCCGTACACTTTTGAGGAGCGAGAGGAAGAGCAGGAGGGAGTAAACAAAGAAGAAGGTACGTGTGTGAGAACCTTTACGTATACCCTGTACTCACGGAACATCTCTTCAGTCAAAAATATATCGAGTCGGCGGTGTTATTTTCGTTTGTTTTGCAAACCGTTTGTGTGATAAACATCTGAATCTATCTACGTTCACAAATGTCACTTTTAATGGGGAACAGGTATCCGCGATTCATTCTGTAAAAAGTTTTAAATAACTGAAGTAAATTTGCCGCCCGACAGAAAGGCGAAATCCGAAGAAACGTACCGGAAATAAAATTGCAATTTCGTGGCAACCGCGTAGCTTAGCAACGAGATACTGTAATGGGCCCTTGAAGGTTTGCCTTCGGGGAAACTAGAAATTACTGGTGATTACTTAAACAGTCACTGTTTTTGATTGTGTAGTCTGATCTTCCGGGTGAGAATAACCCGTAACCTTGAAAAGGACTGCTTTCGATCATGTCGGTGGTAGTGACTAACGTTTCGACAACGAAAGCATCAGAATCAAGTGACACTCAAATCCTCAATCACCTTGAGATTATGACTTTTTTAAACATATTAATCAAAAAGTGTTATGTTTCTTTCATTTTAGGTGAAACAGGCGAACAGGATGAGAACCCATCTATCTCGACGACCAATTTGGCCATTATCGTCGCGGTCAGTGGTGTTGTTGCCTTAGCCATCTGCGCAACTGTCTATTTAGTGGTGCGTAGCCGCAACAAGCGCAGACAAAATAGCGATCTGCATGTGGTTACCTAGGCGACAGACTGAAAGGTCCAGTTATCTGCTGAAGGAGCTGTATTAGACTATACACATGTGGAACAGACAGTAAATTTTCATAATAATAATAATAATCATTATCGTCGTCATCGTCATCACCATCATCATAACTTTTCACGACAAGAAGTGCGTATGAAACAGTTTAGCAAATAAATTCTTGATGAGGGATATTTTCGTTACATGCTGATTAGAGGGCTAAACGTGCGTGAATATTTTGTCAGCAAACATCCATGCTAGTTCTCGGGCCCATGATGAAAGCAGCACAATCCTAAGGACCTAACAATGCACTATACATTCAAAGTAATTATCACTTTACACTTGAAAACAATAACAACTGTTGATGCCTCAACTGTAAAACGAATATTACTTATCAGCCTTTTCACTTCCAAGAGCTGGTGTCCAATTTTAAAGAATTTAAAAAATCAACCAAACTTTATTTATTCATATGAATGGATGATTGCAATCCATTAGTGCTACACAAAAGCTTTCATCTGTGAATGTCACAATTAAACCACAACATTGACAAAAGATTTCAACTCTGACAATGAAAGGATTACTTAGAGACTTTCTTTCTATATAAATTAGACTTGAAACACCTCAGTAACCTTTTTTCTGTCTTTTTTTTCCTTTTTACGAAATCAGAAACCCACTAAGTGCGTAGTTAATTAAATAATACAGTCCTTCGCGTTTCTTTTTTTATCACTTAAAGGTGGATTTCCACTGTCGGGTAAATTTTCGTACGTTAACGGGCGTAAATCTAACTGGCTTTACGTACGTAAAATAAAATAGAAGAAATGTATGGAAGCCTCGCGTCTGCGGAAAAAGTTGACTGTGGCTTAACTTTTTCCGCAGACGCGAGACGTTCATACATTTCTTCTTTTTTATCTTACGCACGTAAAGCCAGTTAAATTCACGTCCGTTAACGTACGGAAAATTACGCGACAGTGGGAATCAACCTTATTGCACGCTCACAAGTTTGCACAGCCATATCTTCTGCTATATTCGACACTAGCTATACTATATAGATTAGCTTAGCGGAATGTTTTTAAGTTTTAATGTTATGCTAATTATAACCTATAGCCAATCGAACTTTTATTAAGGACTTTTGTTCTGACGAAAGGCCAATCAGTTTGAATTAAGGTGGATTTCCACTGTCGCGTATTTTTTTACGTGCGTAAATAAAATTATAGACGATGTATGGAAAACTTGCGTACACGTTTACGCAAGCCGTTCATACATTGTCTCTAAATTTTTTTACGCACGTAAACGCACGTAAAAAATTACGCGACAGTGGAAATCCACCATTAGTCACACGAATGAACAAGCTATGGTATTTCTTAGTTTTCCACATCGGTACTAATTACAGAGCTAACTTTTTTACAATAAGAGCTTCAGGAATTTGGAATATGTAGGGGTGGTGAATGGTTATTTGCTAATTTTACAACTGCCCATATACTGGGCACGGTATTTTATAACAGAACTTCTGAATATCGAAAAGTTCAGAAAATGATTTTAACGAATATTCATATCTTGTTCGTCAATTCAAACTTTAAGACGATGCAATCCCCATTCTCCACTCATTGATCCATGTAACATGCACAGCAATAAATAAACAATTTGTATCTTTGGATACTACTTAACTGTGTTTTCGTACGTAAATATTAATCAAACAACCCGTCCTTGTCATCTTCTCGTCGTGGCCGGCCTAACGGCCGGGAGTCGATCTGGGGTCTAGCCTAGGCAAGGATCATGGCGTTGTGTTGTTGAGAAAGACAATTTACTCTCACAGTGTCTCGGCTCTTTGCCCAGGTGTATAAATAGGTACCAGCTTATTGTTGGGGCAACACGACGGTATGCTGGGGAATAACATGCGATGGACTAGCATCCCATCCATATGAAGAAATGCACCTATCAATGTTAAGCCCGAGGGGGGCGTCAGACATGGGGTGGGGATTTTGACATTTTCTGAAAAGATAAGTCAAATTCCCCACCCTCGGGACAACATAAAGTATCAAAAAAAGTATCAAAATGTTCCACTTCCCCACTATTAAAAATGGCGGTCATGTCAAAATTCCTGATGAAAATCCCCACCCTGGGGACAAACCTCACAGTCAAAGTCCCATGGTCAGCCCGACGCCCCCCCCCACCCCCCCCCCCCCCCCCCACTAGGGCTTAACATTAATAGGTGCATAACAATACTTCCTGTCTCTTCAATTCCAGCTGCAGAAACGAGTTTGTCTTAAAAGGCTGCACTTTATTTTACCTTACTCTGGTAAATTACCATTACAAATTGGCGGTACACAAAATTCACTAAGCTGAACGAAAAATAAACAGTTCCCAAACGAAACCTGAAGCATCCCTAGATGGCAAAAAAACTCTCAATCTATTTTACTTATAGTATTGCCCAAGCCAACAAATAAAAGCTAACCGCAAGCAAACCAGTGTGAGAGTGAACAATTAAGTAGCTGTAGAGTGTGTACTAGTCTATCACCAAGTTATAACCAGTTTCTACCTAGTCCAGGCCTTGACTAGAGCAGATATATCGTCGTCTATTCCGAAAAGCTTGATTACCAATTATGGCATCGACCGTTCACGGAGCCGAGTCTTACGATTTCTTTTGGTTAAAAAACTTTCGGTGCCAATAAAAGCCGCACATGCGCATGATCGTGAGATAGGCCCTTTAATTTTCGTTTGAAGACAAATAGTTTTGTTTTTAATGACAGCATTTCTGAGTGCTGAGTTCAAATTTTGTTTCACTGAGAAAAAATAATTTTAGTTTTAATTATTTTTATTATTCCCCATAGGAAACACTGTGACAGAAATTTTGATTATCAAAATTTAAAATGCCATTGCTCTCGCCTTCATTTCATCAACAGCTCTTGCACGTTATAAGTGTTTTTGTCGCGTTGTTGAAACAGGATCTATTGCATTTAGTACACTTACTCAATGCACTATAACAATGGTGCGTTAATTAATAATTTAAAAAATTCTTGTTGGTTTTGGAATTTTGGCTCTCAATAGCCGACATTTGTTTGGTATGCACATGGAACTGAAAAACTCGCTGGCCGATTGGTTAAAATATATTTATGAATGATCGATGACTATTGCAAGAAATATTCCACCTAACGCTTTACATCGCTTCGCAGCCAAGTTCAAGAGGTAACTGCTCTCTTTTCGTTTCACTTTGGCCGTCAAAGAAGCTGCCCTGGACAATTTTCACTCAGTCCTTTGATGAACTTTTCTTCTTTTCAGCGTTCGTCTATCTGTGCTCAGTTTGTCAGTGGATCGAGCCGCGCGATTTCGAGCGCAGTGGCTAATTGAGTTCCAAAACCTCGGTAAGTTCTAATAGTTATGTTGTCTTCCTTATTTCTGTCATAAGGAAAGGAAACGAAAAATCTTTTCGTGATCTCTCTATTTGACTATTGGCAATTAAATCTAGTTTTAAACTTCAAATTCAACTAGAAAATCTGGAAGAAAAGAATAAATCTGCTCCCAAAAAGTTTGAGTTTGCACAATAATCTCAGAGGCAATTTTTTAATGGACTGTAATAAGACATTCACGTTTGTGAATTTGAGTGCTGATCTTACTGTAACGCGTTCCGTCGACGAATTACTTGGTTTGAACTCTGCAAAATAACTGCTGAAAATTTGTTTTGGATCATGCACTGAGTACTTTGTGACACGTGCACGTGTCTTTCAGCGAAACGATAGAATCCAAAGATCTCAAAGTTAAGCTAAATCTTGAAGACAAGCTAAGATATCTTATCGGATCTCTTCTATTTCATATTGATCAGACTTTTATTGAAGCCACTAGACTGATTTATTTCGTAGCGTGCAGTAAGCATCAAATTGGTTGTGCAAATGTTAGCACCACCGGAAAATGATTAACAGCTTCGAAATTTCGCAATCGCTTTTCTTCATGCGTTTTGTGAAGGTGTTTTCGGTCATTGTACAATTCAACTGTTTGAAGGTTTCTCCAGAATTAAGAAGAGTAAATGGGAGAAAAAAATCAGCGATTGATTGCGATTAATCTGTCTTTTAATTTATTAGACACTTGTTCTTGTTTATATATTGAGCGTTTTAAATCAGTTTTAAATAACCTTCTGAATAACTCTGCTTGGCAGAATATGTTTGCTGCTTTTAAGAGTAAGTGTAATGTTTAAACTCTCGTCTATATCATCACACGCTAACACATTCTTCAAACTGTCAATCATGTTCGCGAGTTGGATAATAAAAATGAGAATTAGGTAGAAATCTTATTAGTTTGGAATGCTTACTCAGGTCTGATTCGTATTAACACTGACACATGTACAAGCCGCTCTTTTTTATCTAAGCTTTCCAACTTGTCATTTGACAGAAATTCTTTAAATTTTCAGCCGTCATGAACCTCTTCCGAACCTCTAATTTCATTGGGTCTTGATACCACGAAGCTCTATTGTTTTAGGGCTAGGTCCATTGTTATTATTTTGTATATAATTTTCCCAGACAATCCTATGAGACCGCGGTAACGACGAGCTTCGTGGCGACCCTAAATTTTCAGAAAATTCAAACTGTCATATAAGATAACTCTTCAATGCCAGGGGCCTCAAACTTTGCTATGTTGCTATTTTTGATATGATCTTTCCATTTATGGAGTCCTTTAAGTTTTGGCCCTTAATATAAACAATTAACAAAAATTTGGTTATGTGACTCTAGAAGCAAAGGACCTCAGTATTAGTAGAAACCCGTATCATGACAGTTGTCGGCTATCAGCTGATTCGTTAATGTGGATGTTGTTATTGTATTTTCAACAGAAACCTTGAATCCATAACAGTCAAATATGAAGACGTTTATTCTAATGATGATAACTGTACTTACCTGCAAGGTTTCGAAAGGTAATGGTCTTTCTTTCTTTACTGATCCGTGAGGAAATCCTCAGTTTCGCCTCGATCAAATGGACAACTCTTGTGATCACTTCATAAAAGGGAATTCCAAACTCGTTTGAGGTCTGGGCACACTGGTCAACAAGTCGCTCCGGGCGTGCTGAATCCAAAACAATAGACCATATTCACGATAGCCGCCATGATGGTTTTCATATTGGAATGCAAATTAGCCACGTTGTCTGCCAGGGGCAAACATTGAAATGATGCCGTTTCTTGGAAAATCATACGGTCTAAATAGTGAAGTATCTGCGGTAACGCAGCATTTGAGAGCCAAGTTATGGAATGATGATTTCATTATAAGGTTAGTTTGAAATAGTTACTCGATACCTTGACTTTTCAACTACGCAAGCCGTTTTCTTTTTTATAAAGTACCAAAATTGCGTTAAACTTAGAATATTTAAACGAAACAACAGAAACTAAAGCAGGGCTACAAAAAAAAACTATCAGACATGATAAGAAACCAGCTGAAATTTATCGATTTTGGTTTGTTTTCCCCCTCACAAATCACGCGCCTAATTTGCATTACAATGTGAAAACAAACAAGGTCTGTTGGTTTGAATTCGTAAAATTGACCGCAGTGACAAAGCTTTCAAAAATATCCACAGCGACTTATCGTCTTCATTGTGTTTCTCGGCCTTAAATTTTCTTTTCTTTTGAATCAAATTCCTTATCGTTCATTACCATACCCATAAAAAATATAAAAATAAAATGTGAACGAAAGATAAAATTGAGCCACAGCATACCTCAGTGGGCCACGACAGGTTTGATAGTGGCGTCAGACTGACTTTCCCTCGTTTCCTTGTTTGCAGTATCGGGCAGCTCCTCAGGTCTTACCCCTCCTACCCCTACTGGTACAGTCACTTGTAATAATGATCACACGGTTGATATAACTATCTCCAACGTCGACGATCTCGATGAGTGGACGGCTGCTGACTGGCAGTTAGAAGGTAGCTCCTCCTGCAAGCCAACCTTGGCGAGTGGAACGGTGACTTACTCCAGTTTGAGTCTTCCTGACTGTGCCGATACTTCAGAAGAGCTTTCAGACGGCATAAAATATGTCCTGGAAATCAACCCTGCGGTGACAGACACACTCCAGTCGCGCTCATATGAGCACTTGTATTATGTGTCCTGTGAATATGACAACGAGGACAATGCAAAGGCCTCCTTTGTGCCAGTCAAGAACCAGAAAGATAACGCAACAGGTAAGCGAGGAACTGAAGAACTTAGTGTCAGTTTTCTACATTATAACCCAGAGGTAAGCGACGTCACAATCTCAAATTATCTCACTAAACCATGCACTAAAATGCACTTTTCTGTCGTGTTAGTCAACTTCAACATCGTCGTCGTTATCGTCATTATCATTTGCATTTGCCCACACTTGAACAATGAACAAGGTGCATATTAGAATACAAGTTCATGAAAGTCTAAGTACCAATATGAAAAACAGATGGGAGTTGTTTTCAAAATCGTATATTTTCGGCACTAAAATTAACACAAGAAAAAATTCAGAATCCTACGTCAATCTTTTCTTTGCCGGTTTCAACGACCAAATGGATATAATGTCTTACTAACAGTTTTAATTCTAATTAATTTGTCCTCTTTAGATACGGCGTCGTTTACTTTCACGCTATCAGTTTATCCTAATTCTGACTTTACCGGTACGGTTCCCAACCCTGCCGCGCTGGACAAAACTTTGTACTTCCAGGCCTCAGTCAGTACTGCAAGCTCTTCTCCAAACCTTGACCTTTATCCTGAAGACTGCTGGTCTTCAAAGAGCGGCGACTCGAATTCAAAAGATGGCCTAGTCACACTGATATCAAACGGGTAAGCATTTTTATCTCGTGGATGAAGTAGTCATTCTACGAGGCTAGTGAGCAGCACAAAGGACTACGTCCCGGGGGGGGTACTCCCATATATGGGCTATATAGGTATGTGCCGCCCGATAGGGTATGGTTTTCGAGGTTCTCGATCCTTAAATAGGGTATCATTTTTGCTCCTTTTGGCAATGCGTTCCTGGCCTAGTCCTTAGATAGGGTATCTAAATTGTATTATCTAATACTAGAGTTTGCAAACGCCCGCCTAAACGAATGTTTTTTCAATTTTTGTGTTAACTTGACAGTACTTATTCTTGTATTCTATGCTTGATGCTTTACATCCAATGTTACAAGTCTTCCTTTTATGCTATTAATAATTTTGTTTTTTCCTTAAATAGGGTATCATTTTTCGGGTTCGGTCCCTAAATAGGGTATCAGTTTTCGCTTCCCCCACCCTTAAATAGGGTAAGGGTTCAGGACCCTGGGCGGCACACCCCTATCCAAAATTTCCGGGAGTACCCCCCTCCGGGGACTACGTGTTGTTTCCGATGCGTTTCGTCTCTAGCTCAGACCTCTTCAGGGAATGCATACAACTAAAATACAACAGCATATATAGCACATTTGGAATAATAACTGAAATATGCTGAAAGTGGACGTTACAAGAAACGCCTAAATACAAATGTTATTGCGCGTTGCTATATTTTGGGGGCCATGCGACCAACTCACTCACTCGATTTTGTTAGATTATTAATTTATGCCGTAAATCTGATTAATAAAATTCATTCATAAGCTGGTTCACCGGAGCCTCTGATTAGTTAAGTATTTACTAGAAATCTACTAGGTTCTTCGCAGCAGCTACCTCATTTTAGCAAATTAAAGTGCCTATGAAGTACAATTAAGCTGTTTTGAAAGCCATATCAAAATAAGGAAGAACGGTGTTTTCCTTTTTGTCACATCCTTTGTTCGTTCCAGAGGTATTCGTGTTTCCGGTATTGTGTAACATCTTAAGTGGTTTTCAGTATGGGTCATAACTCGCGCAAAAATAAGAATATCTCTGCAACTAATAAGGCATTGCAGTTGAAACTTGACACTAGTATTGTACCTTAAGAAATACACCACATAATGATGTTGCTATGGTATCACTTCTGGTTCCAGATCTCTATTATTCCGCAGTGACAATTTCTGTCTTTGATCTTTACCAAACATCATCCATCTTCCTAAATTGTAAAAATGAGACCCAGACTCTGGGATGGAAATTATGGGAAATGCCTCACTGTAGGGAATCCTTGTTTACAATATTTGCCTCATTAGCATAAGCGATTCAGCTTCTGATGGAGCTACAACAAAACAGTTCTGAATATAATGACAGTTCACAGCACGATTAACTCTGCCAATGAATTTCAGCTCCATGTATTAAATTGTTTTTGTCTGACGCGGGTTTAAAAACTCAAAATTTTACAAAGAATGTATGAGCTCATTAGCGCTTTTGCCACCCAGAAATTTTGGAGTTTTTGAAAGACAATTTCTCCTTGAATATTACCATAGTTAGTACTAACTATGATGTTACACGCAAAGAGCTAAAAATTTCACCATATACTAAATTTCACTAGCTCTTTAACTGTTTGGAGTCCATTCATATCTAACATGTTGCCTTCTGTACGCCAAGCCGTATGCTAATGAGAAAAAAGGTAAACAATGACGTCAGCATGAATCCCCCTATTACCCGGGGATGGGTATTGGTAGAACTGACGGACCAGTTAATGTTTTTGAGTTCCTTTTTTGAAACAGTTGCGGTCACGATGCTTTGAGTGATGATCTGTCAGACACCTTGTCATATTCCTGCGCATCGGACAGTACAACAGAGTCCTTCTCGATCAAGTCGTTTAGGTACGTTGGTGCATCCGATGGCGCCTCGGTTTACTTCCACTGCGATCTCAAGGTCTGCTTGGCGGACGCTATGATGTCGGCATGTGATTGTCCGACTCTTTGTGGTCTCCCCGGAAGAAGAAGAAAGCGTTCAATTGAAGAAATAGTGGATGAATCCGAAGTGTATCATGTCACTGCAGGCCCCTTTATTTTTAAGAACTTCGAGGAAGACGAAAAAGAACAAGATGAAGACAAACTGAATAACGAAGGTAAGGAAGTTGTTTAACCAGAATTCATTGCTAGTTGTTAAACTAATAAACAACGTCTCTTAGATGAATGGGGGGGGCCCTGGGAAATTGGGCAGGTGGCTGCTACAGACACAGATTCACTTACCAAACAATACCGGGGCAAAACTGTACTCGAGAGGTATTGTGCATAGCATTTGTGTTGCGAATTCTGGTTCCATTTAATTATCATACATACCCCGGGGGACACCGCTGAATAAATGGTGATTACAAGTTTTTCTCTATATGAAGCTAGTAAATTATAACTCAACAGTTCTAATATCATGATATATCCAGGGAAATAACAAATCATGGCGAGGAAGGTTTTAAAACGAACTCACACTGTGTGACTCTGGGTGTGCGCAACGTTAACATTTCGTCAACCCTGCCAATGGCTTTGACGAAGCAGAGTCTGTTGGACTAACAAGGAATTTACCTTAAGTCATTTTTACCACGTGCTAATTTTCTTTTAAAAAATGACAAATATCATTTTGTTTCTTTCAGGTGGATCTGACAAACAAGACGAGAACCAGTCTTTCTCGATTAATTTGGCTATTGTCGTGGCGGTCAGTGGTGTCGTCATCATAGCCATTGTCTGCGCAGCCATCTACCTGTTAGTGCGCAATCGTAATCAACGTGTCGATTTGTCTCTACTGGCTGAATTAACTTCCCCAGTCACCTCCCCACAAGCAAGTCCGATAATTTGAAGAAGCCTTATTACACAGTGGCAAAAGTGAAACAAACTTTGACAGCGCTCTAGTATGCTCTGATCTTGCACTTTATTGAAATCGCCTTTAATCTTTAAGAGTTTGCCCAAATTCCTTCATCAATATGTACAGGGCTTTATTAACCTAGCTTTTAGACGTATGTGAGCTGTCGAGGGATTTTTCCCTAAGTATTCAGATTCACCCAGTATAATCGCAGAAGCTAATCCAGCCTTTTCTTAGCCCACTGAGAGGTCTAGAATGCTCAAATTAATTTCACAAGATAAATATCAAGGTAAATGAGTGCCAATGTATTATCAAACATATGTCTGAAATTATAAGTTCAGAATTTGTAGTTAGATTATTAATCATGAAATGTACATATGTAAAATAACGAATAGTTATATATCTGTAAGAATTCAAAATTGCTCCAACAACGTGCGCGCAATACCGATGAATGGACCCGTGAATGTGGCTTAGTTAGTGAGATACTTAAGTGGTACACTACTTTTTCTATCATTCAGATCGAGTCCTCAGTCCATAGCTGTACGATTATTATCCATGAACATCGTTCATCGCAATAAAAATAACTTGTGTCCATAAAAAGTACTTAATTAATATTGTGCCAGCCCTTTCAGTTCACAAAAACCTGTATTTCCTTTGAGTTGAAGCGATGAAAGGATATCAGTATGTGGCCTTTTCTAAGAGTCCCTTCCTCACCCAACCCCCTCCTCCCTCCAATTCCCATCTCTCTCATACTAAGTCCACTTCTGGCTGCTAGAGGTTCTGTGGAGGGGGGAGGCAAGGGAGGGGGCTTATTGAAAAAGACATACTTCCGGAGGAGGGCTTAATAGGGAGGGACTTCATACAGCATTTGCAGTATTTCTCTTACACAATTGCTACGAGAGAATAGTGCAAGTAGCCGCGAGGTAACAAAGAATTTCCATTCTCTAACGCACGGCTAACTGTTGTCATAAATATCTTTTATAATCTACTCAAAAGTGACTTTTTTTTGATCGGCAAGACGTACACCCGCGAGGCGAAATTGTTGACATTGTTGTTAGTAATCTTTGTGGAACATCAGCACCGTTGAAAAAGGAATTGAAGGGATATATAGGATCGGATGGGATTATTTCAATTTTCGTTCATGAAGTTGTATTGAAGGGCGTGTACTAAAACCAGGAAAACCGGAACACCCGGAACACCAGAAATTTATTGGCATTTTATGGTATTTCTGGTGTTCCGGTGTTCCGTGTTTTGTGGTGTTCCGGTGTTCCAGTGTTCTGGTATTCCTGGTTTTGGTACATGCTGTATTGAAGTGGTCGTTTAAATTAGTGAGTTCTCTGAAAACTGAAGTGTGGTTATAGTTTCTACATCAATGCAATATCTCTGGACTCAAATGGGCTTGCTCCACCGGCTGGCTGTAAATTTTCTCCAAGCTCGTATATAAAGAAGATGGTATCTTTCTCATTTCTTTTAAGGAACTTAAATTACCATCTTTCTTCCTTTGACGCCATTATGGACGCTTTCAGCACTGCCGATCCTAATAGCATGCGAGACGTGTGTTTCATATGAACTACACTTAGTTTACAATGGCGTAGTTTGCATCAGCCTCTTTCAGTTGTAGCTCAGCGCCCTGACATTTTTAACTCTTTAGTTATTTCTGTTTTCCAACCAGTAGCTTTTGAATTTGAAATAATTAAGCTTAAGTTAAATGTTTTATTTTTCGCCCTTTGCGCGATGTTAATGTGATATCAACAACAGGCGAGCGAGCTGACAGACAGTGTTCCTGCACGAATGACATACCTAGAAAAAAATAACATTTCAAAACTATAACTTCATCGTTCGCCGTATTTTCATATAATGTATTTTCAGTAATTTTGTATCGGAGGTTTATGATTTGATATCGTGAGATAAGTCGTTAGCATCATGAACAGTGCTTTCCTAACGGTTCCAGCTTTAATTTTAATAATTAGCTGTCATTATTAAAGCTAGGAACCGTTAAGTTATGAATCAAGTTGCTATTTTTGCAGTCATTAGTGAGTTCTTGTTGATCTCAACTCAGCGGTACGAAAGTATGTCAAAATTGTCCACCGTGCGTTAGAACGCTTAATTGCTTAATTGCGCTCACTGTTGCTATGTTACGAAGTTTCGAGAGGACCGAGAATGCGTGGATTCAATTCGCGAAAACAATGACGAGGTATTTTTTTAAGTGCAAAATCAGCCAGTGGAACGTGACGACAATGTGAACAAAGAAACTGAATATTCGAAACTATCCATGCACATTTTGTTTTCGAAGGTGCAAAAGTTGGTCGCCTGAACAGCGAAATTCAAGCTGCGGTAATCTGCGGTAAGTGTTCGTTTCTATCATTAGTAAGTATCGATCAGTTTGGATCTCTACATTCCGATTAAGGAGCAACCAATCTAATAAACTGTTGGCAAAGGGGTGACCTTTCATGAATACTGAAAACCCAACGGGCGGCCAAAACAAGCTCTAGCTTTAGCTAAGAATCAGTTTTCCTGTCGTCGATCGGAACGATTGAATGGCATTTTACTGAATATAGAAAAGAAGATTAGGACATTATGGATCCATAGGGAATGTACGGAAATTCTTTATGCATCAGGTAACAGTTCCTGTTTTCAATCCGCATTCAAATGAACTGTTGGCAAATTAATGACATGCTAATTACGATCGCTCAAACTCTGAAAAAAATAGCAATGTAACCTTCCGTTGTTAGTTGTATAAGAAAATTCCGACATGAAACCGTCTTTAAAACAGCTATACCAGTTGAACGATGAGAGAAACAAAATATTTATCAATATTGTTTTAATTATTCGTTTCATTTAGTGTGTTGGTTTGCATATGATAAAAAATAATTCATGTGTCCCAAAAGCAAAAACGCTGAGTTTATTGGCTTTAACTTAAGAAATTTTATTATTGAAACTAGCTAGCTACATCATGGAAAATATTTGGGGGACATTATCTTCCGTTTAATTCTTGAAGTTGTTACAACGTAACAACATAAAAATATATTTGTATCTTCCAGTAAACGTTAAAATAATGAACCTCTGGTGCAACAGCATTCTTTTAGTACCTCTCTCACACATAAGTGTATTATACGAAAGTCTTACGATGTTTTTGAAACTATTAAAGGAGCAGTGTCACGGCATTTGAAGTCATTTTGCCATTTACTTTCAATTTGAAGGAAATCTCAAAGTAAGAGTTTTCTGATGCCGAAAAACACCAACGGGATAATAAAATGCTGAAGTTATACAAGGATTGTTTCGAATGACAACGATATAGACCGATTGCAAACGACAAACTTGAAAAAACTTGCCAGTTTTTTCAAGATGAATTTCCGTGACGTACTCCTTTAACAAAGTTTCCTGCTCGAAATCATCGAAGCATTGAAACATTCAGTTAATAATGCACTGAAAGTCAACATAAATATTTTTTCGTTTCATTCTTCTTTTCTCCGACAGGCTTTCCACAGCCCTCGGAAAAGCCGCAGAATTGAAGAAGAAACAAAAATATTCACTCTCAAAATGACAACGATTCATTGGCTCATAATAACGGCGCTGGTTTTGCTGTTTGCAAATGAAATCGAAGGTAAGACCTTTCTTAAACCTTTCCTAATATTAAAGAAATGTTTTATTTAATGCTATATACAGTAAGGGCTCACTGGGTCTTCAACGTACTTTAATATTCACATTTCTTTAGCAAAATAATGCAGCTGAAATCGTTCCCCATTAACTGACAATAATGAACGAAATCGCTTAATTAATTATTAGGTGGCGCATGACATAACATATGCATGCTTTTTGGATGATCTAAGCGTTCCTTTGGGAGATCAGGATCAGTGATCCGAGATCTCTCGAATCATGGTGCATCAAAGGTGCCGGCGAATCCTTGCGCAGAGTGGATTCGCCGGCGCCTTTGAAGCACCATGATCCGACAGATCTCGGATCACTGATCCTGATCCGGATCACTCCGAAAAAAACGCACAATCTTTATGATCGAGTTGTCTCAAAGTATATTGCTGTGTAAAAGTATTCGGAAATAACTTTACTTATTAGCAAGAATTTAAAAAAGGTCGATCAGAGTTTTTGAATTTCTGTTCTACACACTTTTAAAAGTTTAGCGAAAGAGAAATTATTTTAGATTTAGGAATGTGGTTATGCATGCATCTAATTTTAATTTCATTTTGGAACGAAAGGTTAACGAAGGTTTGCACGTACTTTCAAGTTGAAGCTAAGTGTGCGTTGTTTGTCCACATGGAAACGAATTACCCATTGACTCCTATATTGGCCCTTTAACGATTTGAAGTTTTAAAATTCTTAAACTGGAACCAGGCATTATACAGCACTACAGTTTGTTTGCAGTTTCAGTTGATAAATTGCTATGCTGCCAGAAATCGATTCTCAGGACAAGTGAATTAAGAACTGTAGATGATCGACGAAATGAAATCATAACCGGGGTTCTGCTTTCTAATTTGCGCAAGTGCCAATATCACTTCAAATAAGTCTAACCTGAACTTGAGATGCGACTTATGTTGAATAGTACGGGTGACAAATGCCCTTCTACATCAGTCTTAGATAAAAAGCCGCTGGAGAAAAATGTAGACTGCGTATAACGCTGACTAGTTTTGATAGTCTACGCTGAAAAGAATCTTTATATTGATCGAATGACTGGAATTTGACCATATTGAGTGTGTTTATAGTTGTTTACCTATTTATTTGCATATTTGTAGGAAATATTTTCCTTTCCGTCCGCTTCAAGTCTGCACTATTTAAGTCAGTTTTGCAACTGAGTACTAGAAAGACGACTGTTTGCCTTCATGGCATGCAACCAAAACAAAAATCTAGTTTAACGAACTCATAGCTTGTTGATAGTAAACTCTTTATGCAGACTGTATGTTCTCAACCGTTATATTGCCTTGATTTCGATAACCCTTTGAAACATGCGTGCTAAAAGGAAAATACATAGCAACCAAATGCGCCAGGAGACTACTGTAATTAATTTCAAGTTGAAATACTTATATCTACTCGCAGGTCGTTAATAGAAAATATGATCCAGGCAGCTGAAACACCAATATTAAAATAGGCCGATCAGAACGAAAAATTCCCGGGAAGAAAGCGGGTCAATAATAGAGAGATTAGAGAGATTAAGCATGGCGTTATACGGCAAACCGGCAAACGCGAGATTGTATTTCATTTTGTCACCTTTTTATCGGATTTTTGAATTAATCTCTCAGAAAAATAGGGGAAAAAACCACTCGTTCAAAACAAGCGCAAACCGACCTATATCCGCGAACAAGCGCCCAAAGGCAAACCGCAGAAGTTGAATTTTTACCGTTCGCGGGAAAAATGAACGTCATGCTTAATCTCTCGAATTTCTAAGTATAGGACCAGGTAAATGTTCTACAAATCCTTAATTTTGTTTTCAGTCGGCATAAAGCCGTGTACACTATAAAATCTCTTATTAACTATGTATGCTGGCTCACAAAAGTTATCTATCATTAGTACATGTAGATTAAATATACTACGTTAAGGACATTGATCGTTTGACCATTGCGTCATAAAGTGAATGCACATATTAAAAGCATCAAGACGTTTACAGCTAGCTAGCTAGCTGAATAGATCTTTGGCACATACACTGTACCCTCTAGTAGTTTCTTCGCTTCTTTTATGCTGAAAAAGTGTATTCCGCTTATAAATCCCTTGTAGATAAGCCCTCCCCGTTCAACTTTTCCATGTTTACTAAACCAACGTCCTCGCGTGTTTGTAATGATTGTACTGCAAGTAGAGTACTAGATTAAAACGTTTAATCAGGCCGGTTTTCTTGTATTGGCTCATAGGCCTATGAATCGAAATATTTGCCAATCGTGCTGTCCGCGTCTTTACTCATTCTAGTTATGATGCTGACGCCAACCAACTACTTAAAGAATTAGGCTGGGACAATTTAGAAACTCGTCGTCAAAAAACTGAAGGCTGGGATGGTCTGTAAGTCCGTAAACGGCCTTGCACCCAATTATTTGTCCTCGAAATTTATTCAGAGGATTGATGTGATTACTTCTTACAATTTGCGTGATTCTGATAATAAGCTGGCTATTCCCTTGCCACGTACCAACTATTACAAAAATAGCTTTGCCTATACTGGTGCAGTTCTCTGGAACAGTCTACCCTCAGCTGCTAAACAAGCAACATCTCTGACTAATTTCCGACGATTGCTAATTAATTCCGACACGGCATTCATGTAAAACAGGCTTTAATTTAGTTTACTTTCTTTAATAGGTAGTCATATTTTAAATTATAGAAGATTGATCTGTATACGTAGTTTTTCGTAATAAGTTGTAGCTTTTATATTAAATTATTATTGCCTGATGCATTTTACCGTGTTTAAATAAAGATGATGATGAAACGGTATTTAAGTTTTTGCCGTTTGTAACGCATATCCCCCCCTCCTCCTTCCCTCCCCGGCGGTGACCCCCAAAATATTAGCTCCCTAGTTGTAAGAGAACCCAAACCCCTCACGAAATTGTTTTATAAGCCTAGGGATTAAAATGAGCAATTTACGATTTCAGGTACTCCGACGGGTTCAGTTGTCTGCAACAATAACCACACTGTTACAATAACCATTATGAACGTAAATGACATTGCCGAGTTTAACGAAAGCGATTGGCGGATTGACAATAAGACAGAATGTGAACCGACATTCTCTGGGCAAACTGTCACATACACTAATCTGCCAGTGGGAACCTGTGCTTCCACATCCGAGGAAAGAGACAATGACATTCTTTACGTTTTCAAAATTCGTGCGCTCCAAGCAGGAAGTGGACCAACACAAGCTTTGGATCACATGTTCGACACATCCTGCGCGTACGATAACAACGACACAGTGACGGCCAGCTTCATACCTCTAACATTCCGCGGGAACAATGCTTCAGGTACAGTACTGTAAGCAAATGAATAAAACTGAACGCTCAGTTTTTTCTTTTTAATAAGGGAGTCAGTAAACAACTGTACCATTTGTCCTTATCTTTGAGGCTAAATAATAATAATAATAATAATAATAATAATAATAATAATAATAATAATAATAATAATAATAATAATAAATACATTCATGTAGCGCTGTTGTCCAGTTATTCAAAAGCGCTTTAAAGATGTATGTAATGTTCCTGTTGTCTGTCTTTTTATGGTAACTAGCCGTTCAAATGAAACTTTTCGAGAGCTTTTACGAAAGAAGGAAAAGCTGCCTTATTTGCGCCTCCTTCATAGTGTTTGCAAGTGGAGCATTGGTGAGGGGTTAATTAAAGTATAATCAAGCGCACAATTTGTTTGATGGGTGGGAGAGGAAGGCGAAGTCCAAGATATGAAAATCCTCAGAAAATGGCGAGAAAACTCGTTGAAATCCTTTTAAAAATTGACGAAAAGCTTCTTTAGTAGGTGTGCCCTAAATTATCTTCACCCCTTAACAGTCAGTACCGGTTCTACTGGCTTATACTTCAAATACCTGAAATATAATTTTTGTCTCTTTCATTTCGTAACACCTAGTTCTTAAGAGAGCTACATCATGGCTGGGCATTTTGACAAATTTAGCCTATTTTTTTCAAATTCGTCATTTTGTAATTTGTCTCAATCTTTTCCATCCTTAATCATCCTTTTACTTGCTTTGCCTAAATACCTTCTTACGTGCTTTTTTCTTATTTAGCTATCATTGTTAAGTTTCCTACATTATAAGGGAAATTTTTGTTTCATCTCGTAAATTACTCGAAAATGTGGTAATGTAGCTAATTTAGGGGCACTGTAACTGTTTTCGATTCAATGCTGCCAAAATCATTCTTTTCTATGATGTTTGCTACAATAACACTGAATAAAGCGCAATTCTAATCAAGGTATAATTCTCCTTTAAATTTAAATACGTTTCTGCTTTGTTCTTGGAAAATGTTACCTTTTTATTTTTTAACAACAAAAACAACTTTATTTTCTCTTTCTTATATTATTCAGACACTGCATTTTTTCTCTTTACACTGGGAGTTTTCAGCGATGCTGGTCTTAGCACACCTCTAACCGGAGAAATTGCGCTTGATCAACCGCTGTATTTCAAGGCCCTAGTCGAGACATCAAGCTCTGAACCCAACCTAGATCTCTTCATCTTAAGCTGTCACTCATCAAAACGAAGCGACCCAGATGCAGCGGATGGCAAAGTGACTTTAATACAAAACGGGTAAGAGCTGTTCTTGGTAATCTCCAAAAATCGTTATACTCAAGAATTATTTAATATGTATCTTGCTCCTTATAAATTAAAAGGTAAATATGTATTCCTTTGGTGGAGCTCTGTTTGCCTTGACCAAGAACAAACAGTTCTCATTTTGGGATCTTCTGAGTTTCTCCCGTGCAAAAAGTGGTCATGAAATAGCGTGATTAATAATTTCATTTCTGATATTGATTTGAAAAGTCATGACCCATCACAAACATGTCATGACTTGTCATAATAACTGAGTCATGAATTGCCATAACAAAGTCATGTCACGGCAAAGGTACTGTCCGACACTTGGTGAATTTGCAATTGTGTTTGTTTTGCAAAAATATCTGTCATCAGTTTTTTCCTACCAAATTAAATTTTGTCAAGCCGTAGCCGGCGTACCAAACTTCAGACTCCGCCTCCCTGCTCCGAGGCAGGACAAATTTTTGTCAAGCGTCAAAACTGACACATTTTTCAATTTGCCCGCCGTGAAAGGAAGGAAAACGACAATCCAAAGATTTTTGCTCGCTTTTCAAAGAGTTTATCCGTCTTCGATTTCAAGGTGATTGGCACTCTGTGCTTATGGAATATTTTGGTGTTTTCAAGTGCGTACACGATAAGCAAACTGGAAATAATTAATTTATACTAGCAATATAATTATCAAAAACCAAACGTCCCACCCCTCCCCCCTCCACCAACTCACCCACCCAGCAATGCGGTATTATATTAGTGTCTATTACAAATAATCGTGTTTGTTTTCCTTCATTGTAGTTGCGGAAACAATGCAGTAAGTCAGGACGCGGGTGACACGCTATCCTACACCTGCGCCAGTAACAGTACCCAAGAAAGCTTTTCACTCCAGTCGTTTCGCTACTTTGGGGTTGAGGCAGGGAAGTCAGTCTTCGTTCACTGCGATTTAAAGGTTTGCCTGGAGAACGCCCTGAACTCTGAATGTGAGTGCCCTTCTCCAGCTGAATGTGACCCTATGGCAAGAAAGAGACGTTCATTGAGACGATCATTTTCAGCCGAATCTGTGGTGTATCGCATCACTAAGGGTCCTTACTATTCTGCGAGCGAAGAGAAGAAATTGGACAACGATGGTATGTACAGTCGTTTTTTTCTCTTTTTCAACAGAAATACGTTTTGCTAATTGCAATAATCCGATGTTGTCATGTAAAAATCGCAGAAAGGAAAAAAAGAACTTACTCGTTAGTAGTAGCTTCCATATTAATAATAGTGTCAACTGTATCTAGCACTGACGTACTAATTGGGGACACTGTAAAGCACAAAAGAAATGAAATCAAATTATATTAATTACAAATCAAATCAAAATGTTGGTTTTGTGGAGAGGGGAACACCGGAGGACCCGGGGAAAAACCTCTCGGAGCAGAGTAGAGAACCAACATATGACGCCGGAGCCGGGAATCGAACTCGGGCCACATTGCCGGAAGGCGAGCGCTCTCACCACTGCTCCATATTACTTTGGAGAATTAAACTAATAAATAATAATAATAATAATAATGATAATAATAATAATAGGAATTTCCAGTGGAATTTCCAAATGGTGGCTGCTCATCCACTGTTCCAGATCGAATTGAAATTTAGAAATTTCTGAGGAGGGGAGAAAACCTGAGAACCCTCGGAGCAAAGATGAAGAACCAACAGAAAACACCGGGTCAGGAATCGAACCCAGGCCACAGTGGCGAGCGCTCGCACCACTGCGCCATCCCTGCTCCCTAAGGGAAGGAAAAGTTTAAAACCTGCTTTGATTACTTTCATGATGGTTAGATTAGTGAGTTAGACAGTCCTCGGTCCCCCTTTTTATTTTGCACTAACACTCCGGCGTGTCTTTGCATTAATTTTAAAATGACGGCCATGATAGTGAAAATCCTAGAAATGTGATCACCAACGTGCGTAGAACACCGCCTGCTTCCGGTCACCTCGTTAATACGACCAATTTTTTTGGTCCCGGCTAAACGCCTTAAATTTTTTATACGAAAACCCCGTTAATGCGGCCACCCCGTTAATACTGCCATTGGCCACTTTCTAAAATCACTACTCGTCTTGTCCTCTATAATTTACCCCGTTTAAAGGATGTACGTCACGATATTTAGGGTTATTTTTTGTGACAAACCAAATTACCCTTAAAGCGTGGGAAATCTACAAAGGGAGAAAAACACCAAAGAGGTGATACTAACCAGAAAGGAAGAAGGGTGATTAAAGGTGGAGAAGACTAGTTAATTATTGTCCAAAGAAAACAAATACAGTACTTGAGGAACAAAATTTAACGTAAAGTAACATGATGTTAAGTCAGAGAGGTCGGGACATTTGTTTCTGAAAAGGATATATACAGCCAGGTCTGGTCTTGTTTTGATTTTAGAATCCAGTATGTTCATCAAAATCCCCTTGGTTAACACTGTACACGCGGAGTGAAATTTCTGCATCTTGAGTGCAAATGCATCTCAGGACCAGTGAATTTGACCCTACCCCATTTTTATGCCCCGTTGGTGACCGATTAACGGGGTTTCACTGTAGTAATAAGTTAAAAAATTAGAACAACGGTACACTGCACAATTAATAAATGTTTACTTTTATTCCTGTTATCAGATCATGCCAACAAGACAAGGAGCGAAGATAAAGGACCCTTCTACCTCAATCTGGCCATTATTTTAGCAGTCAGCAGTATTGTAACATCGGCTGTCATGTGCCTCACCGTGTTTATTCTTCTACGCAACCGCCAACAGCGTTTCTCTATTTCTGAGAAAGCTAAGACGTGTGTCCACAACGTTAAAACTTAATTGGCTGAAAGTCATTCCTTTATCACCCGTATGGCAAAAAGAACAACAATGAATGCCTCTGTGAAATCGCAATCCAATGCTCCATCAATTCGCTTTACGCAGTACGTGCAGTCGACATTTCGCGCGCAGTCAGATTTTATTGATTACAAATGTTTGATGTCCGAAGGAAGGTGAAGGTTACACGGAAGAAGACTTGGAGTTTCAAAGTGAAATTTGTTTCGTAAAAATCATTTATTTAATGCTAACCCCAATAAGGTACAAATTTTCTGAAAGCTTATTGAATATAGATTCTAGTTTAGGTGTTCATATAAAAGTTTTCTCAAATAAACTTTATCAGTTCCGGTGCAACGTCATAATCGCAAACAATATGCTAACTTTGCTTATTGTGGTCGAAAATCTAAAAATGTCCAAAAATGGAATCTATACTCAATAAGGTTTCAAAAAATATATACTTAATTGGTGTCAGCATCGATAGTTTTCACAGAATTTCACTTTGAACGAAAATTCAATTTTACTTCTGTGCAACCTTATTTAGTCAATTTATTAATTATTTTTAATTTCATATCGTGACGGTGCAACCGCCAATACATAACCTTTTACTGGCGGGTAAATAAATTTAAAGAGGCAGTGTAATCGACTTGGTGCTCCTTTAAATCCAATAAAGGTGTTGGTATCCACTAAAACTTCAATGAAAGTGATCTGGCCTCGCTAAAACATTGGACTCGTCACGAACCGTAGTGTGGTTGCGGACGAATTGGAAAGAAATGTCTCAAAAGTCGAAAACGTCGAACCGACGTTTTCAAGTTTGACTGTTACTTTAATTTGAAGGGAATCATTTGAAATCTATTGAATACGGTTTGCTCACATCTTTGAGAATGAATTTATGTCTTTCTTTTATTCTTCAAAGGTAATCTTGTTGGTCTGTGAGTGTTAGTACCGTCGCACTGCCAGCATAGCATTTAATTTTCGCAAAAACTTAGAAGACGTCTAGTGACACTGCCCCTATTGTACATGCATTCAACAGGTAATCAGAGGCGGTAGATGCAATTGTTTTATTTGCTATTTTTTTTATTTAATTTTCATTTAAACAGACAAAGTACTCCTATTGTGATTAAACTTATTACTCAATTAATGCCTATATGGGATTAACCGTCAACCGCGTGAAACAGCTAATAAACTGCTGCCAACCGTCAAAAATGAGAAAGTTTTAACCGTCTAACGTCATTCAACCCACCGGCAAAAGTCACAACAATATAGCCGTTGACCGTGAAAATATTTCTTCCCACTGAGACTCTCTTGTTAACTTCATCGAGTTTTTTCTCTCACTAACCCCTTACTATTGCAAGTGAGTGGGTCTGGCTCAAGAAGTCAAGAAATGTTCAATAATTTTCCGTTCATAGAGTTCACTTAGGAAAAAATATGGTGCGCTTTCCAATACTCTTCGAGTTTAATAAAGGGCCCGGTTTAGTACTGGGACGTTCGAGAATACGTTATTATATTATATTATTAGTCAATACTCTCTGGTAGAGGTATACATGTATTAAATTAATTTAATGTGAATTAAATTGGATTAACTAAGGGCTCCCTGAGCAAAAAATAAATTTGCAGTTGTCAGTTTTCCCCCAGAGGCATAGGTCACCAATTTTTACTGTTTAAAGAGTTTTTAAGGCTTGATTTCACACTGAATTCGAGTGACGAGAGAATAAGTTACGAGCACTGAGTCGATGCACATAAACTCTCACACTTGAAACTGAGGTGGAAGGATTAAAAATGTGGGTTTGGATCCTGCCGTTTCTAAGTGGTTGAATCTGATATGCTATATATTCATCATTAAAAACCGAGCAGCCATTTAATAGAGATATATAAGTAGTTTTTAAATACTGATCGGTGTATTACGGTATTCATAAGAATATTCATTGTTAATGTACTTAATTAGACAAATCCTGGAAATGAGCAATCGTCATTGTGATGAATATAGCTTATTAAATACCACCCTGAACTGTACGTTTTAGAAAATAATATAAAAAGAAAGCCGCGGTATTTTTAAAAAGAACTGGTTTTGTTTGCTTGAGCGAAAATCAATGCGAAATCGCACACGCGTGTTAAAACGTGAAAGATCCCTATTTTTTTCTGTTTAAAGGTGGTATGATTGTAAGAAATTAATTTTGCGTAAAACGCCTAAGATTACTTTTTAGGTCCCTCCAGTGCGACAGTTGCTGACGTTTTAGGAAGATTCCCTTGTGTTACGTTACAGGTTTCGTAATTTCCATGGCCTAACACAGTCATCGAACATAGCTCTCAACCAATGAGCGCCACGCACAAGAATTTTACCTGTAATTGTGAAACTTGAATCTTTCATCCCTGCCTTTTTGTGTCCATAGCTGTAATTCAACCTGTTGCGTTGTCTTCGCTGTTAGTCCCAAACCTTGAAGTTCCTTGGTTGTCCATTGGCGCAACGCGCCACAGGCGCTGAACCGCTAACTCGCGTCTGCACGGTTCAAGAAGCCTGGCAAACGTTTTCCTCATTTCGGTATCGCGGAAGGTGTAGACTAAAGGGTTCATGGCACTATTACAATACTGTAGCCATTTTCCAAAGACGAAAAATGCCACCATTTTCTGGAAAGGCAAGCACTGCTTGCAAAATACCGAAATGGTGCTTATTAGAAAGAACGACAGCCAAGAAACGAGAAACAAGGCCGTGACTAAAGCTAGCGTGAGAGCTGTGCGGCGTTGTTTGCTTATGTGCTTTCGTATCTTGGTGCTTTCTGTCATATTTTGTATTGTCGGAATTTTCGCAATCAGCGTGCGAGCAACTTTGAAAATGGAATAATTCACAACGCTGATGAGAATTCCTGGTCCGACATAACCGACGAGTAATAGAAACGGTGTGTAAATTCTGTGCGGATTTCTGCTTGAGGATTCAGATGAAGTTTTGTCTAACACGGGTCGAATTGCTGCTATTGAAAAAGCTGCCAACCACGCACCACAGATAACTAGCGAGTAATGGACGGTTGTAGAGAGTGTTACGTGGACAAACGGCCGAGAAATCGCGAGCCAGCGTTCCAGACTGACCGTCGTCAGATGAAAAATGGAGGCCAGAGCGCTGAAAATGTCGAAAGATAGGAAAAACGTGTTTAGAGGACCTCCTTGGACGTTTTTTATGCTGATGTACATCCACAGAGGAAGGGAAACGCACCCTACCAGTAGATCAGATATGGCAAGACTTACAAGAAACATATAGGTACCGGTTCGAAGCCTGAAGTTTGAAAAATACGCCGCAATCACAAACGAATTGCCTGTTATGATAACAAACATGAGGACTAGACAGAACACAATCTGTAAAACTGTCCCCAAAGATAGTTCAGTTGTCATCCTTGAATATTTATGTTTCGTTCCAGAGTTTTTAACGTTGCCAAAAATACTTCTGATCCTTTATCTTACTGTAATGATCCAGATCGGGACCGGGATTCTTCTTGAAAAATGTCCTTGACGCGAATCCCCGATTATCGTTATTGTTGCTTATACACAAGAATTAGCTATTACACTGTGACAAAGGCAAGAACGCCCTCTTTTTCTCTTCCGCGCGAGAGAGGAACCAACGGAGATACCTTTTAAGATTAACAGCAAGGATATTGAAACCCCACTTTTAAGTTTATCGAGCCCTTGGAGGCGTTTTCGCCTTGCGACAAATGACAAATAAGCTGAGCAAAATTGACTCCAAGGCTTTGTTTTAACCGAGACAAGCGGAAACCAATTCAGTATACAAAGGATGTAGATTGTCCTGCTTTTAATCAATTGAAGATTCACTTGCATATACAGCTGTCTCAGTTTTAGGCAAACCAATAGAAATGCAAATTAACTAGAAAATCTTTTCTTCTTCTCAGCTATTATCAAGGTATCATTTTCGCTGCTAGCTTGCACAAAATTGAAACTGACGTATCTTTCTCTCGAAAAGAAATGCAATAAATTGATAGTTTTCAAAGACACGTATGCGCCAACTGTAGCCACTGTATTATCATCTTTTGTTATATTGTTTTAAAAGCTGTAGGATATATACAACATGAAATGGCTTGAAACCTCACCAGCTTGAGTTGACACATCGCGCATTCATTGCACTACGTGTTGACAAAGCCAACTCGAGTTGACGGCATCTAAAGTTTCCGGTCTTTATGAAAAATATTAAAGAATTGCAATCTCTAAAAAATGAAGATTTTTGTAGTATGGTAAAACTTTCAAAGATCAAAACTGATCTACGAGGGTTATGTAAAAAAGGTATCTTGATCAACGGAAACAATACCCAGATCTTTTCTAAATCATCATCACGTTTGAAGAGAGATTTCTTTATCATTTTAAAACTGAGTAAACATACTTCTAAAAGAAAACATTCTGAAGTTGAATTAACATACTTGCTCCGTAATGCTGTTGACAAAGCAGAAAGTTAAATTGACAACAAAGTCAAAAAGCTTGATTTCGGCCAAAATTGGATACATTAAACGCGGCAGACTCTATCCTGCCGTCAAAAACCTAATTGAAAACTGAAAACTCCGCATATCTTACACCAGTGGAATATATTTTTTTGGTGAGATACTTTAATACTTGCTAACAGTAAATTCGTTAATTACAATCAGTTTAAGTAGGCAATCAGTTCTTAAGTGATTTGTTTAATTGATGTGAGGAGTTCTATTGTATTTGGTGTCCTAGAATAGAAAATATTTAGCAGCAGCATATTCTTCAAAAAGTACAGTTAGAAAACACTCCACTCTGCGATCTGCCCTGAAATGCATCGCCGTAAATCCTTAAAAATGTAACTAAAACTTGAAAAAACTTGTGCTGTAGAATTGATGTGATCATGAAAAAACACGAAAAAAGACTATTTTATAGAATTTTGTACGCTGTTCATTTTAAACATTTAATAGCTCCCAAACGGGTTGGTGTTTAATATAACTGTAATATAAGAATAACCTCACTGTACCTTTTCCCCTTGGACGGACCTGTTCATGAAAAATTCAGATAAGTACATTTTAAATGTCATAAACATGTTTTGTGGACAAATTCGACGTTTTATATTCACAAAGTAGCCCAGATTACGCTTTTGATATTTAGAAAGTGAATACACATTATCTTACGGTTGATGATTTAGTTCAGTTTTATATCCAAGGAACGTTAGCTAACTCGAAAATACTCCATGTAGAATTAATTGTCGTTTGCAAAGGGCTTCACAAGCTCTTTTTGCACCTTATGTTCTCCCAAGGCACCCCAAGATCAACCAGGATGATTCATTGGACACTCGCCAACCAACACAACCAAGCTCAAAAGACGCCACTACTGACGATGGCGTATTAATACACGTAAATTAATTATTTTATGCTTCAGTGTCTTAAATCACAAAGATTTGCTGCCTTGTTCTACAAATAAATGCGAAAACGTTATTGAAAAGAAAGGGAACTTGCAGTTGTCACCTAGATCAGGAAAAAAATATTCAATTCCGCGTCAACTTTATAAACAGAGAAGATTGGAAGCTCTCGCCCTGGAGAAGATGTGGCGTGTCTGTCGCCGAGGAGAAAGGGAATGAATTCCTTTCCATGACGTTACAGGTAGGCTTCGCCCGAAGAGCATGGAGGCAAAGGGTAAACATTTTACGTATTTTAACACAAGAAAGGGTAGTATATGATTATTTTAAGCGTTTCAAATTTACGAAACAGACCCTTAGCTACTGACTCAAAGGGCTACTAGCGGCATTATTTATTTGTTTATTTATAGCTTTATTAAAGTGTCTAATGTCAATAGTTGAGGGGAAAAGTCCCATCTGCTAAAGTTTAGAAGAGGCATTACTTCTCCTGTTCATTTGTGGTAGGTGTGCTATTATGGTGTGAAACAGAGTACTTAAATTCTTTAAATTTTATGTAAAAAATGTTGGAAAAATTCCCTTGACACTGAGGTGAATAAAAGTCGGGGGCGTCTAATCGAGAAAATACCGCACTGAATTTAGTTATTTACTACATCGGAGTTTCATGCATTAAATGTGCTCATGTTCTGCCATACATGCCGCCGACCAATTAGAAGCGTTTAGCCTAATTTGTCAATCACAATCCATCTAATCTTAATGTTAAAGTTAATGTTAATGTTGACCGCTTGTTTCGCGATAATTTTTTATCCAACGCTCCCTCTGTATCAGCCAGTGGTATCTCGCGAGTTAAACGCGCGACTTCAATCAAGGGCATGAAATTTCGTGCTCTTATCCTAATGATTAATACACGATTACAAAATGTGGAATTCAAATACATCTTTGATGATGTTCAACAAAAATATATACATCACACGCCTGAAATACCATACCATAATTATTTCATAATGCATGCATCATGAGACGTTTCGGAAATGGTTTTTGATCCCTTTATCACACTTTGGTACTTTTATGGGTATTATGCACTGACAAGTAAGTTTGGTCGCTTTTTTCCTCTGCATGTCCCCTCTTTCTAAAGTTCGATAAGTTATCAAACTTATCGAATGTTGTGGAGGAGTACTAGTAATTTAAATCTTAGGGTACTTTCGATTAGAAAATCCGTATTTGCCAAAAATAAATACAAAATTCTAAACACGTATTTTCCACGTCTCTGGACAAATATATAATTCCTGAAGTTTGTGTTTTTATCCTTTTCCATTTGTTCAGGAAAATGGGAAAAACGATTTGTAACTCTCAAAATGAGCAATATGAAATCCAGATTTTAATTTGTTATTTAAATCCATCTTGGAGAAGGATTTCGGTGTGTTAAAATTTTCATGTCCCCGTGGCAAAATCTGAAGTTGTGAATTATTTTCAGTACATGTACACGTCTCCTAGAGCCTAGAGAGAATCGTAAAGCCTAAACTAAAAGTAAGGACTTTGGGCAATCACAAAGTACGGAGACAAACCAGTCGACCAGTCAAAACTCGTGATTACACGTAGTCGACAAACGTGCTCGCGCGAGTCACGATTGGTTTTGGTTTTACTCCTGATTGGTTGAAAAAGTGGCGCGAGATTTTTAAACCAATTAATCACTGAGCGTGGTAATTCAAAAGCGAATTATCAAATTCGCTAATAACTTTCGACATTCAATTGGAATGAAAACCACTCTAAATTATCAATTTTATGCAGACATTTCTCTGACTCTTTTGTATATCCTCTCTTATAAAATTGTAAAAGCTAATTACGAATAGAACGGCTCAAGAAAAGATGTAATTTTGAACGTCGATAGGAAAAGGTACTTTTCCTTGCACGTAATCTTCCAAAAATAAGTCAAGAGTCTTCATGACGTGGAACTTGAAATGAACAATGTCATTCTCCTTGTAATACGCAACCTCGGGTCCCCCGGTGCCACCTGGATAGGACCTCGTAAATGGGTAAACATCAAGGACCTCTAAGCCAGCCTGACACATAAGGGACGTGGCAAAGGAATTGTAGAGCGTCACACGCTAAAAAGGAACAAAATATGACGAAATCAGTCACCTTACGCGTCTTAATTAAATTCCCAACATTATTTTTCCCCCTTTGTTATCTAAACCGGCATGTCGACCACCGTTATTGTATTCAGTATAATTCTGAAATCATAAAACTGAATGCGAGGGATTTTCAGTTGAAGTGAGCACCCCGAGCACAATTCATGGGGCACGTGCTGTTTTTCTTATCTGAAACTAAAACATGAGTAATCCCCTCTTTCCAATAAAGTACGATTTTGCATAATAAGGAAGGGGGATTCTCTATGTTTTTGCATTCGTACTGACGAATTATCACGTTAATTTTTGTTGAGATAGAACTAGATAGGTATCCCAAGGAATTAGACCCAGTTTTAGTGATACAGCAGCGCGAAAATTATTTTCTTGGTCTTGATACCTTCCCTAATATCCTTAATATCCTTTTGCCGCTCTTGTTTAAAAAGGGCAAACGTTGAGGTGTTAACTTTATTGGGGTGCGACAATTTATGTATCTTGGTCTGTAATGTGGTCAGGGCTCAACTTTACACCGCACTGATGCATCCACCCGATGAAGGGAAGTTCAGGCCATCGGTACAATAATCGAGACAAGTTTGTAAAGATTCGAGCTCTGCAGCCTTAGGAATTTAGGGATGCAGGGATGAAACTCGAGACGACTCAGGGGGACAAGCAAAAAAAATGACAGTATTCTCTCAGGTTTTTTCTGGCCAAGATTATGTATCAGTCAAATCGAAGCTTCAACATCCCTCCCGGGCCTACCCCGGGCATTTGACGCCCTTGCCCTTACCCAGGGTGGGGAATTTTATCCTCACTCATATAGGGTGGGGAATTTGAACGTTACTCTCGATTTCATGTTATGTGTCCCGGCAATTCCACTTGGTTTGATAAATCAAGTTTTGAGGATTTTTAAGGGAAGAGATTGCAGCTTCTTGGTGGTTTTGTTAACAAGCAAAGGACTAAGGCTTTTGGCGCCCTACGGATATTTGAGTGGTTGGGATATTATCCCGTTCTAGGAGCTTAATTAAACTGCACCATCAGATGCTAGGGTTCTGTGACAGTTTGATTACTGCTTTTGATCTCGGGTGGAACTGATGATTTGAACACAAATTTTCTAAAAATTCAAATGCCAAAGCTGATATTTAACCGCCTCTATTTGTCTATTTTGCCTTACCGGTAAGGCAAGAAATCGGCGCCGATCACTCTTCAGCTGACTTGCCGTGTCTTTTTCCTTGCTAATTGAAGTTGAAGTTTTCCAAATAACACGCATCTTATATTTCAATTCGCCAGTATCTTTGTCCCTTTCCTTCAAAATATCAATGATTCTCTTGATAAGTATCCTATAATCCTGAAGTTTGACACTCTCCATGTAGTGAAGTCCAAGGTTCAAAATCATTACGCTATTCTTGTTCATTTCCGGCCTCTCAAGGACTGCTCTGAAGTGATCAAGGATTATTTTTTCATCGTAGTCTTTGTTATCCCAGGGTGGAATTTGTCCTTGATAAGGGTACACCCACATTTTGCTCAGGTTGCAGGATTTAAAAATTTCTGTGCAAAGACGTCCATCTTTTATTGACCAGTAAAGTCGTTCGGCCTGCGAATCTCCGTATATCCACAAGGTTTCCAGATTGGAAGGATCGAACCCTGATTTTTTGGTCTTGGTATGGCTTGGAATACCTGTGAGGAAATTAACGTAAATGGCCATGGTACTAAAACAGAGTTTAAATAATTTACCCTTCTGGCCAAGAGTCTGCATCAAAACTCTCTTGTTGCATTTGTAATGCTACATGCTAAATTCCGTTCTTGTGGGTGATTTCGTTTACTACTGCGCATGTCTCCATTTTTCCATACATTCCTTTAAATTTCAATCCTTTAGATCTTGTGAGCTGTTCATTTGCAATACAGAACTTCGCCACATTTGCATACACATCATGCACTCAAAGCTCTGCAGAGCCACGGAAACTATATTCACCTATGACTCCAGATGAAATAACAGCTTAAAACCTAGGCTCGAATGCGCCCTTCGATTGAGGCTGATTGTAATGTGAATGTTACATAAATCCAACAATTTGTTTTGCGTATTATACCTAAAAGTACTTCAAGAAACGAAACACATTTACCTGTAAGAAAAGCCTTCCAGTTTTTTCCAAGCCAACGACCGTAGCCGTCCCACATATATCTACATTCAATACCGCAGGACAATTCAAACTTGAGGGAGAGACAAGAACGGTCTGACAACTTGTTTATTAAAAATGCACCTGTAGAAAGAGTATGAGAAAATTGAAATAACAAAAGCAAAGACATCGTTACCCTAACGGGTGGATCGCTCGAAACAGGATGGATGTCTTCAACGTCCCTGTTCAACTCAACTCAACTTTAATTAAATAATTTTGGAAAATTATATTAAAAGCAATGCTTCCCCCGGCAAATAGTTACAAAGCTAATCGAGGCGGGGGCAGGAAGATTTTGCCCAAAATATTCACTTTTTGTTATTCAAACCTAAATTGGAATAAATGAAAAGCACACCTCATTCGAACGTCGAACGTGTTAATATAACAATAGAGTTGATGTTCGCGGGAGTAAATATGTTTTTGGCCCGACTCAGACTCATTTTGGCCCGAACCGTACGCGAGGGCTAAAATGAGCTCTGAGGAGGGCCAAAAACATATTTGCGCCCAAGAATATCAACTCTATTACTATTATAATCATTTCAGAGGGCATTGAGAACAGCAATCAAAGACAGTAAGCGATATCTTAAGCACTGCCGGCAGCTAGTCGGCGTTTATTTTTGATCGAAAATCAGGCTAAAGATATTTACGAACCTTGCCAGAAAACCTCAAAATTCAATCATGTTTAACGCTTAGAACAAAATTTGCTCTACGTTTCTTGAAATTAAACATACATAATTCTATAGACAGCAAAGGAATATCTATTTAGCGTTGTTAAAATAAATGGTGCAGCAAAATAAACTGAACTGGCAGTTTGGCATTGAATGAGTTTCGCTCGATGAAAAAAACTTACGTTCACTTCAGTTTGGCTGCCTGGATTCTTCTTTGAGTTTCCGTTCATAAATTCCTCTTCGTCTAGCTGAGAAGAGTGAGAATTTGCTTAATTGCTAGGCATTTAGGCCGTTTTGGCCTTATAGAGTTAGAGAACAGCAGATGGAAAATCCTCAACTGAGTCAGACGAAGCTTGAAGAGTTGCTTGCGAGCAAGAAAAATATATTTTAGCCCGATGAATTCTCCATTTTAGCCCGGCCGTAAAATATGCCACAGTGTCCGATGAAATGATTGTAATTCATAATGAATACTTCGCGTCACTACCAGGCGATAGCAATGTTATGCATTGTAAAACGAAATTCAAATCTGAAATATATTTTTCCTGATATTGCCTAGCCGGTTAAATTTTTCTTCTGACTACGGCCCTGTTTGCTCTTTATAAGCCTCAAAGTTGTTATAGAAAAAGATACTTATAGCTGGAATATGAAATGGTTATGATCCTTCAAAGTTGCAACATCAGAATCTCGGGGTTTTTCCATTAGAGAAACCAAAAGCACCACCATCCTTCTTCTAATTCAAGCTGATCTTTTTATTCTTTAAAATTGTTACCATATTATGATTATGATGATGATTGTTATTGTTATTGTTAATGTTATTGTTATCGTTATCGTTATCGTGATCGTGATCGTTATCGTTATCGTTATCGTTATCGTTATCGTCATCGTCATCGTCATCGTCATCGTCATCGTCATCGTCATCGTCATCGTCATCGTCATCGTCATCGTCATTGTCATTGTCATTGTTATCGTTATTGTTGTTGTTATTGTTATTGTTACCATATTATTAGCCTTAAACATTGAAGAAATAACCCTTACCTCCATCTCTAGGCAACGGTATATTTATCATGATGAGTTTTCCTTCCTGGAACGGTTGAAGAAGGTAATCATCTTTAGCCCGGTTTGCGTCAAGCGTGCCATCTTCTTGCATTTTACCTTGTGAGTTTCCTTTTCAAAACAATAACATATCGATTGAACATCTTTATCGCTATGTACGGGGAAAGGATAATTTTGGAATCTGAGCTTGGGGAGTGGGGAGTTAAGGCGGCGAAATACGAGATACAAAAACCCTCAACTTGTCGCGAAACATTGTTTCGTTGCAAGTTTTGGGTCGATGTTTCGCGTTTTTCACCTTGCGTAATCAACTTGTCGCGCAACAAAAAGATTTGTTGCGGGTTGAAGAAAGTTGTTGCGAGAAGTAGAGCGCGGGTCTACTTTGAGCAACAAATTTTGGCTTTGTTGCTCGTTTTTCATCAAACTCACAACTTGTTCATGGATCCACACAAGGCAAATCAACCAATCAGCGCGCTGCATTTCTTCAACCCGCAACAAATGTTTTTGTTGCCGGCGCGACAAGTTGATTACGCAAGGTGAAAAACGCGAAACATCGACCCAAAAATTGCAACGAAACAATGTTTCGCGACAAGTTGAGGGTTTTTGTATCTCGTATTTCGCCGCCTTTAGGGAAATGATGGATTGTGGAAGTGTCAAACTTTGGCTTTCAAAGGAAAAAGAGGACAAAATAGCCTTTTCGAAAACAGGAAAAGTGTTGCAAATTTCGAAAACATGATTTTCCCTTAAGCTACGTCATCATAGATGAATTTCACTGACACGTTTAACACACAACTCTTCAACGAGTTTATGTATGTTTTCCACATTTGCCAATTGAGACCCGTTATTAATACAATAAATTATCCAAGGATGCACAAGCTCAAGAAAATTGGAGACCCTGTTGTGATGAATGTTATAAACATTGCCGGCGCAAAATAAAACCTGCAATCAGCGACACAACATTTTAGACAAGTTTAAAGAAAATGTTACACATATTTGCATACAGCCAATGTTGTGATCGATTCAGTTGTGCGGTCCTTCCCATGCTGTTCAGAATTGAGCAAGGAGGAATAGAGGAATCGGAGAATCATATAATATTGGATGGGTGGCTACATTATACGTTCAGAGTCAATTTCTAAAGATTCGATTGTATTTCTCTTCACTTCGCGAGTCGATAAAGATTTTAAGATATTAAACACTGTCACATTTCAGAAAAATTGTAAAGAAAACTGATATGTCAACAACTTCGCTCCCAACGTGAACTTTGCTTTAGTTTTCATATAAACAAGAATTTGAACTAACGTCGGTCTAGTTTGTGGACTAGCTTGGTGTTCGGCGTTGAGCCCGTCGTTTATTTGAGTCCTCAGCTTAGCCGGATAGATCGAAGCAGGAAAATTACTTTTGACTATTCAAGAGAATGGACCAACAATTCTTTTCTTCCGACAGTCGAACGTAAAATTCAGTTTTTACTTACCGACTATAAACCAATTTTTCGGTGGATCCCGATATCCATCACATAAGCTGTAGTCCAGGGTGATATCCAATTTGTAGACCCCTGGGTCCATAATTAGAAACAAAAACTCGTATGTTCCATTCCCGTGATCGAACGTGGTGGGCGACACTGTGGCCGGACCGCGTAGCAAAACACGCCATGAGTCGCCGCCAATATGCTTCAGTTTTCCATCACGAGTTTTGGTTTGAATGCTAAAGCGACTGAACTGACCCGCTGGTCTGATATCAAACAAAGAAATCCAACTTCTGGCGGCATCTGTTTGTAGCTGTCTATTCGGTGAATCTCCATTCCACGATATGTTGTAAAAACAAGGTTTTAACAGGGATTGCAGGTCCACTCGGGCTCGACGAATACGACACCAATTTTCTTGGAAGTGGTCGATATGATGAGACATTCTCATTGAGTTCTCGAGATGCTGTGATTTCCCTTCGTTGCTAAAATATTGATAGAAAATAATTTGAACTGCCACCCCTGAAAACCATAATTTTAAAAAAAATTTCCACTTCTGGCCGAGGATTTGAACCATTTGGAACATTTCTCTGCCATCAAACCGATTGTAAAAATGTATATTTCGCTCGTTACGCGAATTGCATTGAAATCACATTGAATTATATTCACCGAAACAAAAAAGGCTTTCACCATGGCAATTCAATCCATTTACCAGGCACGTTTATTGTGTTGTCCTTTGGTTTTCTTTGTTTGGGATATATTTCTAGTTCATTTTAATGCTGCAGTGCAGTGCAGTGTGGGCGAAATTGTATGTTGGCGCTCTTTTAGCGTGCTGTATGGTTTTGGTGAATTTCAGGCGATTTCGTTGAGTCATTTTAATTCCCGGCACCCGTTTTCTTATTTATATATCTCTCCAAGGTAAGGGATTCGAGCTCTAAAGAGGATCCGAATGTATCTACGGCATGTGAAGAAATAGAAATAACAACGAAATCCACCCAAACTCTCCGACCAGCATAATGCGAAAGAGCAAAAGTGGTGTCCAGGTAAACTAATTCACTTAAAAAACCCTAGCCAGTTAGTCTCCGTCATTTTCTATACCCTGGAAATTATGAAAATTGTATTGTTTGGAGAAAAATCTTACCGCATTACCTCAAGTTGTGTTGCTGAAGTCGGAGAAATAATTTTAACAGTTCCTTTCGTTTTAATAGACCCGCTCTGCGTGAAATAAAAACCGAATTTATTTTTATCCACATGTTAATGAAACCAAATTAAGGCATAACATAATTTTCTCGTGTAAATGGCCTGTACTTCTTTCGCCAAACATCCGAAAACCCTATAACCACAAATATAAAAATTGCTCATATTACGTAATAATATAAAGGTGACCATTGGAACACTTGCACAACTTAGGAAACTTGCGGAAACATACATTTAAAATTACCTCTCAATGAAAGTACTTAGATCTTTAATACTGACATGACAAGTTGTTTCCACATTCTCGTGACCAACAGCATGGCATGGCGAATTTCAGCCGTGGTGAAATTTCAGCCGGGTTAGAAGCGCTGAGATTGAGCTCGGCTTCCAGAACAAATCTTCTCAAAATTCGTTTGCGATTACATAGACATGACAAGAGTTTAATTTCAGCTCAAGCCGAATGTAACCAGGCCCCCAAGACATGTTTTTATTATCACGACTGTTCTGTCACATGAATATAAATTCTCACATATATAAATCCTGAGATAAATGCTTAAAGTGAAGGCGCCAAATATCGCAGAGTTATTTAATGTTGAGGATGTTATTTTTAGTGAAGGCATACAATGTTTGGTTTTCGGCCAACATTTCGCAAGTAATTTTCATTTAGCGATTTTTCTGAATCTTAGGATAATTGTGCAAATCTCATTCAAAATTCAGCCTGCAATTAATTATTAATTATAGATGAGTTTAAGGATTAATTTGAAGATGGCCTTGTTCGCTTACATGCGTTTGTTCTCAATCTTTAAAGTGGTTGCTCTCTTATGCTAAATTAAAATACAAAAAAAAAAAAGAAACAGCCAGTTATCTCTGGTACAAGAAAAAAGGTGAATACAAATCGAAGGCGCATTCAGTGTGATCCCACATTTCATCCTTACATTTTCAAACCTGAATCAAACAATTTTTTTTTTAGGAAATTTCAATTTGCATATTAAATCTACAGAAAGCGAGCACTAAGGTTTATAAATAACTACAGACAACAAATCGAAACAAAAGATACGCGTGATAAAGCGCACAAAGCTTGGAAGTTATCAAAAGGTTTTTTTCTATTTATAAGCATATTAAAAGGCCATTTGACGCAGTTTCGGTGAAGCTTTTCAGAGAAAAATTACACAAAGGATAAAAACATCATGACATTTTTATAGCATAAACTACTCGCATGATAAATAGTTAACACGTGTCACAGACGATTTCCTGCGTTTCATGAAATATCTTCGATGATCTTTGCCGGCAGAGCCACCAAAGTTTTCATTCACAAGCGAAACCAAGCAAGTGCTTTCTCGTCTTGTAGGAAGGCGATTCAAATGAAGTTTCGGTATCAGCGACTCGTGGAGATAGAGGTTTCCATTTCTTCAATTCCAGTGTTATAAATCTGAAAGAGATCGAACTTTGGAAGAAGATTGAATCCCTTAGACGACTGCATCACATAAAGCCATCGAGACTTTAACTGTGTTCGTTAATATCACGTCAAGAGCTTAGCGAAACACGAAAAAGCGTATGCTCATACGCGCTAAGACTAAAATATCCAGATGAACACCACGAATCAGCCTCCGAAACAATCTCAATCAGAATCTGTCATATTATTAGTGTTTTCGCTGATACTATCGGTCCTTATTTTGGTAGGAAATTCGCTTATTATAGCGGCATATCGAAAGAATCCACGTCTTCGCACCCGCACGAACATCTTTATCGTGAGCTTGGCGGTCTCGGATTTACTGGTTGGGGGCGTGTCCGTGCCGATATGGACTTATCTCACGTTTGTTAACTATGTGAATGTCACACCTGGTTTGTTCGATCTTTATTTGTGTCTTGACATATTCAGTGCCCTGGCTTCCATCTTTCATCTGACTGCAATCTCAGTTGAGAGACACTTCGCCGTCTCCCGGCCGTTTAAATATGGTGCACTGTCATTCGATGTGTTCAAGTACTTCGTTTTTGCAGCGTGGCTGACAGCTGCGATAATTGCCGCGCTTTCCCGGATAAGCAGGTCCATTACGGTTCAATCTGTATACACAGTCGCCGTGTTCATTGTCGGCTTCATACTGCCGGCATTTCTGATGTCCATTATGTACGCGGGCATCTTTCGAACGGCTCGCGTACTTATCCGCAAAACTCCAAGCATCCGAACAGCAGAGTCCATTGGAAACAGATCTAGAGTGCGCGAAGAGCGAAAAACTGCTCTAACAGTAAGCATCATTACGGGGCTGTTTCTACTCGCTTGGTTTCCGTTCTTCGCAGTTTCATTACTGGCTCAGTTCTGTGGAAGTTGCTTGCCGAACGGAGATGGTATAACCATATTAGTTGTGCTCGTTAAATGGATGCATTACTCAAACAGTGTCGTTAATCCGCTTGTTTATGTGCTTAGACATGAAGAAATGCAAAGAAGCGTTCTGAAGTTGATTGGAATTCATAAGACGAATCAACGGCAACGACCATCCTCGTCAAACCAGCCAGCTGAGGATTGTGCGCAAGCAGTTTAAATTAAAATGAGTATCGCAAACGTATTTAAAAATCAATGCGACAATGAAAGATTCTAGTTTTCAACAGGTGTACATGTTGTTAATAAAAGCTCAACTGCTTACGACACAAGACTACTCATTTCAAAATTGTAAGTATTTGGTATAAACATTGACAAATGAAATTCTTGCCAACTGAATTTGCACGTTGCTGAACTAACTTTAGTTTGGAGATACGGCGTTTTGAAATTAAAGATAGAACTGCAGAACGCATTCTTCAAATGTAGGAAACACTATTTAAAATCAATAAAAGAAATTGTTATCTGACAATAGAATCATCTACAGAATCAGGTCAATGAACAAATAAGTTGCTATCCACTTTTCCTTGAGTGTTAACTAAATTAATCTGCGCTAACATGGCGGTGGAAATTTTTTATTGAAGAAAACAACAAAATTTCGGCCGATTTATAGTGGCCTTGTTGAGATCACCAACGGCGGAAACCATTACTTGGGTTTCAAAGGGCAGAGAAAATATTATGCCTGCCACAATAAATTTCAGGGGAAATAATTTTCTGGCTCCCGGGATAGGAAAGCTAATGAGACTCTCATAAACTTTGACAGTGTACAATACAATTTTAACTGCAACCACGTGCATATTTGAAAGGATTTATCATTATACAATATGACATATTATTTCCCCTTCCGTAGGTATTAAAAAGCAATTTATTTGGCTCTTGTAGATTTTCAACCAATAAGGAAGTCCAGTTAACTTTTTTAGGAACGGTTTTTAATTTTTATCGAAAGAAACCGGACAAACCATGTCTTTAAAACGAACATCATCGATATTTGCATCTGAGGAAATGATTCGGCCTTTATTTTTCAAATCAATCATCGCCGCTCCTCTTTGTCTAGCTAAACATCCTTTCGAAAACGATGCCTCTCATTTGAACACACGACGCTCAATATTCATATTCGCATTTGCTGTATCTATACTAGGGGATCACTGCGTTCCATTTTAAACGCTAAACTATTTAAGACGAAAGTTCAATCAGTGGTCAGTTCATACATATATTTTCACTAAACTAGGCCCTTGTTTGAGAAGGTGGAAAATTAACGGGTCAATGCAAAAGCCTTTCGTTGAATTTGCGTTAAAGCGATCTTTTCAATTTACAGTATAAATCAGCTAACGAACAACACTCCATTAAGTTTAAAAAGACAATTAACACGTACTGAAATAACTGGGTCGCGGAAGTCTTACTTGGAAATTTTTCCAAATTGTCGTTTTAAGTTCGTGTTAGTCTCTTCCACCGATCCTCCTTATTCAGTTGTTATTACTTTATGAGTATCTTGCTAAACAATTATTTTTAAGTTTCTCTTAGTCCAGTCCCTGAATTCTTCCTTCCGCGCGCCCTATGTATGGGCTGAAGGGAGAGTCCAGGATAACTTACATACGCATTCTTCGAAATCCTCCATTTTTCTCCTAACATCTGGGTTCAAAGCCAAATATGGCAGTACGCACACAGATGGCGAATTTACCTACGCGGACATGTACTAAAGCAGGAACACAAGAATACCTTTTAAAAGGATTAAACTAGCGACCGTCTGCTAAAAGACACGGTTATGCTTAAAACTCGATGAAAGTCTAAAGCCATACCCTGGCTAGGACGACTCCACACCCTGTTTACGACAGATGCGCTTGAATTATGAACCCCGTTTTGGATTGATGGGTCAAAACCATACTCTATCCACCGGCACGTCCCCGTATAGCCCAGTTATACACTGGCTGAAGCGATATCTCTGCTCCGTGTGTGATGTGTCGAAAACAAGTCCTATTTTGAATTTGTGAAACTGACCGCAGCGACAAAATTCTGTCGCAGCAGAATTTGACAAAAATTTGCCATGTCACACGAAGCGAAATGTTGCAGCAGCTTGGCCGAGTGACGTGTCGCACCGAATTCATGGGGGAGTGGGTTGGGTTACTCCCATATATGGGCTATACAGCCATGTGAAGCGGGATAGGGTATGGTTTGTTGAGGTTCTCGATCCTTAAACAGGGTATCATTTCTGCTTTTTTTTGGCATTATTCCCGGTGCGATCCTTAACTCGGGTACCTAAATCGTATCAGCTATTTAGCAGTGCGTAAACAGCACGATAAAGAAAAGGTTTGCCAAAGTGAAAACGTTATGGACACCACAAAAATTTGACCTGTTTACACATTTCTTAGTTTTTGTTTTTTCTTCCTTGAATAGGGTGTCATGTTTCGGGTTTGGTCCTTAAATAGGGTCAGGGTTTAAGAACCTTCGCGGCACACACCTATCAAAAATTTAAGGGAGTATGCCCGCCACCCTCGTTCCCCGGATCGACTTGTCGCCAAGTCTGTCTTGGCTTGATTGTCAAAGCGATAGGGATGCGCGTGCACCCGGGTGGTGAGGTGATAAAAATGTACAGTTTCGAAATGAATCGTCTTTTCCATTAGTCCTTGTATCTACCCCTTTGTTCTCCATAGATCTGCTGTCAGGTGCACTTTTCCGTCTCGACATGTTACTGTCCTGGCGAATAGCATTGTTGCTTTGTGAAAGTTCTGGGACAACATTTCTACTTCTTCCGGCATGTGCGGTCTTGTAGGAAGTTTGAAAATTGGCATGACCGTCTCCGCGGCAGCAAAAGCAGTATAGCAGCAGCCTCTTAAAAGTTTTTCTCATCTCGGCGTTGCGATAGGCATACACCATTGGATTGACCATGCTGTTTGAGTAATGCATCCACTTTACAAAGCGAATTAATCTCAAAACGTCGGGATAGGGTGGTAAGCAAGGAAGGCAAAACTCTGCTATCAGACAGACGACGAAAAACGGGAGCCATGCAATCACGAAAAGGCCTGTAATGACCGCAATCGTGGCGGCAATCTTGGCTTCGTTTTGAGCAGGGCCCTTTGCCGCTCCTGCTGGGTGAACCCTAGCTCGGGAAGTACCTTTCGCCGTCTGGAAAATAATTACATAAACAGTTAGTATTACTAACGCTGGGAGAGCAAAGCAAGTCGTGAAGAGAATGATGCTGTAAGGTTTTTGCCACTTGTTCTGCTGCACGGGAAATAGTCCTGCCATAACAAACGAGAAAACCCATGCGGAAGAGATCATGGTGTAGTAAACCCACACCGAGTATGATCGATGGTTTATTGGGCGCGTTATCGCCAGATATCGTTCGATGCTGATGGCTGTCAGCTGCAAGACAGAAGCACAACCGGTGAATATATCCACAGTTAAATAGAACGTCAGTAGCTCTTGACTATCCACGCACGTCAAATGCTGTTGGCAAGACGAGAAATATATCCACAGCGGAATCGATATCAGCCCGACCAAGAGGTCCGATATGGCCAGACCAACCAGGAAAGTGTTATTGGTGGTGCGTAGTCTTGAATTGAATCTGAAAGCTGCGATCACGAGGGTGTTTCCAAGAATAACAAGCCACGCCAGCAAAATGTACACGACGGTTGAGACTATTATTTCAACATCGCCGTGTGGCAGTGTGGGAAGAACTTGTACACCGGGTAAGGACGTTGGGATCCGGGTCGCTGGAGTCGCGTTACTGCTCATTTTTATCATGAATATCACGTCGCCTTTCTCCCTGACCGCTCAGATTTCTTCCACGACGTGTCTGCTTTCACCTGAAAGACAAAATAAAGCTGAACAGAGCGCATTGTAATTTATGAAATATTGACTTAGAAATGCCTGAAGGTGCTTAAAAGTCAATACTCTTGAGAATTCACCATAATGAAATAGTTGACACCCGTAAACCCATTTGTTTAGGAGCTGCTAATGAAAAAAGCCGTGCTTTAAAAGCAATTTTAAATCACCATTTTTTGTCGGCTTTAGCAGATTGAGAAGATGAGCTTATGTTGAATGACACAATGGAGGCCGCCAAATTTATTCACATCCTTAAAAAGCTTAAAAAATACATTTCATAAAAGCTATCCACAAATTTGTCTATTGAAACGGTCGATGCCATAATTGGTAACCAAGCTTTTCGGAATGGACGATGCTATATCTGCTCCAGTTTAGGCCCACAAGAGCTCAAAACTGGTTATAATTTGGTGATAGACTAATACACACTTACCAAATGCCTAATTGTTCAATTTCACACTGGTTTGCTTGCGGTTAGCTTTATTTGTTGGGTGGGGCAATACTATAAGTAAAATAGACTAAGAAAATCATCTTTTATAACGAAATTTTGTGAGGATTTGGCGGATTGGCCTGGTGGTGTTGTGGTAGTGTAGTGGTGAAGTAGGGATGTTGGCATGTCAGAGGTTCAGGGTTCGATTCTGGTCATTGACGAACAATTTTTCTTTTTTTTGTGGGTAACAAAACTCGATGATAGCCCAAAAAAATTCTAAGTGTCGAAAAAGTGGCACCGACCGTTTACGAAACGGAAATTTGCGTCGAAGCGACATGCACTAAAATCAGGAACACCTCAACACCGGAACACCAGAACACCCAGGAACACGGAACACCGGAACACCTCGCAACATGTGGAAATACCGTCAAATGCCAATAAATTTCATATAAGAAAAATAAAATTCTGATGTTCTGGGATGTTCCGGTGTTCCTGGTTTTAGTCGAAGCGACGGATTCGTCCTGTTCAAACAAATGAATCAATTACTTCCTTTGATGGTCGGATTAAGGATTTCAAATCAAACTAGACTAAGAGCTTTGATTTCGTAAGCAGTTAATTGAGAGCCCTTTTACTCTCAAGTGTGCGCTGTCAAAGGTAATTATACTTTTTCCCAAGCTCGTCATTAAGTTAAATTAACGCGCTGTTGTTGACAGTTTTCCAATGAAAGCAATGGAAATATTTTGAGAGTTGTGATGTAAAATGTCGGATGTGAAGAATTCCAGCTGATATTTTGAAATCAATTAATCGTGTGTTTTCGCCATTTAATTTCGTATTTTTGACAAAATAACACCGCGGATTAAAATTAGGATTTAAAGAAAATGAGCTTACAATTTTCGAGCCTTACTTTCGCATGATAAGTGCTACCTTAAAAAGAACAAATGATGTGCTAAAGGAATAAAAACAGTGATTTTAAGAAAGTTCGAGGGATATTCTGTCGCTAAATAGTTTCACGAAGTCCATACAAGAGTTACAGACTGAGGCAAAAGCTCAAATTATTGAACGGCAATAAATAGTTGGCGTTTTTTTTTGTGAAAAGCTGACAGGAAAAAGGTATTTCTAATAAAGAATCCAACAACCACCATTTAAAGTGCACCGCCCATGCGACTTAAGTCTGTTCATGGCATATCTTCTTATTTCTTTCAAATTCAAAGTACTTTGTTATTGCACATAGGTTTATGACTTTCTTTTGTATTATAAGAAGCTGGGAAAAACTTCCAAAATAACAGTAATATAATAGTAATAGTATTTTTACTGGCCAGTGCCAATCGCTTCTTTCACTAACGCAAAATGAATGTTTAAGACTGAATCACGGAAACAGCATAACTTGCACTCTTTGCAAAAAGTTATACACCGGCGAAACAGGAAGACGACAAGGCGACCGATTCCGAGAACACCTTCGGGACGGAGACAAAGACGACAAAAATGCATCTAAACCGGTCGCGAGACACTTCTCCCAAATCATTCTAAGCAGTATATGGCAGTCTGCGGCCTTTCCCTTCACCGAGGAAGCACGGAAAGCCGCAAAACTTTAGAACAAAAGTTTATATTTTTCAAATCGGCACTCTTAATCCTCATGGTATCAACGAACGCTTTTCAGTCCACTCATTTATTCCATTGTTTTCACGTTACCAGGCACCAACCAATAGCGAAGCTCCATCTTTCTGTATATAAACCACACACGACCCACAATTCCTTGATTCGCTCCGACGAAGGAAGGGCTAACGCTCGAAACGTCAGCTCTCGAATCTCTTTACGGTGGCCAATTCACATTATAAACTCAGCTGATAAAACCAAATTACATTGAAATAATAGTTTGCCAACGTGGAATATCACAAAAGAGGTGGCAGTAAAAGAAGAAAAGAGGATGGTTTCAAATGAAAAAGATTGAGAATAATTTAATTTATAAACTGGAACGTTTTTGGGTAAACTTTTCAACATGTCTCATTTACGAATCTATCCGATAAGCAGCAGTGTATCCAATTGTTAAAAAAAACTGTTTTGCATTTCCTTATCACAAGGTTCTCAATTTCTTAATCACGTATTTCTTAGAGGGTCCGTGTGAAATATTTCGTTGTACAGGCGAGTTTTCTATACTTATTGACCTCCTTAGATAAAGATCGCGGTCCCCTCTCGACTAATTAATTTAAAAGATTAACTATCAGGTTTTCTCGGCTATCATTAAATTTTACTTACAAGTTTTAACAAGTTAAAACAATGATCCACCAAGACGAATTTTCTTCTTCTTAACCAGTATTATCGTGACAAAGTAACACGATTTAATATGACAAAAAGCGGAAATTAAACGCGTTTTTGAAGAACAACCGGCGGCAAGCCGAAATGCGTGTAGGTTTGAAAAGCTCATTTGACACAATTATTTATCAAAAAGGCTTACTTTTGTTATAAGCGTATTCTTTTTAAAATCAAAACTAAACAAATGATCGAACACTTCTCACGCATCGCTAGAAGATGAATCGTTGAATATGTCATCTCAACCAACCAATTGGCAAACAATAAATTCAGAATATTTTAGCCTGAAAATTGTTATTTCAGCAATTTTACATGGTAGGCCTTTGTTCTGTTATAAAATTCTCGAATATTACAGTTTCCAGGTACCTGGAATTGCAAAAGTTACTAACGTATTCGTCGTAAAGGTGAAATTAACGACAAGTTTTGTATTGCGCTCTAAAAATAATATGGCTCTATATAAACCAGTATCAATTTATTTTCATAGCACAAAAATAAACAATTTTATTTTTCTCAAGTTTCCGAAATATCCAATGACACCCAACCACCCTGAGAAATTATCGTCCAAAGAAAAAAAACTGTTTTCCCTACATGGTAGACGAGGAAAAATACTAACCTCCTTAGCTCGGCAGTATAGAGTTGACGAAGAGGCGTGAACATAGGTTTCCCGACTCTTTAGTATCGTTCCCCCAGATGGTTTTCAAGGCGACGGTCCCTACTCACATCAAATTCTCAAAAAGTGTTGCTTTGGTGGAATGATTCCTTTTACAGCCTAAGTCCAGCGAAGTCGGTAAGTTACGTCCAGGTTCAACAGACGTTTCGTTCATTGACCAAAATCCAAATAAAACCGAAAACAGTAATATTCAACATGAATGGCCATTATATTCAACCTAAAGTGTCATTATAAGGCGAACAAAGATGTGTATATTAATTTTTCTTCCGGCAAACGTATAAAAATTAATTATCTACTGAAATTAGGAAATAAAGAGAATACTAACGATATGATGTTATCTGCGGTACAAATCAAAACAGCTCAATCAGTGACAACTTCGCTGGTTTCTTTCCGCCTGTTAAAGAAAAATTGACCTCGATGAAGAAACTTCTAAGCAGCGTCAACAGAAAAATGAAATTTGAACCAAACTTTTATTAAAGGCTTCATATTTACATTATTGTTGTTGCAATCTAAACAACTAATATTTTGCTTGAATTTTAACGAGCTCCATTGCAATTTTAGTGGTCGGGAAATGGCGTGAAATGGTCAGTTGTGAAACGTTTATTCAACAAATTGACAAAGTTTGAAAAAAGTAGAGCCTAATCATTAAAACACCTATCACGAAAAAATAAAGCTAATTATAGCCAGGCAATGAGTCGTTTTCTGAGCATGCGCAGTACGCATGCCCAGGAATGGATTGTAGAATACTGGAGATCAACTGTTGTAAAATGGAATGACACTTTCCGATTGAACCGGGCCAACAGAGCGAAACGGTCCTTTTCGTTTTGTATTTCTTTACCCAGTTAACGGCAACTGTGAGAATCTACTGAGCTAAATTAAGACAACCAACCAGTTTGTGAAAAAGTGAAGGTGAATTTCGGTCCGACCTGCCGGTCTGACCGATCAATGTGAACCACCTCCAGAGGTGGTTCCGAATATCCCGAACCGAAACGGATCTTTCCATTCAGCGGGATTCTGACAGAAATTTCTCAATATTTTGGGTTAATGAAAGCACCCCTGAAAGCTCGCCAAGAGACGGCCAGCTCTGATTGGCTGTTGAAAACTTCATTCGTCTACAATATACGACGAACACGTGCCATCAAGAATGGAATAAGTAGACTCTCAATACAGGAAAAATCCAATCCAATCCTGAGTCAGTGTTAATCAGCTTTCGAATAACCCCAGACTGGTGAGTACCGAGTTCGTACCCTGTGTTAGTTGTCTTCTCAGTACTTTTGGCCCTTTCAAAGCGTAAAAAACGAAATTAAAGAAATTTACACTCGCTGAAATTGCTTTGAAACGGGGGAACACAAGTAACACAAACATAACAACAAGGCTGATACTACGTAAAAAAAGTTGACTTTGCGCGACAACAACCCGACAGAAACCGATAAAGCAGGGTTGCAACCGTGGACAGCGGTTTCGTTCTCGTTAGAACTCGTCAGCACGGTATAGCAATCCTAAATGAAACCAGCAAAAGAGCCAGCTCAAATAAAATGCAAAAATACCCGTGCTTTATCAAGTTCCGTACTTTGAACCCACCCGCAACACAAGCAACAAGCAACACAAGATAAAGCTAAATTTTTAAATTAGTGTTAACTTTATGCAATCTGTGCTTTATAAAGTAGTACTACAGAGAGGAGCAATTTCATAAAGAAACGGCTGACAAAACCCTCCCTTAATTATCTTCCTTCGCCGACACCACTGAAAAACGCACTGCTCATGTGCAATACGTCACGATTCCCCGAGGTGGTCATCGTCAACAAGTTCCAGAAAACTACTCGCTAAACATTTTTGTTGCTTTAGGACTGACACCGGACCGCTCGAAAAATCATTACCAAATTAATTTCTGTTTTCTGTTTGCCAGATATTTTATTTGGATCCGTAAAAGTAAAAAAAGTCTACCTATAATAGAAGCTTTTCAACTCTATCTCAAATCGACCTATCTCTTTGAGCAAAAAGCAGGTGACACAAACCAGGAAAAGGGGAAATGTTTGTAACCCCTTCTTATTTCAGAGAAATAAAAAAGAAGCTTAATTATCTCGCTACCTTATGCACATAAGATTACTTTTCTAAACCCCCTGAAATAGGTAATTCCTTCAGTGCTTTCCTGCTCCATCCATACGATGCCTGACACAAATTGCTTAAAGTTTGTAGCAAAATGTTCGTAATGTTGTAAATAGCGTAATAAATATATTATAAACAAAGTAGGTGGCGCATTGTAAATAGCTCGTGTTGTATTGTAAGGAACGTAAGTATTGCATTGTATTGTCTGTGGGCCAAGTCATGAGCTATCGATAACATGATTTTAGCCTAAAATGCGAACTTGCGATACTCATAGCAAAACTTGAAAGCAAAATTATGAAGGTGGCAATTGAGAGGTAAAAAACATAAAACATTCTACCTCTTGTATAAATCTCAACCTTAAATATTCAGGGTTGCCAAAATGCTCATATGTTGACGCCTACTCGACAGAGGGAATGACGTGGCTATTGAGGTTCACAAAAGTATCAAGCCATTTACAAACATGGTTACAAAGGCTATTTTAACTCATGACGAACATTGCCCCTTGTTCCGCTTCTGACGTCATTATATTTTACCAAATAGGCATCACTTATACTCGATCTCTGCTGGAGGAAAAGATCTTTCCAATGATACCCAGATCAGAGTTACAGAGTTAAGTGAGCACGAAATACAATGCATGGAAGTGCTCAGAAATTTGAGTGAAAATCGTAGGAAAAATTGCCTCAACTACCCTTGGCCACTCTATGGCACGAATTTCATGTTTGGATGACGCTTTCTCGGGAATATTTGGACTGAAGGCAAGCCCAGTAGAAGGCCAACGTGACTGCAGTAAAATGATAAGAATAGGAGAAAAACGAAAAACGAAAACAAAAATTGAAAAAAAGAAAAGCCTTTTACGCATGCCCGAGCAGACATATCATAAAACAACGACATATGTTGGAAATGAAGTTTTGAGTATTTGGGAGCAGGTTTAGCTCACAACTGACCATAAAATGTCACAAATCTCCAAAAAATCGCTCTTTTAAAAAATCTCCGGGCGCCAATGGTGATTAACGGGCTTGTAAAGACGACATCGGCTTCTATGTTTACCGTAAGCCGATTGTTTGCAAAAATAAACAATTTAACTTAAAAGTCGGATTTCTAAAGCGTGCCTACTTTAATCTTATCTCGACATCAATGCAAATGTCTCAAAATAATGTGAACTTGGTGAAAGATCATTTCTATGGAAGAATCTAGAACGCTTTTCTAACAGCATGTGCTGATATTGAAATGATTTACATATTTTAAATGTCTACAGTTTGAGAGGCACAATGACTCCTCGTCGGAAAAATCTTCCCCAGTAAAAGCTTTTCAGAAATACATTTTGTTAAGTAAGGAGCACATTTTTGAATGAGAAAACTAATAAAAGCAACATTCCATTTAGTTATCATGTCACAGGCAATTAATATTTTTTACCAATGCTCCAAATAAATGTTTGGATTTTCTCTTCCATAACGACCTAGCGTGAACTTGGGTAAACAAACATGCAATTCTGCAGGAAAAAAGCTCGGAGATTTTGGATAGTTGAAGTGTACGGACTGCTGAATGTATGCTATTTATCAAGTTTTTACCAAGCAGATTTGTATATATTAAATTTAATAAAAATCTATGACACTTTTGGTTTCACTTTTCAAAGGTCATCAAGAAACTCGATGACCGAAGCGAAGTTTTGGAATACAGTACATAAATTAGAAAGAAACAGAAGTTACAAATAAACCACAACTGTTTTCTTTTTCTCTTTCTTCCGCGGTTTTGTTGGGGACTGGTCTTCCATTCCCGCCACAAAAACGCCTTCTGAAGAAACCACGTTCCTCGAAATGGACTGGTAACGTTCAGGATCCCGTTCTGTAATAGATTGGCGAATTGCATTCTTTGGCCCAAAGAGGCCCTCTACATCGCATGGGAGAAATTTGCTGGCAATTTTCATCAGCGTTCGACGCATCTCGGTGTTTCTGTAAGCGTATATATAAGGGTTCACAGCACTGCTGCTGTACTGTAGAAATTTTAGAAACTTTACTAGATGGAAAAGATCAGGTGGTGATGGCAAGCACGTTAAGCAAAACGTCGCGATTACGGTGATGGCGAAGAAAGGTAACCAAGCGGCCAGAAAAAGGACCGTTATTACCGCCACTGTAATAGCAACGTTTAGTTCCTTAATGGCCCCTCCAGGAGTCTGCCCGCAATGCATGGAAGAACTGGAGCACCGTCTCCGCGCTTGAAACCTACTGATCTTGAAAATGTAGAAATAACAAGTCACGATTATCACTAGCGGGCAGCAGAAGCAGCTGACAAATAAAAATATGGTGTATTTTTTCCGCCAGGCTGGCGATTTTGCTTGTATGGGCTGCAAGGCGGCTACAGTGGTCGCGCAAAGCCACGCAAAGAGTAACATGATGAAGTACACACGATGTGGCATTTTACGATGAATCAACGGCCACTGCGTTGAGACGAAGCGTTCGATAGCTATAGCAGTGAGCTGCAAAATGGATGCGCAGCCGGCAAAAACGTCAAAGCTGATGTAGACGGCATACGTGGAAAAGCAGTAACCAGCCATGATGTTATCGTGTGATACGATAAACGTCCAAAAGGGGACCGAAAACGTACCCACCAGCAAATCGCTGGCAGCGAGGCCAACGATGAAAAAACTCGTGGCAGTTCGTAGCCTGGTGTTCGTAGCAAAAGCTGCAATTACAGAACCATTTCCAAGCACTGTCAAAGGCACTAGTATTGAAAAGCATGATGCGACCGCCGCGGAAACAGCTGAAGTCGAGAAAAGTGCAGGGTTCTCGCACGGACTTGGGCTTCTGGATGGAGCGAGAGAGAGCATATCCGAAGAATTTCTGCTTGAACTGTTTAAATGGCTTTCTGGAAGAGCGGCCATCGGGACAAAAACTGTTTAAAATAGTTCTAAGTTGGGTGATGAAATGTCCTCTCTTAGACGTCTTAGCTTTAACTGACCTTCCAGTAAAATAATTCACCAGCTTACATCCAGGCACAAATTAAGATCTAGAGCGATATGACATGCCTGCACAAATGGCACAAGATCTTAACGCATGATAGATCATTCTTGATCGACTACAGATTCTTGACATTCTTGTGTCAAGCGAAGTACTGGTCAATTAAAGTTTCACGGTCCACAAAGAAAAGCGGTTATCAAAGCACTTTGGATGATAAAAAATATTTGACAACTGCTAATAAAGAGCTCCGTCAACAACCAGACAGCCCAGAGGTCTGATTTCGTCCAACCCTAAATAATGTACGATTTACTGCATAATCGATAACTATTAAGAACATTGTTTAGATGCTCCAGTTGCCATCACTAAAATAATTTGAAATATCAGATTCTGTGTATACTAGGTGCGTAGTTGCTAAATCTTGGGAAAAATCAAGTCGTTGAATTTCAGGGTTGAAAATAATGCTAGCAAAAATAGAATTGCGAAACGCAATGCAAATACAAATCCAATTTACAAATTCTGATAAGTAGGTATTTTCTCGATTTATTTTCTACATTTCTTGAATGACTAGTGTTTTAAGTATGTTTTGTTGAACGCTCCTAGTAATGGGCTCCTGTTTATTATAAATTTAGTACGATTTTCACTTGAGCGTCGGACGTAATTCACGTCGTTTTGTTTTGTATTACTGAGCTTTGGGATTGGTTTAACAAAGACTCGCGCCAAATTCTCGACCAATCAGAAATTAAACCAAAATCGAACGCTTGCACAGGTTTCCCGCGCTTGACGCTGGCTAGCGACCCATGTTTCGAGTTGTGATTGGTTCAATGCATCGAATTTAATCCTTTGCGTTTCAACTCTTAAACGAAAATTACTCAAAAGAGCGCGAAACCAAAAGTTTAGGAACTTGGTAAAGTATCGAAAACAGCTTAAGATTTGTACGACAGTGATGTGATCGATAGCAAATGGCTGATCTAGTGTCATAACTGTGCACTTGACGTCTACTTGTTGGGAACAAATTAAGAAACATCGGAGGCAGCAATTGATTATGATAATTATGATATGATCGATGGAACATAAATTTAGTTATTTGAAATGAATTGACTTGAAAATATCTAAGATGCCCTGAGCTGGTTATAGCTCGCACAGCGCGCTTTTGTAAACAAAAAATTCTATTTAAGGTGGTGCGATCGGATTTTTGAGTGACGATACCTTTTAACTTTGAGCAGCTAGTGCACTGCAAAAGAGTATCTGACAGAAAATCGATTGCTCCAAGTGCACTAGAGAAAGATCAAAGTTTCAAATGAAGTACGTTTTGCACCTTTTGCCATAACGAAAAAGAAGATCTGATGCATTTATTCTGGCAATGTGAAAAAACAACAATCTTTTGGCAAAATCTATCTTTATGGCTGCAGTCGTGTCAGATTCTCACAACAGAAAACAATCTACACCTAGTGACCGCTTTAGGCCTCAAGCCTGACAGCTCTAACTTCAAACTCCAAATTAATTTTTGTTGCCTACTCGCTAAACAATACATTTGGATATGCAGATCGAGAGAACTTCATCCAACTCAAAACAACTTCTTAATTTATCTGAATCATATACACCTATTAGAAAACAAGACACCAAGTAACACTAAAAAATGGAAGCCTTTTCTACCCTCGCTTAATCAGGTCTCCTGAGCCCTTGGTTAAAAACATTAAATGCCAGAGTTTTTCCTCCAAATACATATCTTTATAACATAGTCATACTTTCATTGGAACTGGCTTTTCACCCTTAAGGAAAAAAGAAGGAAAGAATGTATAAAACACATAAGTAAGAGCAAATAGTGCAACTTTTGTAATGTTTTAGTGTAGTGTACTGTATATTTTTGTAAGTAGTGTAAGTAGGGTAGTGTACTATGTATTTTTTTCTTTTTGTAAGTAGTGTTGTTGTAAAATTAATAAAATATTAAAAAAAAAAAAAAAAAAATGAAGTACGTTTTATCGCGATCGGAGTTGCCATAGCAACGTAGTGACGTCATGCCCACTTTACTCGAGACCGAATAACTTGTCATCAAGGGATAGTTTTGGAAAACCCTTCCTGGATCTTTGACCTCACATACTTTTCTTGAGGTCTGCCAAATTTGAAGAATATTTGTAAGAGCGATTTCGCGAAAATTTATAGTTCCTGAATGTTTTTTAAAAAGTTTGTTCACCAGGCCCGATGTAAGATGACTTTGGTCTGAAATAAATTTAATGGCATCCAATTACATTTGGTGAGAATCTTAGAAAAATCGTTCTATTCGATTTCTGAAAACACTGGCTTGAATATCACTGGAGTGAAGAGTTATTTTGCGTTTTGGTCAAAATTGACCCTACGTTTATTACAATGGTCACTATTTAAAAAGCGGTATCAATTTTTTGAAATTCGCAATACTGTAAAAGTTATGACGTCACAAAAAATTATGACGTCATAGCTTTTTAACTAATGGAAATCTGCACAAATCCATACGAATGCACACTATCCATTGGCTTTGGTTTCATTCGAGAAAGAAAGCTGTGAGAGTTTATAGCGTTTTTGTGTTCCGGTCACGTGACTTTCCAAATATGGTCAAAGCTGCCAAAAGTGAACGCAGCCTCCAATAGAACAAGCAAAAAAACTAACCCCAGGATTGAAAGGGAACCCAAGATATGATGGTTAGAAGTCATCTATAGCAACCGTTTTGTAGTTAGGGTTCTCGCCCCTTAAATATTGAGATTGATGGAAAATTGATCAAGAAAGTTAAAGCCAAATCACTTGGCTTGTTAACTGACGAACGCCTTACATGGACAAACATATAGACAAAATAAGCAAGAGAATATTTTCAGCCGTTGGCGCTCTTGAAAGCATAAGATCGTTCATCTCCGAAAGCATTGCTATCCAAATTCACCAAGCATTGATTTTACCCCACTTTTGTAGCTATTGTAGCTCTATTTGGGATGACCTCTATGCTACCTTGAGCGATAAACTCCAAAAACCCCAAAATAGGACTGCCAGAGTTATTAAAAGATCCAGTTATGACAAAAGTGCCAGTTTCCAACTAAACTGGCTTCACTGGGACAAACTTTCCACATGCCGAGAAAACACCCCTCTGTAACAGACCCACTGGAATCTTTATATATCCTCACTGGGTTGTCGGGAAAAAGTCACCGGGTTGGCTAATTTCCCACTGGGTCCGCTCGTTTTCTGTTTTATTCTGCTTATTTATTATTATTTTTTTGCAAAAAAATACGCTGGGTCACACCGCACAGTCACTGGGTAAAATGAAAATATTCACTGGGTACTGGGGAGACTAAATTTCCGCTGGGTAGGGGAAAATAATCCACTGGGTAGGGTTTCAGTGGGTCTGTTACAGAGGGGTGTGAGAAAAGCTGTTATGGAACATGCGTCCTTCTAATTTACGGAAATTGGACTCTCTTCAAGAACTTTAAAGGGAAATTAGTCGACTTTATAACAGCAGTAAGTAAAACAGTGTTATTCATCATACATAACAGACACAAAATTAAAAGATCAAATCCCACCTTCCCCTCCCCATGACAAAAAATGAACGGTCCCGAAAACGTCCGCATTTTTAGCATTGGTAACTGTGCCTTCTGTCCAGCTGAATATCATTGCCTTGGTCCTGAGCAAGCTAAAAATACCCCCAGATCCCAGCACTTCGCGTTTCAGAAATCTTTACTGCTGTAATCTGCTGTACCGATATGTACATTTCAACTTGAATTGATTTTCTTAGTGGCAGGAGGTCCCAGCAAGCGACACAAGCCTTACCTGAGAATCTTATTATTTCCCATTTTGCCAAACCTCCACCAGTCGCAAACATAGCGAAGGAAAGTAATCTCGTTCCCAGATCTGAGAACGAGATTACGAAGGAAAGGTCGCCTGAAGAAGATTGACTGGCTAGTTTCGCGTCATCACATAAATGGCCATAAATCACATCGCACGGTAATATTGCTTATTGATGGCAACTGAAATGTAAACGAGCTTTGCGCAGTCGATCCTCGGGTCAAATATTAGTTTTCACTTCCAGCAGTAGTTGCTGATCTTACTATGCTCGAGGGCTAAAGCACACGACTCGCACACTGCGGTTGTTTAGAACTATTTGGGTTTGAAAATCCAGGTACCGCGATAAACAGAAAAATCTCTTTGCATAACGAATTCTTACTAACCTTCAGTGCTCTCTTAGCGAAAATTTTGCTCGGTGGTTTGGTCAGAAATAATTGAATCTTGGAGGCCCAGACCAGCATTAAGACAGGCTACGTCAAGCTAAACAATAGAAAGAATGGTCAAGAATGGCATATGACATCACGTCGAGACGAGCCAGTTTTATCATAGGGATCTCTTGGTATCATCATTGGCTGTATGAACGAAATAAAAAGTAAGAATCTTTGACTTGGAGGGCGAATAAAAACAGATTATTTAGTCTTTATTGGAAATAGTTAATGCCAAGTTAATTTAGCTCGAGGATTTTTCCGAGAGAAATAAGCACATGGAAAAATCTTTTCTCGGCACTGTTGCCCAAGCAGAGGGTTAAATCATTTTAGCTGAGAATGATCCGTAAAGAAGTCCACAAGTCGCAACTCATTTCTCAAAATTAGGCAAGCCGTTGACAGACTGGTTCACAAAATCGACAAAACGTGTCAAGATTATAATCGTTTTCGTGTGCAGTAGGACATGCAAATGCCTGCAGAACTAATCCGCTCAGACAGATTTCACGATTGTTAACTGATCGCAAACCTCGAGTTGAAGGCCAGGTTCCACAGCGAAAGAGAACCCGCGGCAAAACAGCAATGGAAATTGTACTGTATTACTTCCTTTCATTTCTCGCAATATCGAAAAAATGAAACCTACAACTGGGCCATTTTTGGCATTTGAAGTCTTGGAACAACTCAGTTCGTTTAGTTTTTTTGGCTAATTTATTTATTCGCTTTTCCCAACTGGTAATGGTTGGTGGTTGTTGCTGTTGCTGTTGCTGTCTTCAAACGTTTCAATCCATCTCAATCTTCCTCATTCGAAACCATCCTTGTTTCTTTTTGTTCTAACTGTGAGCTTTTTTTTTTTCGACTCCTTGCAAATACCATTTCAAGGTTTCATTCGATTAAATGCAAATTTCAGACATTACTAAAGATGATTTCATTCACCCTCGCAGTATGACTAGGCCCCTGGTAACACAAAAGAATTTCCTCTGCTTGCTAACAAATGATGGCAACATCATTTAAAAATATTCTCAAATTTCAC
>OX393565.1:3389394-3666894 GCA_947652115.1 Blastomussa wellsi | reverse complement strand
ACGAGAAAAAAACTCTCATCGACTCTCCTGAAAAAAATGTGAACACGTTCAAATTCGATGACAGAGCATGTGAGTTACAAGCCAAACGAGAGAACAGGGAGCCCTCACATCTTTGTAGAACTTAGAATATGAATAAAAGATTAACCTACCTTTATCGCGTGTCTGTTGTGTTTTGGCGGCCATTTTGAATTATTAATACTCGTGCGGTCTGTTAGTGCGAGGTCTGGAACCGAAATAAAGGAAATCGCTCGGAGCCTGCTCGGAACTCTAAGAAAATGTCACTTTATTATCCTCGGTGAGCGATCGGCTCCTTCCGAGGATTTGCGATTTCCTTTATTTCGGTTCCAAATAAAGGTGGGTTAATCTTAATAATAATAATAATATTCTAAATTCTACAAAGATGTGAGGGCTCCCTGTGCGAGAGCTAGAGTTTGACTCGCTCGGCCCAGGCTTTACTCTACCCTGCATTAGCTGCAGGGACTGGAACGGGCTTCAGTTCAGTTCAGTTCTTTAAAACGTTATCAAAGGTTTTGTTCCAGCATTCATCTACTGGAAACTTTTTTTTAGATTTCCACTGGCAATTACAAGGTTGTAAGTATATTTGGGATTCTAGCCAAAAAAGAACGATGTTTTTCAAAGCAGGTAACACCAATCGACTACATCAAGCAGATAAGGACAAAGCAATCAACTCTCTAAGTATAGGTAATCGCATGGGGCCGAGCAAAATTAAGGATTAATATCACGCGTGTTTTCAGAAGTTGCAGAAATTGAAAACACAAGTGATGTTAATCCTTAATTTTACGAGGAAACATGTGATTACTTGTTTATGACATAAAGGGCAAAATTTTCGGCAAACCTTCAAGGCGCATAGCTAATCTAGCGAGCGGAACGAAAATACAGCTTACTGACATCACGCGGCAAAACAACATGATCAAAAAACGTTCAAAATACGATAAAGACGACAGTTATGTAAGCTGAAATCTTAATGTAAGTCGTGAAAATAAATAAGTTATAAGTGTACACGCAATGAGCGATGAAAAGCGTAATTTTATTCACCTGTTTGTAAGTTTTGAAGATTGTCACTGCGAACTGCTTGACATCAAAGGTTAATCCTTAGACATCGATAGCGAGTCCAAGGAAGCTAGTAGAGATAATTTCGCTTCTTTAAGTTGACCATCTTCCTTCTCTGAACAAACACTGTTCTCTTTACTTCGGTTGCACGTGGTAAAACCATTTTTGACAGAAGCGAAACGAAGAAGCGGGAAGAAGTCAGTTGGCCGCCATCGCCATGAATGATTTTCGTCGCAAACTCGCGGTGCATTGCTGATGGAAGTTTTCAATGGAAATATCCTTCTGTTTGCCGAGATTAAGCTTTCTCCATTTAGTTTTTAGCTACCACAAAGATTCCATTCTTTTTACACCAAATAAATCGGGAAACTGAAGCAAATTCCGAGGCGACGCACAAGCGAGCACTGTGGTTGAAAATTTTGTTCAAAATCCCGCCGTCACGAAGCCAACTCAGTGCAGCGCGCTCAGCCAATTGGAAACGAGAAATTTTCACGCTCGCCCAATCAGGATCAAGTACTTTTACCCCGGGCAATTACCAAAAATAATGAAAAATACCCTCTGTCTCAGCCAATCAGCGTTCAGTAATTTTGCGAGATAACAAGGCCGAACAGAAACCAAAAACAGTTGTCTGCATCTACATTTAATTCAGCCGGTAAAAATCGTGAACCTTTCTTAAAATGGATTACGCAGGTAGGTAAAGTCTGCATTCGGACCTAGGGCCGGAGCTTATCCCGGTTTCTAAAAAAATAGACTATGTATATGCAAATTAATCACGGCGTACAAGAATCAATACGGCATATGTGTGGGTTAAACTTCAAAAAACGAGCTTCGATAATAACACATTCGTTTGCAAATATTATTATGTAAATTGCAGTGTTTAAATGGATTTTCCAGCCTTGAGAAAACCGTAATTGAACACACTTGTCATAATCCCCGATTCCCTCCATGAGACTTGCACGCGCGCAGGGAATCATGGTAGTTAAGTTGTATTCATCACCCGCACGAATACAACTACCATGATTCACGGAGCTAAAAAAAAATTCCCATCTATATTGCTTTGTGAATAATCTACTGATCCAGGTCTACAATAGATCCGGCGGATCCGGCACTTTTCATCGGTTTGTTGATGAAGTCTAGCATATTTTTATTACATGTATTTACAAATCGCCTGACTTTGTTTTCCTTATTATTTAGCCCGATACATATTACATTTTGTTTGGTTTTGCAAAAACATAGAAATCGCTGGGAACGAGCTTATCCGGCGCGCGTGTTTCTTATCAGAAACCAAAAGGTGCTGACCAAAAGGATTGCAGTCTCTGGGGACGAGAACGCTAAATATAGAGCAGATCTCTTCACTTTGTTTACAAATACATAAGAAACTCTTTGTTTGCAGGAACGCCAAGTGACCGCACGAGAGAGAAACGCTTTTACAGAAAGACAGCTCCAACAGCTGTATTCCTGATAACATTAATGACAGCTCGGCTATGCTTGCCTGCCACGCCAGTAGGTGGCTTTACAAGTTTCATCAGCTCTCTCCCCAACACAAACTGAGTCACGTAGCGCAGTTCTAACTTTTAAGTCTGTAAAGAAAATCCAAAGATGTGACGATTGAAACAAAGGTTGTAACTGCTGATATTTAATTTTTCAACGTTGATAATGTGAGAAAATTTGTACAATTTGTGGCTCGCCCAACATTCGTGATTTACACTTACTTTTTCGCGTTGGCGCCACAGCGCGGAACTGAGGGAGGAAATCAATACAAATAGGAAATGATCGGAACAGGTGAAAGGAAGCCGACAACGTGGGAAATTTTGCAAACAACGTGATAAACACTGTGAACAAACATGGTGTGAGATCAACGTGAGTGTATTCACCGCAAGTAGCAAAAGACCAAAACTGGAACTTATGTAATATATTAGACGGCTTTCAAGCTAAGCAACATTGCACTTCGCCGCATAACTCGTTTTAGTTCTTTTTATATAGATAGATAGTATAAAAACGGTTTAAACCACATAGAGAATGAGTTCTAGTTTATTAACGAAGAGGCCTGTTAAAATTGAAAACGATTACGAGCAGATAATGAACAACGCAACTGAACTTTAAAGGTTTTTCTGAACCCTTCACAGTATTTTTCCAGAGCTATCCGATATTTTGGCGAAGTTCCGAGTCGCAGTTTTTTTCTTAATTCTCGGAGTCTCAGAAAGAGCGTTCGGAAAATTTCCAGTTAAGAAAACAATGTGAAGTTTGAAAATAAACTTTATTTCAAGATGTGACATCCGTAACGGGCTCCTTTGAAATCATTAAAACTTGTGGTGCGCGGTGAAAACTCGGCACGAAAGGTTAATTGATAAGGCCTATTTGTCCCTCAAATGAAAGATAAGAGGGTTCATTTAATCCACATTAACTAGTTTCGTGTTACGCACGATAAGCGAACATCTCATCTACTCGACAAAATCCAGTCGTGCGATTGATCTCGTGACTTCGCGCGTTCGAGTATTGCCAAATTAGATGACGTAACATCACCCAAGTACGACTCTTTGATTACTGCGAGATACGTGACGTATGTAATTGATTCTTTTGTGAAGGGCACTTCAGGTGTGACCTCTGAATCTGAAAGGCATAAAACGCCTCGTTCACGCACATCTCTCCCAGAACAGAACAGAAGCTGATGTGCGAATTAGTTAGTAGGAATACAAATTCAACTTGTGTTTTCACAGAGGGTTACCACATCATGCAAGATTTAGCAAAGGTAGGCTCACCGGAAGGATCGCCTGTGCAAAAGAAACGAAAAAGGATTAGTCGTCGAGTTCCCATAGATATGGTGCTACAGCTTCAAATCGCCGCGGTTAGTCAGCCCAGGGACAGAGAAGCATTGAAAAAGCGGCTGAGAAAACAAATCACATGTTGTGAAATCAATGAAATTACCACTTCGGGACTCACCGCACTTAACCAGTGCGTACTGGATGGAAACCTGGAAAGCGCTAAAATGTTGGTGGAACTGGGAGCGAATGTTAACAAAAAGGACAGATTTGGTTGGACTGCGCTGCACTACGCCGCCAGCGAAGGTTACGAAGAAATTTGCCGTTTTCTTTTACGGTGCGGTGCAAATGTCAGAGCCGAAGACAAAGATGGAAAATTTCCCGTTGAGGTGACCGACGATGAACTTATACTCAGACTGTTGTTGAGAGCAACTTTGCTATACAATTCACCTCCACTGGACAAAGATTCGTTGCAGCACAGTTGCTGATATGTTTGTATTTGTGGATATTCAGGAATCAAAATAACTTGAACTGAGCAATAACGTGACAAAGAGAATTAGATGAAGAGTTTGATTTTAGGACAGAGTTTAATACATGCTCGAAAACGCGTTTTTTGAGGCAGAGAGCTTGTGCTTTTTCGAGTTGGAAAGGCAAATATTATGATATTATGGTGTCCAACCACAAGCAATGCGTTAATTTATTGCAGTTGTGCTCAATTTGACAGCTTCCGTCAGACTTGAAGCGAAAGACTTTGCCAAGTATTCAATCTGAAGGACGCATTAAGAGTTAGGGAATGTGTAAATATTGTTTTTATACTTCTGCGATAAGAGTTCTTTTGACAGAACTACATATGGAGGCCAAATGTAACTTATCTTCTCATACCATCACGTCTTTCCGATTTCCGATAATAAAATTTACATTTATATGACGACCAATTTTCATTAAGTTAATTAGCACGAAACTGTTGAAAAGTTGGACAATAGCTATAAAATAAAATAACATTTTATTTAAAACGGGTTTTCTTAGATTTCATTCAAGCCCAAACGATTCGTTCCGGGCTAAGTTTTTGCAGCGTAAGCGAAAAGTGAGGTTTTCTGTTTGTTATCAAGCAAATTCAGCCATCTATGTATGCATAAACAGTTGCTAGAAAAGCCAAGCGAAACCTTATCGCTTCGAATCCTCAATGATCAGTTGCATTAAAAGTTCAAATGGTATCTTCTTTCGCTTTGACTGAAAAGAAAAAAAATGTTATCGTTAGTTTCTATCGAACTGATGTAATCGAGAATAGCAAATCTTGCCAGCAATGTTTTTACAACTGCGACAAAGCATTAAGTGGCAAGCTTTTAGAGAATCAATTTCCGCTGTATCGTCTTTTTAGTTCTTATACAGCGCGATGTAACAAACACAAGCGCGAAGCTGATAATTATGTCAACAGGGTTTCCCGCGGTGCGTGGACAAAAAAGTGTTTTCTTTGCTCCAAAGTTTATAATCAATCTTTCTTGCGCTGATGTTCCGCGAGCCATAACAAAGCTCTCAATATAAACACGTCCAAACTGTTATTATATTAGAATTGAAAATCAACCTTGCTGTATGCTAGTTCCCAACGCCTTTCGTTGGTTTTTTAAACCGATTTTCCCATTTCCAAATTCATTACGGTAATTGGATAACCGGCACACAAATCGAAAGCGATTCTCTGCTGCACGCTGTAGAAAATATAGCTTCGTCTTGTCATTTCTGTATTCAAAGGTTGACTGCTTGTAAAATGGATCCCCGAGGACCAATATACCGCCCACAGAGTCCACAAATGTTTTTAATGAAGGGTACAATATCAAACAAAACAAAAAATAACAGTACACAGAGGCCCGGAATTTGTGGCACGCACTGAAGTTATTATGTGCAAATCTCATTCATTACAGGCAATATAACTGACGCTGCGATCTGTTTCTTGGTGTTTTCAATTCACGTACCTCGCTTGTTTTTGTGTATGGATTCCGTGCCAAAAAAACAAACAGAGAAAATGAACTCAGGGCCTGATTACATGAGCCGGGCTGGCCCGGTTTGCCGGGCTGGTTTGCTTTGTCGGCTAACCGGGCTGTCCCGGTTGTCATGTAATCGCGAAGCTGATTTTTGTTGCGTTTAACAGACGGGCCGAGATCTCGGCAAACTGAAACAAGCCCGGCTAACCAGGCCAGCCCGGCTCATGTAATCAGGCCCTCAATCCCCTAAAAAAAAACTTTGTTTCGTGAACTCAAGGAATTTTACCTTGTTGCAATAAGTAGGGCTCCACTCAAATGTAGCAAATTAAAATACCATCATGTTTTGCGAGCTGTTCCAAAATGTGGAGATACATTGCGATATTGCAAGCGGTTTCAGTTTCTTTTTTGGGAAGAAGAGCTTCTATTTATGGATCAAGAAATATTGAGACTTTTTATCTTCAAGAAAAAGGAGCAGAAGAAAGAGAATAACAAACATGGCTGTCAGGGGGCAGTTAGTTAAACAAAGTCATTGTACACAGCACGACTATCGATAGAGCGCATGGAGCTATCGCACGTTGGCTATTTGAAGTGCGAATGAAAAATCACTGCTGGTAATAAAGGCGTCTCGCTTCAAACATCTCCATGTTAAATAATTGGAATTTAGCATTTAAAGGACGTAAAAACTGAAAGATTGAAAAACACTGCACATTTTCTTTCATCGCTGTGTTCAGGGCGTATTATTATAACGGATTAGAGATTTCCGTTTCGGTAACTCCATACATAAGAAATGTGTATGCATGTCCGTTCTATTAAACACCGGTTCCCAGTCGTTCCCGACTCACTGAATTAAGTTTACATTGCAAGTTGTTAGCCTGTGCTAAGCGAGCCGTATTTTTCGCACCATTCAGCTGAATGCAACGCAACAAAGAAGGGTGAACAAAAAGATTTGTTAGCCGTCATCTAAGCCTTCCGTAAACAAAGGTTAAATATTTTCAGACAGTCAAGTCTCAGATGCATGTAAAATTAAACATTATCACACGGGTGTGATTCTGGTAAAAAGACAAAAAAGCAGAGGTTATCAAAGTTAATTAAAATGGTTAAGCCATGTTTGCACAGTGAGCCGGTTAAAGTGAAAAACTATCACCTACATTTAGAATTAGCTCTAGAAAGTCGAAAGACACTTGGGTCATGAAGCTCCAAAATAATGGTTGGTGTTTTGCGGGAAAGTGCTCGACAAATGACAGGAAACAATTATAAGAAATGAGGGCGAACACGAACAATCAGGATGCAAGTGGTTTCAATATCGACAAATGTTTGGATCGGCCATCGTTGAAATTTTGTCCGAACATTGTGCTCTTTCAGAGAGTGAGCTATTTTTAGACTGCTAGCAGTCCCATTCTGGTCTCGAGGGCGCTTTTAGAGTTTATTAATGTCCATAACTGTACGAAAACTGACACTGAGGACAATAGATGGACGGTCAAACTAAATTTATTTGTCCATGGAAAGTATTTAGTCTAATAACAGAGAATAATTTTGTACCTTCATAATTTCATGCAACTTTTTTCGAGCAAATGACTTATTTCATTGAAAAGATCGATACTTGCGACAGCCATTTTAGAAACATCGGAAATAAAAAATGAATTTTAAAAAACAAGTACATGGGAATTGATTTTTCCTGCAACCGTATTATAAAGCACAACATCAGAAAAATATCCTATATATATGCTATATACAATACACTCGATTAGGAGTCAATAAGAACGCCGGCTGTTGAAAGAAAATGCATCTCCGGTAGCTCTTGGAAGTTTCCTAAGTAAGGAACTATTGGTTCTTCTGAATTCAAATGGCATAAACCAAAACTCGTGTTAAGCATAATTATGTTTTACTTAACCGGTGTTACCGAGTTTTAATAGTTATGTTTACTTGCAAGCGAACATAGCAATGATCAATGATAGTCTCAGGCGAATCCCAATATTAAGAATATATCTGAGTTCATTTGAGATATCATTTTCGTTAACATCTGGTCGCGAAAAACAATTTCCAATTTACAGCATGCGGGGGCAAAATATTCAATGATGAAGTCTTGGTCCGACCCTTTTATCAGTGTGGCACAAGAATGTCCACAATTGAGAACTAAAAATAAAGTAGAACATTGACCAGATTTGTAATGGAATTTTCGAACTACTATGAATACAATATCCTGACACAGCAGAACACGTTTTCGAGAATTGGAACACCTACAAAAAACTGATAAAACAGACACTTCGGGGCATAATTTGTAAAGCTCTGTTCCGCCGCAACGTCGAATGAAGTATTTGATGTGGGAATTAATTCCGCAATGGCTTTAGCTAATTTGGTGGCGATTTATCCAAGGCATAATATGGGCGATAAAAAATCCGTAAGTACTTCCCAAGTTATGACCTTTCAAAACAAGTAAACAACTTATAAATTCTTTCATGTACTCTCATTTATACGAAATGAAGGAAGAGGGGAGGTTTTATAAGACGTTAAGCCGGGTAACCCAATAACCATGACAAAACGTGGTTAGTCTCCATAAGATTAATTTGAAGTCTAACTCAGACTTTATTTAAATATTTGGCCCAAGCAATTCAAAGAAGAAACTATCACATTTCATATCGAAAATGTATTAATAGTACCTCTTGAGACTAAGCCACCCAAAGCACTCTCTATGCCCTACATCCATTTTATTTTGGTGTTAGTCAGGCCATCTCTTTTCGTTAATTTATCGTCGAAACGCGGCGTTTCCTGATTTTGGGTCGGTCGGTCGGAAGAGAAATGAAAAGCCCTCCCCCCACCCCCACAAAAACATTGTTACAAAGAGAGTCAAATGGCAGGAGGCAGCAAAGAAACGATTTCCCGTTTACATATTTTCCTCCTACACGGGCGGAAAGCCTCTTTTATGGGAGAGTGACACGTTTTCTCTGTAGTTAAAGTTAAAGCAATTCCTATATTTCAGATTAAAAGTGAAAAATGTTTGCCTTAGGGACAGTTCATTTTTTATGGGGTAGGGGTGGCTGGTGCGATTTGGTAGATAGTCTCTGTAGCATATGCTGCGCCCCCCTTCTAAACCGGATAAATTAGCCCTGGCCGCCCCTCGTAAACCTAAATTTTTTTTAATGACCCCCCCCCCCCAAGAAAAAAAAGAAAAAGAAACGAAAAGCAAAACGAATGATCAAGTGAAGTTTAACTTATCAAGCTTAACACAAAAAACTGCAGTTTCAAAAAGTCCTTTGTATACTGTATTTTCAATCCAATAAGTACCCCAGCAAGGGGGGGGTTGGGGGCATTCTCCCCAGGGAATATTTAGAATTTCAGAACTTCAGAAACACTATTTTACGCCAATCTGGCAGACATTTTGTAATATTTGTAGATCCATTTACTGCAGTTTAAAGTGAAAATAGTAGAAATAATTTTTAAATATTTACGTGTGCATTCAGTGGCCATGGTAAGCTGTCTTTTCCTTTGATAAACAAGGCGCCGTTTGCTATTGGGAGTGAACTTTATCAAGTGCTTTTGAGTTGATGATGCTCCATCCATTACAAACTAGGGGGGTCTGGGGGGCATGTTCCCCCGAAAAAATTTAGATCTTTGGAACCTCAGAAATGCAATATTAGGGCATTTTGGAAGAACATTTTGCACCATCATAGATGCTGTCATTAGAAACATTTTAGGGTAATTTTTGGAGTGACCCTCCCCCCCTTACAGACAATATTTTTTTGGCTGACCCCCCTCAATCCCACCAGCCCCCCTACCTCATAAAAAATGAACGTTCCCTTTCCTTCCTAAATTTACTTTTTTGAAAACGCGAAAATTTGGGTCGGTCGGACGACGCTGAACGGAGAAAAAAGGGAGGATATCCTAGTTCCGCGAATTTGGAGGAATATTTGGACATGTTCACATTATCAGACAAAATTCGCATCAACATAATTTCTTCCTTTTATTATAAAGGCCGAGACAAGCTATAAGCGACACGCCAAGTCACTGCGAGCTGAATTCACATCGTTTGTGGCACGGCGAATTTTTGGTCGCTGAAATTAGCTGCACTAATTCGAACCAGGGCTTCAGTTTATTCGGACGCAGTCAAAACGAAGCGACTTGTGCTCCTTGGTATAATACTTATTATGTGAAACGTGTTTCATGACAAATTAGGGGAATCCTTGTTTACAATATTTGCCTCATTAGCATAAGCGATTCAGTTTCTGATGGAGCTACAAAAAAATCAGTACTGAATATTGAGAGTACATAACACGATTAACTCTGCCAATGAATTTCAGCTCGATGTATTGAATTCTTTTTGTCTGACGCGGGTTTAAAAACTCAAAATTTTACAAAGAATGTATGAGCTCATTAACGCTTTTGCCACCTTGAAATTTTGGAGTTTTTGAAAGACAATTTCTCCTTGAATATTGCACGCAAAGAGCTGAAAAGTTCACCATTTGCTAAATTTCACTAGCTCTTTAACTATTTGGAGTCCATTCATATCTAACATGTTGCCTTCTGTACGCCAAGCCGTATGCTAATGAGAAAAAAAGGTAAACAATGACGTCAGCATGAATCCCCCTATTCTTCAAGGCACGGTAGCCTCGAACGCACATTTTTCCTCGAATATGCGCTTAATTAAAAACATATCAAACACGAAGCCCGTTGCAGTGATATTAAAGGATAATCGTTTCAATAAGCCCACGAAAAGAAGCCTCAAGAACATCACAGCTGAACAAAAAAGCCCACGGCTTTCTGACGGCTTGACGAGGATCTATCTAAAATATATCGGCCCAAATCCTGTAGCCAACACGTAGCGCTAACGATCACTAACCTCGATCTAAATAATTCTCACAATTGCAAAGAACGGCATTGTCAATGGCTCACCATGACCGAACGCGATCACTAACAACAAAGCAACAACTGGCATCGAAATTAGGATTCAAAACTTAACTGACTTAAAGTGCTACTGAAACGAAATTTTCGTATTTGAGATTTTTGCACAAATTTGTAGTTTCGAATACGCTGATCATCATGAGTCAATTTGTTTTGGCCAAAAAGAACCGGAAGATATCTCTTTTAACCATTGAAATGCTAAATTTTGCACAAAACCATGTCCGGGCCCTGGTACCTAGTGAACTCGATTGATGACGTCACTGGTTGTGTTCACTCGGATAGCGTGGTTGATTTCTCTCACATTTGTTCGTATACTCGTGAGCGAAGAAAATGTCGGATGTTGAAGTTTTGTCGGGAGATTCGTCTTCTGAACGAAGCGAAGTTGTCTCCAGTAGCGATGAGGAAGATGAAGGCGACTATTTTGAGCTGAATGGGAATTTTGCTCCCTATCAAGGCGAACCTCTTGCGGACAGCGAAGATGACAATATGGCGGAGGAAGATGAAGACGAAGATGGCATATTGCCTTCTGTTTTAGAGCAGCGCTTCGAGGGACAAATCGCTCTAAATGATTGGTAAGGGCTTATAAATGTTTTTTGTGCCTATCTGTTAAATCGTGGCTCACATCTTCCCCTCTTATTTGACAGGTGTACATGTGGAAATTGTAACACAACACATTTGGTCGGAGCACGTGAATATAGATGTTGTCTAGAGATAGCCCAGGCAAGGAGACAGTTCACGTTTATCGGGCTCGATGCACAATGTATAGTCAGTCATTCCGACTTTCCTGCCATGACCAACCGCACTGTCCTCGAACAAGTTGGCCCATTTCTTCGAAACAAGGATGGCAGACATTACCGGAAAAGAAATGATGCAACACAAAACAAGTAACTAGTGTTCGATAAAATTTAGCCTGATATCACACATAAAATTTCAATTTTTAGACCCAGATTACCGCAATTCGCCGTATTGCTGTTGTTTAATACACGAACGGCCATGAACACCAAATAAATTCGTGATGCATATTGGTACTACTCTTTGTTTTTATGAGCCTATTAGTTTCTATGGTGACTGCATATCAAAATGTAGTCCTCCAGGGCGGATTATATGTATTTGAACGAAAATTCAGGGAAGTTGTGGACTGCATTATAGGGACTTTGACTGGGATAACTTTCTTTGTGTGTGGAATTTGTTTTGCTAACCTTTGTCTTACTTCTAGGTTCCTCAGAGCTGTAGCCTATCGGTGGTTAGCAAGGTGGCTTTTCGGCCCATTGGGATGGGAAAACACAAGACCTTTGCCTTCATGTGTATACCACAAAATCAGATCAAGTTTTCATACAGTGGAGGCAACAGGCTACGTGTCTGGACAGGAACGTGCGGACTAACTGATGTGACCACCTGAAATAACTTGGTTGATGGTACATGTATATGTTTGAGGATAACCATGTTGAAATAAAATTCCTATCTGAAAACCTGGAATATTGCCTGAAAATTTGGGAGACGTTCCCCCAAAAATCTCAAACTTCCCGAAAAATTTTCCAAATCATTGAATTCCCGGCAAAAACAGCCTTTTGTAGAGTTTACATCCATACACAGTAGACAAGAATCATTCAATATTCTTTTATTTTTTACCAAATACACTTTATCTTTCATGTAACCATTTTTGTTTATGTGGCACTGGGTGAAAAAATCAATGGTTTTCAACATGGAACATTTTTTTAATAACAAAACCAATAACTATTTCTTGTAAAAATTTGAAATTGCCTATATTATAAACTTTAGGAAACAGTGAAGTTTCTATTGGCCTTTCATTGTTTGTTTTCTTTCTGGGCAGTTTCATTTGCTCCTTGTTGTCCTTCTTCTTTTGGAAGAGGGTCCAGATTCACAAGAAGAAGTAGACCTCTTTTCACTTTGCTGCTGCAACTTTAACTGTTCTGCTTCTGTAAGTAGAAAGTATAAATTTAGTTTTCATCAAGGCTTAAATGTATATAAAGTACTTTGATTGTCTTGTGTATGTTGACATCCCAAAGATTTCCAACTCCTTCACATGTGCAGATTACAGTTTGGTTCGTGTAAACCCTTGACTATGATATACACTGAGACTGTCAATAAACAAGGTTCAGATTTTTGTGGTCACTTTACCTGAAGGGAATAACTCTGTCCGGAGCTCCTTGCGTGCCTCATGACGCCTTATGGCTGTATCCTTGGATGCACGTTCAGGGAACTGATGGTTTAAGGGTTCAGGAACCTTTGCCTTGTATTTTGCTCTAATGTTTTCCCTCTCTTGTTTTGTCATGCTAAACAGCAGCTGCTTCATGTCTTCCACATAACCTGTATTTTTGAAACAAAAGAAAACTTACATTAAAACAAAACTATATTTCTAAAATCAAAACAGAAATCTGCCTTCCTATCTTGTCTAGAAATGTTTTTTTTTTGTTACTAGCATAGGCTATGTCTGAACATAATGGAGATGTTATGTAGTACATACCATATGTAGGTGGCTCTGCAACTTCCCTTACAACTTCTTCACCCATTTTGAATTTAGGATATGTTACACTCACATAAACTATCCCCTCCTTTGTCTTCTTTGAGTTTCTTCTTAGATTTTCATTGAAATGCAGGCTGGCTAAGACATGTCTATAAAAATGTAAATTATTACATTTAATTTATTTGTAGTTTATAACAAAGAGCTGCACATGCTATTTTGCCTAACAAGGTTGCTTGACTGAGGGTCACCCGGGGGTAGGGGGAGGGACTCTTATATGAAACAGATGGGATGTTTGTCATCTCTTTTAGGGGTATAAAGTTCAGATGTTTGCTTTCGCTTAAACCCAATATTGTAAGCCACCAAGGTCTTGTTTAGGGCTGCAGGCGAAGAAACAGAGAAAAATAAATTATATTCTGATTTTTAATTTTTGGTTTCTTTTAGGGGTTACAAAAAGCTTGAGCGACGCCCGAATTGGTCTCCTTTAGGGGTCTAACTTGAAATTTCAGACCAGCATCCACAACTGTTTCAAATGGGAGTTCCCCCCTAGAGGGGTTTACAAATATCTCAGTCACAAGCTTCATTTAAATTTAGTTTAAGGGTTGTGAATCCTACCTGCAGAATGTTCCAAGCCATGAAAAGCACATCATCTTGGGGTGCCATTGATTCAAGGTCGAATGAAAACCTTCCAAACAGCTAGTCTCCGCCTCAGGAGATAGTCTTTGGATATCATTCAGTATGCCAGTCTTCATTAAAATTTCTTGCACCTTTTCATAAGCCTTAGTCCCTGCAAAATAATGTCATAATAAATGCTGTTTAGCATTTGAATGATAATGATGGACATAAGGTGCTTTGTAGAGGATATCCTAGCCTGTGAACACAGATGGAATTCCGGCTTTGAAAGCTGTAAGAAAAGCACAGTTAATATCTATATCAGTAAATTGGGCAGTGTAACTGTCACCTACAGATACCATTTCTCTAAAAGTGAAATTGACATACCAACTTTGATCCATTTCCTAGGCTCTATGTTTTCATCATGTGCACACTCTGTGAAGTTGGTATCAGGATGGCCTGTATGTTTATTTGATACATGGCGCATAAATGATTTCCACTTGGCCAGAATCAGTTCTTGGAAGCCTTCTTTTGTAGAGGTTGAGCACCAAAAGATGTGGTTTTTTACTGCCTTAATCCACTTAGAAATAACCTCACAACCTTTTAGTTTGCTGGCAGCCAGAAGTTTCTTAACCAGCGCTTTGGCTATATGCCACTGATCAAAGTAGTGTTTCACAGTGGGTTGGCGTTCTCTAATCCACTTTGCAATGCCTCTGTGGCGATCAGACACAAAAACTTTTATAGCAAGCCCAACTGTAGTCAAATACTGAAAACAAAGTTTACAGCCTTCTAATTCCATAGCAGTGCTGCTACCTGCTTGGTTTGCCTGCAATCAAAGAAACAAATAATTCGGGCATATGCACGATAAAAAACTGTTTTCCAATAGCAAATGATTAAAAATGTAACCACAACCATTAAAAAGTTTTTATCAGAGAGCATGTCATTTGTTTTATAATTCTGTTTTCTTGTGAAGTGCTTGACAGCTTGTTTAAAAGGAATAAATGCAGCTTCAGGGACATAAACCATTTCATGTTACTGTATAAAGCTAAATTGACCATTTTTGTATTGCCCATAATACACCTTGTTTACCCCCCAAAATTTTGCATAAGCATTGTCTTCCGATTCTCTTGGGACAACTGTAATACCCAGGAGAATTGGGAAACAAAGGTTATGTAAAATTTTGGGGGGTAAACAAGGTGTATTATGGGCAATGTGAAAATGGTCAATAATGTATTCACAAGAAAAATGTCGGAGCTACTTTTGTACTCAATTTTTACCTGTAACAACTCAAAGTGTGCAATCTTCATAATGGATGAGCAAAGGAGTGTATAAACCCCATATTTGGCTGAATGACCCATCGAGTCAAACCGACCATCACCCGACCAGACTGCATCTTTAAGCTCCTTAATTTTGGCAAACAACCCTGCCTGGTAGTTTTCCCAGTAATTTAAAACTACTGGAAAAAGAAATCTGCTTTGATGGTAGAAGAAGGTACGTGATTCATACACACACAGGCCCATGTGTTTAAAAACAAGAAGAATTTTTCCAATAGAGGCACCAGCCATTAAGACAGCAAAGCTAAGTAGAAGATTCCCTGCTGGATATCTTCCAAGAATAAATGGCTGGCTTCTCCATTTGAAATTCTTTTTGCATGATTGACAGCGTTGGTTAACAGTGACCATGGTTCCGCAACTGTCCATCGACACCGAAGGGTTGCTGGCTTTGCAGTTGAAGCAGAAGAGAGAGAAAACTGCCAACAAGGCACTGTAAAAAACAATGAACTTTGGTTCATCTTGACATGGAGTACCAGGTGTCACTCTGTAAAAAAAAGGAAACAATTAGAACTTGGCCTTAACTTTAACAAATATTTTTTATCTTTGTTGTGTAGTTTATTATCATTATCATCATTATTATTTTATCAATTCTGTTTTACATACTACTTTATTGGCATGTTTATAACAATTTTGGCTGTTACACTCAGTAAGTTTTAGTTCTCCAATAGTTTTTGATAAGTTATTGAAACTGTGAATTATTTTTTAGTAAAACTGCAAACAACTAGCTACAACATTCTTATATATAAAAATCATGTGAAGACTAAGTAGTAACAACAGAACATTTCCTACTTTATAGTATTCCTTGTGACTGGTGTATCCTTCTCTTCATCATCTCCATCATCCTCCATTTCTGCTTCCTCCTCCAACAATTTCCATTCAGGATCAGCGTCATCTTGGTTTTCCTCAAGTGGAGCATCCTCACTGGATAAGTTCAATGGGTAAACATCGGCCAGGCTTTCGTCTGCATTATTTTCCATTTCCGCAGCAGGAAATAATTCGTCTGCTTCTTCATCGCTCCAGTTGGAAGACAATGAATCGTTTTGTAGTTGCTTTAGTTGCTTTAAAGTAAAACGAAAACATTTATATTAAGGCCACCTGGGAAAACGCAACAAACTTAACTCTGATAGCCTGCTGTTGCAAATAAAAGTTACCTTTCGAAGATCTTTGTTACTCTTCTTCAGCTGATTAACTTCCATCTGTAATGCACCCCTTCTTTGCTTCACTTTCCGACATTAATCTTGAAGCTGTGCAAAGCGCTCAGCATAGGTTTGGCACTTCTCACAGGTAACAATAGACACTTCTATATCAGATGGGGTTGAAACAGAATAAATAGGCCCCGGATCGGGATCAGGTAAAGAAATTGGCGGATGGACTTCATCTTCAACATGATCACATGGCAATGACAGGGAATCGGAAGAAATCTCAGAGTTTTGCTCTTGTCCATCTGGTTCTTCTGGAGGAATAGCCGTATGCTTAGCAGCATTTCGAATAATCTAAGAGTAAGGAATATATATAAGTCAATAATCGTGTAGAAAGCGTCTTTCGTATTAATTTTAACGACAACCTCTCACCTCGCACCTCGCACCTCTCACATATACACATGCATACCTTCCTTCGCTCTCGTGAGGTTACAACATTCACTTGCTGCTCCACACAGTCTTTGGTCGGCACTGCATTCTTTTTCAGCCATCGTTTTGTTTTCAGCGATTCAGCTCCTCCGAGATTTAGATCTGGTCGTTGTTCAAAGTTTGATACATCGAAATGCACCGAACAAAGCACTGATGTTTTCGATGGCTGCCAGTCTGCTCGATGTCTTCGCACGAAACGAACCCATTTGTCGCGAATTGCGTCTTCCCGAGGAAACATATGCATCGATATGCCCTCTGTTTTGGAGTTATTTGTGCAACTTACATTTCCTGGTCCACCAGCAACACAGTACTTGCCCGAAATCCTTTTCTTCGGCTTCTCGACGTTCACGCCACACTCCATGCTCACTCGGGGTTTTCTCTGAGCTCGCAGATGTACACAACCACTGACGTCACAAGGCTGTTTTGGCCGCGCCAAGATGGCCGCCAATTTTGATCTCAGCGGGCAAACTTCGGACGGTTAAAAGTATACTTTCCGCGGTGCGTTGGCCCAAAAAAGGTACACAGCGTTTGTAAATAAGGTTCAAACTTTATTATTATGCAAAAATCTCAGATACAAAAATTTCGTTTCAGTAGCACTTTAATATCTCTGAATAACCGCGACATAAAGACGCCCCTCGCGCGCATAGTGGCACTTGTTTTCTCGCACGTATCCGACATGGATCAGCAAAACATGAAGTAGAGTTTTATTACGAATACATGTTCCACTTAATTATGATTAATGACTGAATAAACGAGCTTAGTTACAATTTTCAAGTGCAGCATGGCGTATCGTTGTGTTAAACGATGTCAATAGTGAGCATCAGGCTTTCTTGCAAGAGCTTATAAAGATCTGTAAACACACACAAAACTTGTTGCGCACGTTAAATACCGAATACTAACCGCAAGTTATTTTGGCTATGTGAGTTCCGATTCCACTTATATACTCGGACCAAAATGAACTCGACTCAAATAGCTTTGCAAAGGATATTGGTTTGACAGGTCAAGCCTTCACGTGCGCAAAGACAGGTGTCAGTAAATAAAATACTTCTCAAATCAAGGTCCTTTCGAGATTTATCTGGTTGGAAATAGCGAGACGGTCACTTTTAGACGAGAAGATAATCCGACTTAGTTAAATTGCTCACGCGAACCATGCTAGCGAGTTCTAGTGAGCTCGACGGACTGCGTAGTGAAAAGCAATTTTCGAGTAGTTAATTTGCATATACGGAAGGTTTCATAATCGAATAGACCGTGAATTTACGCAATATAATCTCTGAAACAACCGGCAGAAACGGCAACAATTGGTGGGTAACAGTGAACTTTTTCGCTCTAAGGTTACAATGTTCGCATCTTGGGGTACACAGGGGCAGTTAGTCCGGGAAAGAAAATCCGGAAAAAACCGGAGCGACAAAAATTTTCAAGAAGGGCTGAACGAGCCAGATATGTCCAGGATTGACCGCTAATGAGAAGCAAGCTCCTTATGACAAGCAACACAAAGTGTCCTCATTGATAAAAGTTCACTAAAAAAAAGACATAATGCTGTCAAATATGAAGTAACATGAAAATGGGAAATAACCCAGTCAAATATGAATTAGTAATTGAACAATACCTGCGTTCAATCTTAGACATAAGTGAATAACAGTCGTGTAAGAACATACAAAAGTGGCTCTAAAGTTAATGTTCATAGATGGGGCAGAATATCATAAAGAATTTTTTTCTGCTCAGTCAGAAACCGACATTCACAGAGCCATTTGGAGATAGTCTGGAAAGACTCCAGGGCTCGTTCGGCCCTTCTCCGGAGTGTCTTGAAAACTTTCGTCGCTTCGAGATTTGCCACGTTTACATCGTGTGCGACCGTGAAACCTGTACAACGAGCCATCACTGTTGTTTAGTCAGTTAGCTTTATTCAAGAGGAAATGTATATGAGCTTTCAACACTGAGAGACAAAAACACTACCATACAGTGTAGTAGCATGGAGTCCGTACAGAAGCTTGATTTTACTGATTTTGCTAAATTTTATTATATATATCTTTTGCATTTTAACTCTACATTTAAGTATACGCGCGAATCTTAAACTCGACAACCGTACTTAGGCCCTGTTTATATGGTCTCGGGTACCCGAGACAACCCTCCCCCCGAGTTACCCTGGGCGAGCTAACTTTTCACTAAAATCTTTGAAAGATTCCACGGACCGTTTATATGATCCCGCCCGAGTTGTCTCGGGGGGCGAGACAACTCGGGTGGGCGAGTTGTCTCGTCTCGGCAGGTAGGGTAACCCTGGCAGGCGGGACAACTTTTTCTCATATAAACACTTTGGCTCGCCCACCCGAGACAGGGAATGCACGCTTTTTTTAATTTCCCGCCGCCAGCCCGCGAGTATATAAATAAACGGTCAGCGGAGATCCAGCGTGAAGTACAAAATGGCGGCCAAAGGGAAATGGTCCTGGACGATCGAGATGGTGAAAAACTTGATTGATTGCGTAAAGGAGTACAAAAGTACCTGCGAATTTAACTCTATAGACTTTAACAGTGACAAAGTGAGGCTCTATGAAGAGGTCAGAAAGGCTATGGCTTTGGTTTACGAAGAAAGTGACTTCGGTCCTCCTGAAGTTGTGGAACCTGCAAAACCTATCAAAGAGATGACCGAGGACGAGTATAAAGTCTACAAGAAGATGCTTGACAAAGACAAGGCTATGATCAAAGTAGGCTATAATAGGGTGAAGGAAAAGCTGAAGAGTGTCAGACAGGATTATTCAAAGGCAGTGATTTCTGGAACCAGAAGTGGGAGTGGGAAAATAGTGATGCAGTTCTTTGACGATTTGACATCCATCTGGGGAGGGTCTCCAGCCACAGAGCCTCTTCCGTTTGGCATAGACAGTGCAAGTTTCAGTGTTCCCACAGAAAGTGAACCCGAGCAAGTTGATCAAGTGGGAGAGGGTTCTGTTGGCAGCAGCCCCAGTGCATCAAGGTCATCCACACCATGTCCTTTCAGTGAGCTGGGAGGACAAAGTGAAGACATGGAATGTCATGAAAGTGAATCTTCTGAAGCTGAAACTTCAAAACAAAAAGGAAAGGGGAAAAGGAAGGCAATAGCTGTTTCGGATGTACCAAAACTAATAGACAACAAGCGAAAGCATCTTGAAAAGAGATTAACCTCAGCTCAGCGAGATCAAAAGTTACTGGAAGCAGCCAAAGAAGACACATTCATGAGGAGAGAAATGATGGATTGTTTTAAAGAGTCGTCAAGAAGTACATCCCAGGCCATTGAAAATATGTCAGAAACTATGAAAGGACTAGCCCAAGGTATCACTCAAGGCATAGCTCTACTGGCAAATGCTCTGACCAGTCAACCGCAACATACTTATGCCTATCCATTTCAACACTTCAACCAGCAGCCAAGGTTTGAGGCAACCCACCCACACTCCTACCCCCAGTACATGTCCGTACCATCCGCTACTGCTTCCTATACCAACCATGGACCAGGTGATGAAGAAAATGTTGCACAAAACCAAAGAAGTTCATTCACCAAGCTATAAAAGTACTCAGTAGTTGGAGTTTTATATCACCAGTTTCTTATTACTGTTTCCTTGTTCATTATGTTTTTGGGTTAGTGGAGTAGGGTGAGGAGCCTTAAGATGCCAGAATGGAAGATATACTTGATTATCATGATGATGGAAAATCCCCACCAATCTGCTTCCTTAGCACATACCAACACAGCACTGTTAGGAAATGAAAACAATGTTTATTCTTTACACATTGTGAGTGAAAGTTTTCAAAAAATTCTGATTTGGCAAGTTCCAACCTGATTCTCAGTAAAACCCATTTACTACCAGCCTGAGGTTAAATACATCAATATCACTAGTTTAGAACTGAAGAGGTAGTTACTATGACTACCGTTAAGTGCTGTAAAGTGACTACCCATAACCCATCACTGATGGAGTGGTAATATTTGCCATAACTTGTATTTACATTGTTGTGTTTTAAGTGAGCATAATCTTAAAGTGCCTATGAAGTGAAAAACAAGTTAAGCTCATTTAAAAGGCCTTTCAAATTGAAGAAGGATGGTGTTTTCCTCTTTCTGGTATGGATATTTTCTGGAACCACACATTTTATATTAATTAAATTAAATTGTCCAAGTTAGATGTGGTAAGTAAATAAGCTGTAATCCACAAAATTAAACACCAAACAGAATTATCAGAATCTAGTATTAAACAAATGTTCAATTTCAACACCTTATTGTCTTTATGAGTACACACTGGAGATAATCACTGTGGAACAGAATAATATTTATAAATTACTAAGGGGTAAGTTAGATTAACCAAAACAGATCATGACGATGACAAGTGATCTGGAAGATGTTCATTTATGTAGGCTGTGATTACATTTCTGACCCGCTCTCCATCTGTGCTATTGTATGAGAAGACTCTGTCTGCTGCAGTGTTTGGCTGCATTTGTTTATCTAACTCAATTTGCCTTTGTACATTATCGTCATCTAACCTCATACCATTTAACTCACAAAAGTTATGAAGTACAAAACATGCATATATGATCGGGGGCACATGTTCCAACTTCATGTCAATTGCTCTAGTCAAGATCTGCCACCTCTCTTTCAAACGCCCGTAGGCACACTCGATTGGATTTCTTGAAGATCGAAGTAAGTCATTGAATACAACTTGTTCATTTGTTGTACAAGTTTTGAACTCCTTCATCAGGTGGGGGAGCAAAGTGTAAGCCGGGTCACCAAGTAGCAAAACTGGCACCCTGTCATAACCTGGAAGAAGTGATTTGTACTGTAATGGAAGTGTGCCATCTCTAAACATGCAGTTAATGCGAGAGTTACTGAAGACCCGGGCATCGTGTACACTTCCTGGCCACCTGCAGTCGACATCAATAAATTTTCCCTCAAAATCACAGATTCCCTGGACATTTAAAGTATATTTCATCTTGTATGAAAAATAATCTTCAGGATTTTCTAATGGTTGCTGAATAGGAATATGGGTGCCATCAACACAACCAAATGCTTGGGGAAACCCATGTCTTGACTCAAAATTGACAACTAGCTCCCTCATCTCTTCCTCAGTCTTGGGAAGGGTAATATACTTTGGTCCAAGATAGGAGGTTATCGCTTCGCAGACTTGACACACAATTACTGATACTGTACATCTGGCTACACCAAAGGTGTTTGCTGTCATGTTAAGGGAGCCCATATCTTTCAAATAATATAAAGTCAAAGCGACCTTTTTCTCGACGGAAAGTGCAGTTCTGTTGGGCGACCTTGCGTCCGGCGAAATGTAAGGCCTAAGTTCATCCACAAGCTTCATAAAAACTTGCCTGTTCATTCGCAGATTTTCTTCCCATGCCTCCTCTGGAAGGTGACCTTGCCACAAGTTGATCCACCACTGATCTGTTCTCCCAGGTTTCTGCCAACAAGAGCGAGTCTTTCGTGCACTATGCTTTAGCTTTACTCGGCAGACAAACTCATTTCGTCTTTGCGTGGCTTGAGCCATAAGTACCTCCTGCTGGATCTTCATTTTCAAAACAAGTGTCATTAAAATGTCAACAGCCATCGACAATAATGCAGTCAGACTGAAAAGTAAAGAGACGATGTTCACTGCTAAACCTTTCCTGTGATCCACCATTTTGCCTACTGTGTAACCTGGCCAAGCCGTTCCGAGCAAGTTTGTCAAATCTCATGTAAACACTCGGTAAAGTTGTCTCGGGGGGGAGGGTTGTCCCGGGTACCCGAGACCATATAAATGGGGCCTTACAAACTTTCATTTAAACAAACCTATCGTCCAATAAGATCGTACGTAGTATCTCATTTATTTTATAAAAATTATTATGCAGTAACCTAATTTAATTCTTCCAGTCACATCTCCTTATAAACTGTCACTGAGAAAATTGTTCCGGAGCCAGGAAACCATCGATAAATGTTCTTTATAAAATCTCGCTTTATTCTTCTTTTTCTTTAGTATCATAAAAAATCTAAGTAAAGAACAACAAAACCAGATCTGAGCAATGAATGGCACATTCAAAATTGGACGATTTCAGAGTTGTTTCTGTTCCCCGCTGTTCATGCGTGGTTTCTGGTCTCGGTCAAATCTTTGTGTGACCCGCTCGCAGTCGCAGCCTTCGGCACCCAAAGCGAAGTATTCCTCACTGGTAGCCAGAGTTTGGGTCCCAAACCACAGTATAAATCACTGCTGTTTTCAAATGCATAAATTAGAGGCACAGCGAAAATAAGAAGGAAGGCCTAACGGATTCCACCAGACTGTTTTCCTTAGCTCCAAAGATCCAAACTTCTTAATTGGTCCACAGATGCTCCACGATGACGCATAGTGTGCTCCGGTACCTACAGAAACGACCCTTTTTGACAGCCAATCCCGAAGCGAGTTCGCGTGCAACACAAAAGGCGGGAAAAGTCGCGTTTTTACAAAGTTCCCCTCGCCGGCCGCTACTAGAATTTCGCAGGCTACCTACAGCACCTTAAAGTGCCCATTTCAGATCACGTGATGCTCTCTAGAGAGTATTCCATTTGTTTATCTGCAAATTATTCATCCATTTCCACGCGGATTTCTCAAATTTAAAAGAAATATTTCTAAATGGGGCAAAGCAAACGAAGCTGAAGAAGCTATAACGTGCACAAAAGGTCGAGTTTTGGTAGAGAGGGTAAATTAACTAATTTAAATACGAAGCTGGAGAGGTCTGTTGGAAAACAAAAGACACTGAGTGATCTAGACGCTGCTTCATTGATTGGTGGGAGTTTGTTATTAATAAACTCCCACCAATCCTGTTCTCTTAAAACCCAAAGCCACAACACAAGCAAAAATATCATTTGCCACGCACCTTTAGAGCGTCACCAGCTTATTTTTTCAGGGCACTATAAGCCGCTCGGAACCAAACTGCAACCGCAACGGCTCCCGGGTCTGGACAATTCAAATGTTTTTCACTGACATAACTGGAGCGACCTGCTCGGGCGGCCATGGTGGAGGTGGACTGGGCTCCATGTTCTGCAGCCTGGAATACAAAGCGTCAGTAGACAAAAGTAAACGGAAGGTCAGTGGACGAAAATTAATCTAGCTAGGGCACCAGTCCACCGCGGTCACTGTCTCTTTCCTTCCGGCGATGAACTGAAGGAAAGAAAGGGCATATAAAACAGTTGCTGAGTGTAAATATTTTTTTTGGCCTGTTTTACATTTTTTTTAATAAACGAGTGTCTGCTTTGCGCATGCTCTGCGCCCGACCAAATCACTTTGACAATGGCGTGGAAAACGTTCGCATTTCGGGTTTTTCAAATACTCAGAACTTTTTCAGCAGAGCACCAAAAAATTTAATAAATCGACAGGAAACTGGTAAAATATAAAACTTTAAACACTGAAACTGAATTAAAACCTTAGCTTTCCAATAGCTTGTCTTCTTTTTAGCGTTTGATCGCGGTCAAAGGCACCAGTGCTTGCCAACTCACACCAGAGTGTCAAACTAGTTACCCTTCAATTACCTGGTATTGGGGGCAAAACACATCATTTTAAATACCTCGACTGCCATTCTAAGTGCCTCAAACGGGTCTGTCCCTGAAGCGAGTTGTAAATTCAAAGTTGATCCTGCAGGATGTAACGCGTCAAGCTGAAAAATGAAACAAGAGCAATATTGCAATCATTGAACAACTGAAGCGTCATAGCACCTTGGAGACGTTTTCCCAAAGGTGGAAAATTTGGGAACATGGGGCTCTGGAGCCGTAATATTCTTGCTTTGAAATAGAGTCCAGTACTTTACTTTTGGGGTCCTCAGACGAAATTGATTCTCGTTCCTGGGAGCCATAAGGAACAGGGCAAATGAGCCCTGAAGCCATATTATTCCTTACTGATGACACAAGGCTCTGAAGTTTTAAGGTCAGAGTATTGGAGCACTATGAAACCAATTGAAAACCTTGAAGACGAGATTCGAACCCTGTTAAAACATGTCAGCCAATCAGATAACAAATAACGGCACGTAGAATCCACCAAACAAGGAGCCGGTCTCACTTCACAGTAGATACACAAAAATCGTTACAAAAGCAGACAACATACCATTGTACGGTAACCGGGTTCGGCTCCGCCATACCTTACAATAAGCAACAGAAAAAAACACTCGTTATTTGTTAGATTGCTTTGATTTAATTTACAAACCCGGCATTTTCACCAGATATGCCAATAACCACTGACAAAAAGCTGGATTCAAGCTAGTAATCAACTATTCAGTGTCAGATAACTGGAAGGCTAGCTTTCAGAAAGGATTTAAACAACGTTCGAACTATGAAGATTTTCAGGTCTCTGTCCATACCTCATGATAGCCTGGACACCAGCTTCCCAAGCTTGGGCCCAGGCTTTTGCGGCCGAGTTACTCCTGAGGTGCACTGTACCAGATGTAAGAAAGAGACTGTAGAACTGTGGATGAACAGACGATCACAAGAAAGGATTAGATTACTGATGAAGCCAATATCGCTTTAGTGTTGAAACAAATTCACATTTGCTTTTGCGTATTTTACGTAATATATCAAACGCGAGAGAGTGTTTCGTCACATTTCCAAACACCGAGAAGAGAGTTGAAAATACGACGCGCTGCGGAGTGTTTTTGACGAATTTCGAGGTGTTTGGAAATGTGATGAAACACTGTCTCGAGTGTGTGATGCTAATTAAGATCACATTTTCAAACCAGGGTTACGGTTCTGATTTCCTTTGTTTTAACTTGTTGAATTATTAATGAGTATGAGAAGGCGATTTTCAATTGAGTGCTGCAAAACCAAATCCCTTTGGCCACTCACAATGGTGCGCACAGTCCAATTTTGGTTTTACTTCTGATTGGCTGAAAAGGTGGCGCGAGATTGTTTAGCCAATCATAGACTTGCCTAAAAAGCGCAAAGCATGAAACTGAGCGCGAACTGCGAAAATAATCGCCGGGGTCAACTGCCAAACCAGAAACGACAAGCGAACTGTTTTGTAACTTTTCGTAAAATAAACATTTCATGGTTGAAAAAATAACTGCGTGATGTAAGTAAGTGTTATAACCCATCCTAGTCGAAATAGGGTCATTCATACGGGAAAAATAAGACGGGTCTTGTTTTTTCTCGTATAAATGGTCCTATTTTGATGCATTTCAAGAGCGACTGCAGGCAACAGAACTTGACAGAACCATCACTTGAACTCCTTTTTCACCAGTGATAGAACGTGAATTGTTACATGAAGGGTAACTCACCGCTCCTGAGCTCCCGCCCATGTGATCTTCGCATAAATTAGCAAGAGATAAAAACAGCTCTTCGGGGTTATTACAAGGCAAACCTGGAGCATCACGTGATCCCAAAGCTTTCTTTATGGCTGCAAAAGAGGTTGTCATGAAAGTGTGCACAAAAAAAAAATCCTTGAAAACCCTTGCATCCCAAGACTGGATTACTAAGTTGTTCTATATAGACCATTTGCAGTTCTATGAAAAGTAACCAGGCCTTTGTGTGAAAGCGAGGTTTGGGATGACCTTGTCATGATAAAGACCAGCAACTAGTTAGCATAATTACATAAGGATTTACATATCAAAAGCAAGAGGGTTTGTATCAAAACAAGGTCACCTTCAGCCTCGCTTCAACTCAAAGGCTTGGTAACTAAAACTGAACTGTAAAATAATTTATTAGGAGTTGTAAAATAAAAATATGATCGGCTTTAAAGGAGATACGTCACTATATTTTGAGTTATTTTTTTTGTGACGAACCAAAATTACCCTTACAACGTAGGAAACCTAAAACTAATAGTTTACTAAGGACGTAAAACATCAAAGAAGTGACACTAAACCGTCTAAACAAAAAAGGGACAAGGATGGTTAAGGATGGAGAAGATTGAGATGGATTACAAATGACGAATTTTGGAGACCGCCTGCATTCATAGGACCTCTATGAAAACCACATTTGTGATAGAGTTTCCTGATTAAATATTGTTACTACAACAAATGGGCAAGCAATGCGTGCCAAGCGCTATATGACATGTACCTAATGCCCCATGGGAGAGGGTCGTCCCACAGTCGCCATCGCCAGCAAGATTATCCAACTCATTGAGTTTGCTTTCAGCAGCAAGGAGAGCATCTGTCACATGACTGATGACTTCAAAAACTTGTACCCCTATAACAACAAAGCAAAACAGTCAATGCAAAATGTTAAATTAAAACACAGCTAGCCACGCAGCCACGTAGCTGCGTAGCCACGTAGCCAAGTGGTCGCGTAGCCACGTAGCAGCGTAGCAGGATAACCACATAGCCGTGTGGCAGCCTTGCTACGTAGCCAGGTAGCGCAACTGCGTAGCCACGTAGCAGGGTAGCGGAATAAAAACGTAGCCACTTAACTGCAAAGCCACGGAAACACGTAGCCAGGTAGCCGTGTGGCCGCGTAGCAAATAAGAATGCCCACATAGACCCTTTTCATAAATGGCTGCCAATTTAAAATTCTTTTGTATGCATTCAAATTAGCCTCACTAAACTCGTTTGGGAGTAAAAATTCTTTTGAATTATCAACTCAAAAACGAGGTTAGTCAGGCTAATTTTAATATTTACAAATGAATTTATAATTGGCAGCCATTTATGAAAAGGGTCTATGGCCACGAAGCCGTGTGGCCACGTAGCAGCGTACCCGAATAGCCGCGTGGCCGCGTAGCCACATAGCCTCGTAGTGGAATGCCCACGTAGCCATGTAACTGCTTAGTCACATAGCTGCGTGACCACGTGGCTGCATAGCCACATGGCCACGTAGCCACGTAGCCAGGTAGCCGTGTGGCCGCGTAGCAGCAAAGCAGAATGCCCACATAGTCACAAAGCCGTGTAGCCGCGTGGCCGCGTAGCCACATAGCCGCGTAGCGGAATGACCACGTAGCAACGTAACTGCCTAGTCATATAGCTACGTGGCCATGCAGCCACACAGAGGCGTGGTCACGTAGCCGCGCATCCACCAAGCAACGTAGCCAGGTAGCCACGTAGTAGCGTAGAAGAATAACCACGTACTGCGGTAGCCGGGTGGCCACGTAGCAGCGCAGCCGCGTGGCCACATAGCTGTGCACTCTCGTAGCCATCAAGCAACGTAGCCACGTAGTGTAGTCGCGAATACGCCAAGGAATAGGCCAACTACATGCTAGACGCACAGGCCAGTAAGAAACGAAAAGAACTTGCACAGCCAGAAAGCCACCATATTATAAGGTGCAGTTATGAGTGGCGCGGTATTCTGCAGTAAACTTGGACTCTCCCTGACCAGATACTAAATTTTCTGTCTTTTTCCTGTTCTAGAAAAACTACCTTTGCCCAACCTTTCTCTTGACCTCATTTGCACAGTTCAAGTATTCCTCCGCGAAACCTAACAAATATAGTGTATAATAAGTAATAAGAAAATAAGCTTATCGGACCTAAAGCTGTCAATTGTTCGGTGGTTATTTGCTTTTTGTCATCTAGAGCATCCTGAGGTACTTCCAGTGGTTGCTTGTCAATTCTCTTGCAGCCTGTAGTTGGTGATAACGAAATGCGTGGCCAGGCTGGTGCAGTTGTGCTCAGATCTGTGCAGGAAACAATGATGCGCAGTTATGAAAGAACATTAAACATGGCTGACAAACTATTCGTACAAAATTTTGCCAAGATTCTGGCAAATTTTTAGCCAATGAGATTTTTATAGACCTCACTAAGATCTTGACATTCTCGGCAAATCTCACCAAAATCTCAACTTTCTCGGCAAGACAGCGGCATTCACGATGAGATGACCAAGATCTTGGCAAAACGTTTGCACGGGATTATTGAAGCTCTTTAGCCATGTAACCACAGAATTTGTTCACTTTTGAGCTCCACGCTAACTGAGAAATCATCGCTTTAATCATCCCTTCTTATTCACCCCGGCAAGCACCTCCAAATTGCTTTAACGTTATCTCATGATCACTGTTGGTCATTAAAAAAAATAATTACTTTAATTGGTTTACTGCTGCAAAACCCTAGCCTTTTATTAGTGATCAATATAATAGAGCAATTTTCAGGTGAATGTCATATAACAACACATACAGCCAGTACAAAGTGCAGGAAATACGTGTTTGAGCGAGTCATAATTGGTTTTGTTATATCTTCTGATTGGCTGAAAAATTGGTGCGAGTTTTTGAAACCAAACACTAAGCACAAAAATTATAATTTTTGTTTTAATTATAAAAATACAAAACCAATAGCAAACACAAATTACTTTTGACATTCTAAGTGAAAATTGCTTGAAGATGGTTGTAGGTCAAACTTCGCTTAAGGTCAATGCACGGAAAATAATTTGCGCTACACCACTCTGGAAACTTTTTTTCAACTAACGTATCAATGTACAATTTCATAAAGGCAACACTTACCTAAGCAATGCGTCCTTGTTTCGTCTAGGTGAAGTAGAGTGATTGATACTCCCGCCATTTCCAGTGAAGTCATAAAACTGCCAATGTAAACTCTATCAACTTTAACTCCCTTTTCTTGAGCTGCATAAAATGAACATGTGCCCCCAAAAATATCAAACAGATCTATAGATTTATAAATAACTTAATCTTTTATTTATTGAATGATGGGTCAGCTTGGCCGTCCCCAATTAGAAGGGTGTGTTTGGTTAAAAATATGCCAGCTTTAGAAAGGTGTCCAGCAGGGTCCCTCGGAAATGTCGCATTTTAGCAGTTTCCATTGTAAAGAGGTGTAGATGACTGCCTTAACAACTGGTTCCTCCTTAGAGAAGTGTCTGCCTTGCATGAGGTGTCTAGCTTAAAATGTGGTCGCTTTTGTGTCAACTGTTTTATTGGCTATATCATTTGACCAGGTCTATTGAAGTACATAAGTTGGAGGACAGGGGGAATCTGAACCCCACTGCTTGTACTTACTCCTAACTCCAGCTCCCTCTTTTCTTTTATTTCTATTGCAAAATGTTATGCAATACTTGAAAATTTGCCGTGATTTTTCCTGGTTGCTGCCACCTTGGGAATCCCACTTCCCACCCTCTCTCCACCTGCTTTGCATTTCCCCCCTCCTTTTCTTAAGGGATCCCACCCCCTGTTCCCCTAGGATCACAACCCATTCTCCTAGGATCTCATCCCCTGTTCCCCTAGGACACCTGTTCTCATGGGATCCCAACCCCTGTCCCCCCTGGATCCCACCCCATTGTCCTAGGATCCCACCTCCTGTTCTCATGGGATCCCAACCCCTGTTCCCCTGGATCACACCCTATTGTCCTAGGATCCCACCCCCTGTTCTCATGGGATCCTAACTCCTTCTCCGCCTGGATCCCACCCCATTGTCCTAGGATCCCACCCCTGTTCTCACGGGATCCCAACCCCTGTTCCCCTGGATCCCACCCCATTGTCCTAGGATCCCACCTCCTGTTCTCATGGGATACCAACCCCTGTTCCCCTGGATCCCAGACCATTCAACTAGGATCCCACCACCTGTTCTCATGGGATCTTACCCCTTGTTCCCCTAGATCCCACCCCTTTTCCCATGGGATTCTACCCCTGTTTACCTAGATTCCAGCCCCTTTTCCCCTGGAATTCCACCCCCTGCACCCCTAGGATTCCGTCCCCTGTTCCCCCAGGATACCAACCCGTGTTCTCTAGGATCCCACCTTTGTTCGCATGAGATCACAACCCCTGTTCCCCCTGGACCCCACACCATTCCCCTAGGATCCCACCCCCTGTTCTCATGGGATCCCACCACCTGTTTCCCCTAGATCCCACCCCTTTTCCCCTGGCATCCCACCCCTGCACCCCTAGGATTCTATCCCATGTTCCCCCAGGATCCCACACCCTGATCCCCTAGGATCCCACCCCCTGTTTCCCTAAGATCCCACCCCTTGTTCCCCTAGGATCCCACCCCTCTATTCCTCTAGGATCCCATCCCCTGTTTCCCTAGGGTCCCACCCCCTGTTCCCTTAGGATCCCATCCCCTATTCCCCTAGGATCCCACCCCTCTGTTCCTCTAGGATCCCACCCCCTGTTCCCCTCCACTAATAACTGTCTCTACTTACTAAGATATGTGATTGCTGCCCTTGCTACAATGTTGAGTTCTAGAACTGACGTTCCTCCAAGATTGTTCACTACAAGGGCTACACTATCACCTGATAAATAAAAATAAATGAAACTTTATTTGCTAAACATGATAACAAGTAGACCCCACATGCTGGAAGTCTGGAAAATTGCACATTGCAAAGTAATGTAAACAGCGCATTAAAGGCAATTATCATTTACTTTGGTTTTCATTTATTTACTAACATCTCAACCACTCAGAGTATAACCAAAAAAATCATGACCCTCACACATGCATTAGCTGGCGTTTCATGTGGCTATTTACATTTGCTTCGATCTTTGGTTAGTTCACTGGATTCTGTCCTTTCTTATTGGTAGGGGGGACAGGGAGGGTCTGAACCTTCCACTTCTCGCCTCTTCCAGTTCCCGCCTCTTTGTGTCTTTCCTATTGCTAATTATGCAAAATTATGTTGCGAAATTTTTTTTGATTTCTCCCTGTACTCTCCATCATCGAAATCCTGCTTCTTGACCTCTCTCCTCTTGTCTCCCATACTCCCCCCACCCCAACCCCCCTGCCCTCCCCCCCCCCCACTGATTGGTCCCAGTCATTACCTTGGTTCTGATATCGATACTCATTAAAATCATGAAACCAGATTTAATTGCAGGTACCTGATTAACAATGATTTAATTACTAACCCTGTTTAAGGCTCAGCTTGTATGTCGCTCCACTCTGAATATCAGATATGTGATCAATCATGGTCTTGACAACTTGATCAGCCTTCTCAAGCTAAACCAGGAAACATAGAAAGGAGTGAATATACCGTAAACGTCTGTGTATAAGCCACATCTATAGATAAGCCGCACCCCCAATTTGGAAGCGCTGATTTTGGAAAAAAATAAAAACAATAAAGCTTGAAGTTCCAGTAGAGTTGTATTGCTATAAACAAAAAACGACAAACAATCAAGGTTTTGAAACAACGACACAGAAGTTGTTGCCATCTTTCACATTTATCAAGTCTAAAGAAAGCGAAATTTCACTTGTCGTACCTCTTTTTCGTTTGAATTTACGACATCTTTACCTTAAAATGCTCTTTTGATCCGATTATTCAAGAAAACACGCCATAAAGTTGAAATTCCTTCACCATTGTACTGAGGTAAAATGTTTTGGCTCATATTGTTCTTTGATAGTAAAAGTCTATACAATACCTTAACTCTCTTAACTCCAGGTTCTCCATGAATGCCTGTAGAAAATTAAAACTCTTGGTTCTATGACTGCACTTGACTATCTTAACAATGAAATTAATAATCAGCATGTTTATGTTGTTTTTTAAAATTACCTTATTTTCCTTTAATTTGATGATGAAAATTACGGGGTAGAATCATATTTGAGACAACGTTTTGGCGTCCTCATGACACCATCATCATGTCAAAATATAATATTCAACAAATAACAAGAATATTAATGTTGAAGTTCAAGTTCTTAGTCCCTTGAGGCTAGGTGAAGAGTTTTGCTTTTATCGAGTCACTTTGAATATTTAGACACGGTTTGTGCTCGCGAATAAGGAACACTGTACTGTACCATAAATAACACAATCCCACCTAATCCAAAATGATCTGAACTGATCCCAACTGATTCAAACAGACAAAGCTGAGTCAATACGAACCAACCTGACCTGATCCAAACCAATCCGATCCAGTCAAAACAGAACAGATCAGAGCCGGTCTGAACTGTTGATCTAATCCTGATCCAATTCTATTCTCTTTTCCAATCCTATTCTCTTTTGTTTTAAATTTTTAGATGTCGTGTCTTTGTTCAACAGTTTGGCAAAAGTTGCATTATATCGTAGCTTGACAAAAAAGGTAATACTAATTAGCGATATTCTAACTTGTTCTTAAATTTGAAGGTCTCTAATTAAAGTTCTTTGCATCAAAGCAAAACTTGGACAGCATCTGGTCCATACTCTTGTTAAAGGAGCTATGTCACAATATGTTGAGTTATTTTTTGCAACGAACCAAATTACCCTTAAAACATAGGAAACCTAAAACTAATAGTTTACGAAGGAAGAAAAACACCAAAGAGGTGATACTAAACACAAAAGGAACAAGGATGGTTAAGGATGGAGAAGATTGAGACAGATTGCAAATGACCATTTTGAAAAATTTAGACTAAATGTTTCAAAAGGAACAAACCAAGACAGCCGTTAAAACTGTAAACAAAACCAACAAACCATGCGTTTAAGTTACACCTGAGATACATAAAGTTAGAGCCTTACCCAGCCCTAACTCCAATTCATCATTGCCTAGAACAAAGGATGGCAAAGATCCCGGTAGACTGCAAGGAGCCAAACTAACCCCAATGGTACCTGAAACAATTAATATGCAATGTGATGTTAAAATATGTTGCAATGCAATGCAAGGAAAATGGCATTCTAGCGTAAGAGTGTTTGTTATTTTATAAAGTTACATACCCATGGTTTGAGCAGTAGCTTTGGCCACTTGTGTAATTTCCTCAAGAGATTTACCTTCTTCTGCTAGTGCACCGGCGATCTACAACGAAATCTACAGGGTTTAAAGTGATACTATAATAATACTAATAATATAAATTAGCCTAGGGGTAGCCATACCCACCCACCACCACCCCTCCCCCCATCCCCCCCGGGGGGGGGGCGAGGAAAACAGGAGGTGGGTATGTGGTTGGGTAAGGCTACACGTTGTACGCTTGTATAATATGAGTAAAAATTATAGGGCAAGCGCGCACGATCGAAACAAACAGAGAAAGCCGTGAAACTGGAAACCGGAAACTGAGCGGCGAAGTCTCGAGGGGTCTGAAGGCTTTCCATGATTGTTTCGATCGCGCGCGCTGTCAAAATAAACCGCCAGCGGCGCAGGCTAATAAAATGTTAATTTGCATATTTGCCTGATGTCCCCCACATCCCCAGTTATTACCTTGTGGATAAGCACAGTCCCACAAAGCCCCCTCCTTCCCGCTGTTTTGTCCTTGCTGGTGAGAGCGCAGTCCTCTCCGACAACCACCATTTCGACTTTCACTCCCTCAGCTTTAGCCCTCTCTGCAGCGAAGCCGAAATTCAACCGGTCCCCGGTGTAATTCTTCACAATCAAAAGCGTTCCTCCACGGTTACCACGGCCAACAGCTCTAATAGCAGCAAGGATCGACTTAGTAGGTGGAGACGTGAACACGGCACCCGCCACGGCAGCTGTGAGCATCCCTTTGCCTACAAATCCCGCGTGCGAAGGCTCGTGACCGCTACCTCCTCCCGATATCAGAGTCACTTTCCCGGCATGTCGCAGATCGTCCACATCCTCGCGGATGATAACGCGGTGATTTTTTAGGAGATTCAGCCCAGGATTGCCAGCGACGATTCCTTCCAAAGCTTCATTTACTGCATCCAATGGGTTATTGATCAGTTTCTTTGAAGTTCTTGGCTTTTCCTCCGCTGCCATTTTAACAAATTTACTCGAAAGAAACTGGTCCGAGTCCTTGCGCAAAACGGAAGCTTACGTGACACTTTCAGCGCGTAACACTGTTTTTTCGCATAAAAAAGGCGGGTTACAATTCTTTCGCATTTTAGCCACCCATTTACCACCCTTATCACTCCCTTGTCCACTCGTCCATTCGATCATTTAATGCATTTATTAAATCAATTCCTTTTAAATATTATTGAACCACTATATCGGAAAAATCATGGTTGTTGCGTGACTTAAATCTCTAAAAACACTTTACCTTGTGAATAATAACAGTTCCGCACAGCCCCCTCCTTCCCGCCGTTTTATCCTTGCTAGTTAGGGCACAGTCTTCTCCTACCACCACCATTTCAACCTTTATTCCTTCGTTTGCAGCCCTCTCCGCGGCGAATCCAAAATTCAGTCGGTCGCCCGTGTAATTCGTCACAATCAAGAGTGTTCCACCACTATTGTGTTTTCCAACGGCTCTTATGGCAGCAAGAATAGACTTGGTAGGAGGAGAGGTAAACACATCTCCTGACACGGTGGCAGACAGCATTCCCCTCCCCACAAATCCTGCCTGTGCCGGTTCGTGGCCGCTACCACCTCCGGAAACAAGTGTTACTTTTCCAGCCTTCCGAAGATGGTCTATATCATCACGGATGACAACACGGTGGCCCTCTAAAAACATTAGTCCAGGATTTGCAGCGACAAATCCTTCCAAAGCATCGTCTACTGCATTTGACGGACTATTTATAAGTTTCTTTGATCTTAATGAGACCCTCTCCCTCGCCATTTTTTTTTTTTTTGAAAAATACTTCTAAATACCGTGGGAAACTGGGGACTAACATCAAGGCGCGAATTAAATTCTCGTCCTTATAGCCCTTTTCGTTTTTCTTAGCCGGCAGGGCCTTGGCACGAAAAACGAAGGGCTCTGGGGACATACGGCTCTTGAGAACAAAGAAATCTTAAACGGAAGTGAAAATGTTCGCCGGCCGCCCTATTACAACACACAACATGTAGAACCATCAATGCTATATACATGAAATCCGGAAGTCCGGAAGTCCTAGAATCTCGGACTTGAAATCGTATGTCTCCAGAGCCCTTCGTTTTTCGTGCCAAGGCCCTGCCGGCTAAGAGCTATGGAGGGCTATGGAGACAAGAATGGTTCCTTTCACGAGAAACAAGTGGCTCTGGGGACACATAATTTGATTGGCTGAAATCTAACAAAGGGAATCCAATCACATCTCTCCGTCGTAAGTAAGTTTAAACATAGTTTAAACGGTTGATTTGATTTGATTTTCTTTGTTTAATTCTAGCCAATCAAATCATGTGTCCCCAGAGCTTCTACTTCCTCATGCACAGGCCCAGCCGGCTGAGAGGGACAAGTGGCGCTCTGGGGACGCGAAGGGGCGCGAACCCCTCAAGCGTGGTGTCGAGTCTTACAGCCAATAACATCACGGCTAAACTGACCAATCAGTTTTCACGAACCAGACTTCCAACATTCGACTGACAAACAACTCTTTACATGACTGATGATGACTTCCGCTCGTGTTGTCGAAACGTCAGTCACTGTAACCGACAACAGTCCTTCTCAGGACTACCCTCGCCCGGACGATCAAACTACACGATTGAACTACATATAATCGTTATTAGTATATATCTACTAGTGTACTGTCCGAAATGCTGTTCTCTGATTGCCTACGCTACTCACTATCCATTCTGTGATAGAACGTTAGAACGCGAGTAGCGGTTGTCTACAAAATGGAGGCCACTTGTCACTTGCCGCCAACTTCTTTGCGTTTGTGAAGTGTTTCAGTGTCTGTGAATACGATTTGGATACGATCTCGTTGTTAAATTTTGCCATGGTTTTGAACGTCTAGATAGTAGATTTATAGTAAAACAGTTAGATTATTCGATCTCAATGTCTATCTCATAATAGCTGAATGGAATCACGCGGTAGAAATATCGAACTCAAAGCAACGGAAAACCAATCAGATTCGCGGATTTCAAATAGAAACGATCGAAACGGCTGAGTTTCTTCTAACAAACGCTAAAATAACCATTCCTCATGCAAGGGCGAACGCTTGATTAAGCGTGTCAGCAATATGATTGAACGCCTTTTCCTCTCACGTGGACACGCGGTACAACTTTCCAAAGAGACTGGAACTAGCTAGTGATCTATACGTGGCCATTTTTAAGTTAAAGTTTGTTGTTCACAGTCCGTCAGTTTTTGCGATTTTTTATTCTGTTCTAGCTTAGCAAACTGCTTTTACTTTGAAATTTTCTGAAGCTTTGAAAGAAAGTCCTCTTTATCGTAGATTCAAAGCTTCTCCCTTATGCTCCAAAACTCAAAATATTTCAACTATTTGACAAGTTTATTTCGTTATGATAAATTTAAGAATCAAGACTGACAAACACCAAAAAAAATCAAATCAAATATAAATGGTTGACAGATCTTCATCTTCATTCAAAGGCAGGTGTTTTTTCTCATGCATCACGACTTCTCTCTCAGGAATCAAATTTCAAAGGAGCCGATATAATTATGGTCCAGATTAAAAAAACTACTTTCAAATATTCAAAACTGAAGTTTTTTTCTGTGAGCTAGTACAATAGGCAATTGAAACCTTTCATCGTGCATAATTGTTCCAGGTCTTCAGGCAGCAGTTTTCAGTTTTCTTTTTCCCGTTTAGAACAATATATATTTCATGACAGTTTGTTTGGCCAGTCAATTTGTGACTGTAAGATCGGTTTATCCGAAATCTGAGTTTACACGAGAACCGTCAAACGAATTCATTTCCTGTTTGATACTCAATTTTTAAAAAGAGGACGACACATTTGAATTTAAATTTACAAAACATGATCGGCCGCTCAACGACCATCTTCAGTTGAAAGTTGAATTATTTAGTTACATGTGTCGTCCTCTTTTTAAAAATTGCAATTAGTCTATTTCTATCCAGATCTTTTGGAAATAAAATACCCAGTATAAACTGAAGTCAAATCGTGGCGACCTATTCATCAGCTGTATTTTCTTTCGCGTAAAGTGGCCCTTTACGTAGTTGTCACGTCGATGCGTGCCTGCTTTGGCAAAGAGTACATTTCGTTTACGTAAAGAAATGCGAATCAAAACAGAGGTTCCAGGATTTGTTTATTTTACTTTGACAGCCGGGAAATAAATGTGTCAGGGAGTGTTTTAACAAGAGTCCACTTACCTTACCTGTTTTTGCGGCATAAAAAAGGACAATTAATTTAACCAAAAAGTACCGACAACGAAAATAATATTGCTGGAGTGCAAATTTAAAAATAGAATATTTTTAGTTTTTCATCAGTGGCAAAAACCTTTGAAAGAAATTACATTCATGGCCGTTCTGTGAAAAAAATAGCTAGCTTTCAACACTTCTAACGAAATTGGACCATGCATAAACTAATAATAGTTAGTTTAGCCAGGGTTTAGCACATTTTGTATTAAAAATCAAATTAAAATATAGGTCACGTTTTGCTGTTTCAAATACAAGCCGAAAACTATCAGCGAATCGCTTTCAAGTTTAGAACAACTGTACTAAATTGGCTTCTCATTTTTAAAAAATAAAAAAATGGCTGCCGTTTTTGAGATTTTTCACTCTATAAAATTTGGATACTTGGCGTTTCTATGTAAACCGACTCTCTACTCTGAGATTTTCGTTACGGAAGTCTGCGGTCTAAATTAGGGCTGATTAGGGTTATCAGGTCATGGACAAAACCGGCTTTGCATAAATAAGGCAGAAAAGTTGAGAATTATAGTCACAAAGGCGATGGCAGCTTCCTTTGAAAAATATGATTATGACATTGTCTCTGCCGGATGTTAGAGGGTGGTAGAAGAATTCGTTTCGTCGATTCCTGGGTCGTTAAATCATTTCGAAGGGTGTTACATCTGATGTACTTTCTGGCCGACCAATATGACTTCATCGACCCGGCGTTGATCGGCTAACAGGCGATCGACTGTACATACAAAACTCTGGCAGTTTTTGCAGCTTTTGTCATGTCATACTGATCGTTTACTTAGCAGCAGAGCTTTTGCCATGATGAACAACGCATCGGCTTTTCCTCACTCAAGTAATCAGTCCAATTCTGCGGGAACACTTTCAACCGCTTCTTTGGTTTCTGTCATCGCCATGGGTTGCACAATGGTATTCGCCATTTTCGGCAATATATTGGTGATCATAGCAGTCCGTCGCACCAAAACTCTAAGAACTACAGCCGCCATTCTTGTAGTAAACTTGGCCGTTGTGGATCTATCCATAACCGTGACGATTGTGCCGTTTGTTATGACGCTGGCGATTACACAAGAATGGGTCTTGCCTTGGGAAATATGCCAGCTAACGGGCTTCATCAACGCTTTCTTGACCGCGGGTCAAATCATGGCATTGCTCCACATAAGCGTGAATCGGTTCATCGCTGTGGCGTACCCCCATTCGTATGAAACACGCTGTAACAAGCAAGGCACCGTAATCACTGTATTACTGGGGTGGTGTTACTCTTTAATGTGGACTCTGTTGCCGTTTTTTGGGTGGGGTAAACTCGGATTTATACCCGGTACTCTATTTTGCAATATCGTTTGGTCCGAGGAAATCGCCTATGCGATTACGGTGCAGGTCATGTGCTACTTTATACCTTCTATACTTGGCGCTGTGCTTTATTTAAACGTTTACAGGCATGTGAGATTGCAGGGGAAGCGGGTATTCGAGAAAACCATGAGTATGGAATTATCCCAGAGAAACGCCAAAAATTGCGCGGAATGCAACGCGGGCACTCCGCGAGCTCTCAGAAGCGTATCTTTTGATAACCTTGCTGCATCAACAGATAACATTGCTGCTTCAAGAGATAACATTTCTGGATTGGGATTTACAGATCTCACATCTGCGTCCACTCAGGCAAAACGAAGTCGTCGACGCAAACTTATGGAAACGCGTGTCACGAAAGTGCTTCTAGCAGTTGTCATGGCGTTCGTATTTTGTTGGATTCCGCGTGGAGTCGCAAACCTGTGGGCTATCTCCGTGAACCGCGAGGCTGTCCCGCGTGCGCTGGAGTACAGCTCCACCGTATTCGTGTTTTTCAACGCGGCGGTGAATCCCGTGTTGTACGGAGCGCTGCATCAAGATTTTCAACGCGCGTTTCGACGAATAATTTGTTGCGAACCAAGCGTGGACACAACTAGGGCGGCTTCCAATGCGAGCATTTCGTTTGGATGATACGTCCGTTGGTGATAATGAACTCGAGAAAAGTAAATCTCACAAACTAAGTTGGCGAGCCAGATTGAAACCGCATTATATTTAGCATAGATCTGGTGAAATTTCCACGCTGCCACATTTATGGTAAGGACAGTCCGGTGACTTTCAACTTACGATCAGGCGTTGTTTTTTTTTGCGGCCGGAGATCTTTCCTTCTTCCCTCCCGCTCGCGAAAAAAAGAACTCCTGATCGCAGGTTGGGTGGCCTGAGCGGTGTGAAGGCCACTGTGTTATGCTCTTGGGAAAGACCCTTCCTGTAGCAGGATCTCTAGATCTCTTGATTCCAGCTCCTCCCTCTTGACCGACAAGAGACACTTTCAGACCTTCTACATCACGGACGGCGCAATACGCCTTGTACTTCTCAGCTGGAACCATCAAATACGTATATTCAGTTTATTATTACTTTCCTGACTTTTCAGTCTTAAAAATACCTAACGGTCAACCGGTCATAAGCTATCGCAAGCGTCGGGGCAAAAAGCCGGGGTGTGGTTATAGCTGCCACTCTTTGTTTGAAATGTTCCCCTAAACAATTGTTTAACTAATTCAGAAATTGATATCCTTCAACTTTTCCCCATTCTCCAGCTGATAATCACATAACAAACGAAGACAACCAATCAAGGCTCGGGTAGAAATTATATACTGAGTGCGTCGGCAACCGCGGGAAACGCACCGAACGCGGGTCCTGATTGGTTGAAAAAGTTAACAATTTTGCTCTGATTGGCTAGAAAGTTTCTCTTTAGTTTGAAACTGCTGGGCGTTGTACGTTGCCACAAGACAAAGTTATTGATTAATTTCTGACATTTTTTATCAAGCCTCTCGTATGGCTTTCGTTTAAACTGGGGTTCAGTTAGAATGCAAGAACTTTTATCAAGTTACAAGTAAAGGCCCCGCCTCGCCAACTTCTTGCATCTTGATTAGCAATTTCAAACAAAAAGCCACCAGAAAGTCGTCGAAAAGCTGTCAAAAACTAATCAAAAAACTTTTTGAAGTGGCAACGATGAAGCTCAAATCCCTGTAAACTTGTTAGAGACGTTTAGAGTTGATGGTGAAACAACAAAATGGTCCGGTTATTGATTTAAACGAAGTTTACTGTAACCCTTGTTTCTGGCTAATTCGCGGTTTAGAGATTGTCCCGATCGACAACGGTTAAACGATTTTCAACTTTTTTAAACACGACTGAACCGTGTTTCTTGCAGTCGATGGCTTCAATATCTTACAAGAGAATACATTGTCTGTTGGTTTATTTGTACTGCATATATTGTTATTGGAGGTTTAGATGAATTGTAAACCCAGTTGAACAGCGGCAATTTTGGTAAAGGAAGATAAACTTTAGCTGGCTTAATTAAGAGAACTTGCAGATGTAGAAAATAGAAAATATGACGTCAAAGTAAAAAAGACTAAATTCTGGAAATTTAGCTCTTAAAATCAAAACGGAGTCGAATGGGGCTGGACATTAATCAGATTAAAGGGTGTAAAGTAATTAGTCCAATGCAATTAGAACTTGCAGCAATAGATCTCTTTTTAACTGTGATTTTTAAGGTCGTTGTTCCAATTTTTACGGGTGGCGGCCGAATACCTTCGGAAACGAAAACGCAGTCAAAAATCTTGCTTGTTCCTCTAAAGTGTTACATGCGTCTCTTAGGCACCGCATTTAGCCGTAACTGTATAGTATTGCGTCGAGTTGCGTACCCGCTTGTAGTCCCTACATTTCAAAATGTGTGGCCATGAAATTGCTGTTAAGCAGCGTTTAAACCTACTTGTGAGTTGGTCGAACTTAAGGCGGCGGCAAGCGAGGACACACTGTTGCCGACACGAATGTTTCCCTGTTTGATCGCGCGCGCAGCATTGTTGCAGACACAAATGTTGTGTCCGAGACACACAAAAATGTTTCTGATTTTATTCATAAACATTTTGTGTCCGCAACAAATGTTTCCGCGTTTGCGCGCGCAACAAATCGTCATGAGCAACAATGTTTCCTCGCTTGCCACCACCTTTACAATTGTTCGTAATACCCTATTCACACCAACAAAACATGTTTAATTAAACCAGGTTTAACAAAATAAAAATCAGCAAAAGCAAACTTTTGTATTTGAAGTCATCAAAAATCGGTTAGCAGCTTCTATGAAGAAAACAATGCATATTGTAACTTTTGTATTAAAATGTGTCCATAACAATGCTCCAGATCTCTTCAAGGAGTATTTCGTCAAAACATCACACAAGCATTACACAAGGCGTAATGGTGTCGACATCTTAGTCCCTAAGGTTTCTACAGAAACTGCAAAGAAAGGCAGTTACTATTATCGGAGCTGAGGTTTTTAATAATTTACCGTCGAGCATGAAAAAAACTGAATCGGTTTTAATTTTTAAAACAATGATTAAAGACTTTTTTAGTGAAAGCTATTAACTTTTAAATATTGTATGAAGTTTATAACTTTTTTATATATATATTGTAATTTTTTTTAGGATTTTTATAGTTATTTTAATTCTATTTATAGTTTTCCAGGGCACCCCTTGATAACAGCATTTGCCGACGGGTTTACCCTGATTAAATATTTTTATATTATTATTATTATTATTATTATTATTATGAAACCGTGCTTAACTAAACAGCCTTTAAATGTGTTTCAGCTTTGGTGTGAATGGGGTATAAGTCAGTGCTTGGACACGGTCTAAACACGGTCCTAGAAAAAAAAACGTTTAAATAATTGGAATTCGACGTTTAAACATGGGTTAGACGACGAATTTCAGAAACGCTATCAAAACTTCGTTTAAATAATCGGCCAAATATGTTTGCTTTGGTTTCGCTGGGCTCGGCCGGTAATTGCCAATGACGATGACAAACGTGCGTATTGTCTGACCAAAGAACAACAAAACATTGATTTTATAGCAAAAACGACTCAACAAACTTTATTGTATCTATAACCTATCACAAAGAAATAAATTGCATTTCAACTCTTCCATAGCGGTTACTGTCCCCCCACCCCACCCCACCCCTTGGACTAATTTATTTCAGAGCAACCTTAATTTTCATTGTCCACCAAAGAGGCAGTTGTACGATTAGTTTTAATCTTGCCCAATTTTCTTGCCCAGAATTTTGACAAACCTTAACATCTTTTTTTCAAAACATTTATCACTTTCATTTGCTTAAAAAACAAGATTTCTAAATTCAAATTAGATCCGGAAACAGTGGCCGAAGAGCCACTCTGTAGAAAGCAACTGAACATTCGTATTATTATTATTATTATTATTATTATTATTATTATTATTATTATTCACACAGCTATTGATATTATTATTTATTATTAGTAGTAAAACCTGATTAAAGGTTGACGAAATACCGTAAAATGTCTCCCCTAACCCTTTTCCTAAAAACCCAGTTTCTGGTAGACGCTATCGGTTGGTGACACTATCGAGTCGCACAATAGGCGGGTACTGAACGGGTCTGTCGTAGTCACAGTGCGCTGTGCTATTAATGCAGTCAATCAAGCCCAGTTCTTTATTAAGGCACAACTCAACACTGCTCAACATCTGCTGCGAGCCCTGGGGAGAAAAAAACACAAGTTTGTATCACCTCCAAAAGTGGTCCTCTTCGTAACAGTTTGAGCAATCACCCGAGAAAACGGAGGACACTCCCCGGGGGTACTCGAGGATGATCATCGTCTCGCTTAGGGGTGTAATTTTCGGAATATTCGTCTCACTTAGGGTGTTCCGGGCAAAACACCAAACTTTTAGCCGTCAATGTCTCATTGAGCTGGGATAACGCTAAGAAATTTTTTTGGTATTTCGAGTCGTCCGTGGTGGTAATATTATACGCGCGAGAATGAGTGCGTTCTAAAAATAACTCGAGACGGATTACCTTTGGAATAGGGCCCATATGGGGGATTACCTCTCTTACCCTTTATCCTCGCTTGTTAATGATGATTAATTAGAGAATATATTTACCTTGATTGGCAGGCAGTATACTGCGGGATGGACTTGGTAGGAGTCAAAAAATGCTCTTTCAATATCCTTCACCTGCAGAAAAAAATGTGAAATTTTTGAGAGAACACAATACCTCCAGGCTTGAGCGACGGTTCTCCTGTTTTTGCAGTTTTAAAATCATAGAGATTTCTCACGTCCATACTCAGACAAGATGTTTTCTTTAGAGCTCTTAGGGTCGATCTAAAGTGTAAGCACATATCCCTACCTGGTAGGTGTTACCATTTGATGGCACAATTCCTTTCTGCTGTAGGACACTGGAAACGCAAACAAACATAAACGATAGACAAGCCTCCATAAATGTACGAAGCTCCTAGGACGTTCTGCGTTCGTTTCCACTAAGTTCTCAAAAAACAAACAATTCTTTGGGTAGAGGGGGTAAGTTTCTAAAGAAACTGTGGTGCTGCGTCGGTGGGAAGTATAACAATATAATTTGGTTTTATCAACTGGGTTGATAATGTCGATTGGCCACCGTAAAGAGATTCAAGAGCTGACGTTTCGAGCGTTAGCCCTTCGTCGGAGCGTTGAATTCTTTGGGTAGGAAAGTAGGTCTTCGTGTGCTAACTTTAATACCTCATGTTAGACAGCAAGATCATAAGACAATGCAATTCAAGAGTTTTCATTGGCTTATCCATCATGGTATATGGTAGGTGCACGCATCAGCAACTACACTTAGCGAGTTCAAATACATGTATTGCAATTCTGTGGGTGTTTTTATAAATTAAGAACAATAGCAAAGCGAAAGAATTCTAACAATAGAATGCAAATTGTTGGACCCACGTGAGACTCGGACAACAGCAGCGTGTTCTGAGAGAAATGAAGGGAATATCGGCAAAGTTTTCTCAAAAGTATTATAGGAACGCCGGCGTTTGTGCATAAAATCTTCAAAATCGTCTGCAATTCCAGTTCATTTGTCCGACTCTTGTCTACGTCATTACGTCACTCGCGCAAAATTCGCTATTACTTCACGTGGACTTGTTGGATGGGGCATAGTTATATCCAATGATTTTCGCGACACTTTTATTTCTCAATTTAGGAGGTTGTAAATTTCGCGATTTCACGAAAATTTCGTAAGCCAAACTACAAAGCATTATAGCTAAATGTACCAGTTGCCATCTTTTTCCTTACGGTGGATTATCACAGAATCTTATGCACGTTCATGAGTTTTTTTTTTAATCGCAAAATTTCATGTAACAAGACACATTGAACTACACAAAACAATTCCTTACCTAACTATGTCATACTTGATGTTTAATGACAGAGTAACCTCAAAGTACTTGTGTTCAGAGTTCAAGTAAGATAGATCGGTACAACATGTACCATGTTTTTCCCATTCATGTTTCCTTTGGAAGAAACAAACAAAATGAGATCTGGTGCACTTTTATTTCAAGCAAGTTAGGTGGCCAACAAGGGTACAGGGTGCTGAAAATTGGTACATACATATACCTTGACTTGGTTGAAATTTTGGTAATTTTGGAATTGTAAATAACGTAAAGTAAAGGTTTCAATGATGAATGACATCAAGTGACAGAAGACAATTATGTTTGCTTGGTATAAATTGAGGTTGCTGACCACATGACTATGACTGACTGACCAAATGGCACACCAAGTGACTGGAAGGCTGACTGACTGACAAATTGTCTGTCTAACGGACTGACAGTTGACTTGTTGGCTAACTGACTGACTGTCTGACTGACTCGTTGTCTGACTGACTGGCTGACTGTCTGACTAACTGTTTGACTCTCTGTCTGACTGACTGGCTGACTGACTGTTTGACTGGACTGACTATCTTACTGACTGGCTGTCTGACTGGGCATGATTGACTGGCCGACTGATTGTCTGTCTGACTGATGGACTGTCTGTCTGAGTGTCTGTCTGATTTATTGACTGACTGTCTGTCTGACTGTCCTACTGACTGACTGTTTGACTGACCAACTGTCTGACTGGACTTACTATCTTACTGACTGGCTATCTGACTGACTGGGCATGACTGACTGTCTAAGTGTCTTACTGACTGACTGTCTGTCTGACTGTCTGTCTGAGTGTCTGACTAACTGTCTGTCTGACTGAGTGACTGTCTGTCTGAGTGATGGGCTGACTATTTTACTAACTGGCTGTCTGACTGGGCATGATTGACTGGCTGACTGATTGTCTGTCTGTCTGACTGATGGACTGTCTGTCTGATTGATTGACTGACTGTGTCTGACTGTCCTACTGACTGACTGTTTGACTGACCAACTGTCTGACTGGACTGACTATCTTACTTACTGACTGGCTATCTGACTGACTGGGCATGACTGACTGACTGACTGACTATCTGACTGATGGACTGACGGATTGTCTGAGTGTCTGACTGGCTGTCTGTCTGAGTGTCTGACTAACTGTCTGTCTGACTGAGTGACTGTCTGTCTGAGTGATGGACTGACTGTCTGTCTGAGGGTCTGAATGACTGACAGTTGACTGGTTCACTGGCTGACTGACAGACCAATTGACTCACTCACTGACAGACAGACTGACTGACTAACTGGGTAACTGTCTGGGTATAACTGACTGGCTGAGACTGAATGACTAATTTACCAACCAATGGACGGCCAAACTGACTGACTGACTGACTGACCAACTGGCTGACTAATTACTGGCTGAATGACTGATTATAACTGGTAGACTGACTGGCTGACTAACTTAGTGGAACTGACTATAACTGACAGGCTAATGGGCTGATGGAGCAACAGACGGATGGATTTAAATATTATTGTTAATCCAGAATCAATTTACCACATTCACTAGTTTTCTTTGGTACAAGGTAATTGCATGATTAACTTACACTGTTATGATGCAACCACCTGAAGACATTGAAACAAAAATTAATACATTTTTCTGTCAAATCTTCAATTGGATGCAAACTCGTTCTTCATATGAAAAGCTTATAAATGGTATTATTGACATGCAATAAATTATTTGTACCAAAATCCAGCTTGATCAGGAGGTTCATAAGACGGCCATTGAAGCTTGAGTTTGGGTTTCAAATCCTGAAAATAATAAATCAATACCATAAAATTCTTAGAGCCACCCCCTCCAACCTAAAAATGCCTTATTAAAAAGCTTCAACACTAGATCCAGAGACTAGGGAAGAACACCAGTGCAAAAAGTGCAAATTACACATCAAAATTCTGGATAAGAATCTGATTGGAAATGTTTTAAATGAACGACTTTCAGTTAGTAGCTTAATCAGCTGATCTTCATCAGCCAAACAGTAAAATAAAGTGTCAAATCCATGTGAAATGATCGCTTCCTGCCTGCAACAAGATCTTCCAGCACTTCCTCCAGGCAACTTTTTTCATGTACGGTATATATTATTAATAAGTAATCATCGGGTTTTCTCATTCAATTGCAAATTAAATTGCACTTGCGGGTTTTACAAAAAGCTGAAATTGCACTCAACAAAGCGGCTTGTGAAAAACTCACTTGTGCAAATTAATTCCAAATTGAACTCGAAACCATATGATTACCTTCACAAATCAGAAGCAATTCAGTTAATACTTAAGCAAATAATTACGCCATACAAGGTATCAAATTTTGTTCCCTTTTTAAAATTATTATTACTACTAGTGTACATTATTTTGTCCACTTCATGTCCTTCCTCTATTTGCTCTTTCTAACTGCAGGTTGTGTCAAGTATTTCCTTTTTGTTGTTTTTAATTTACTTTAATTTATTACTTGTAAAATTTTTCATGTGTAACAAAGTTGTTGTCATTGTTGTTGCCAGTTGTTGTAGTTTTGGCTCTTCAGATTCTTTTGGTTACCTCTATTTCTCTCTCGTTAAAAGGCCATGATTCATTACAGTACACTGGTTTATGTTCCACACCAAGAGTAGGCCTGCAAGAAAAACAGTTATCTACATCAAGTCCTCAGGCACTGACATGCAAGCCTGGAGGCAAAGAGGGCAGACAATCAAAGGCCATAAGATAATGTAGAGGCTACCAACTGGAAATAGAATCAGACTGCCTAATGGTTAGTGCACTGGACTCCAGAACGGACGGTCCGGGTTCAAGCATCAGCTGGGGCACTGCGTCGTGTTCTTGGGCAAGACACTTTACCCTCAAAAGTGCCTCTCTCCACCCTGGTGTATAAATGGGTACCGGCGAATTTACTGCTGGGGGTAACCCTGCGATGGACTAGCATCCCATCCAGGGGGGAGTAGAAATACTCTCAGTCGCTTCATGCTAAGGAAACCGGGATAAGCTCTGCCAGTATGGGCCACTGGGTTCGACGCAGACTTTGCCTTGCCTTGCCTTGCCTGCCAAGTAATGATCATCAGCGAATTCATAAACTGAACACTACCAAGTAGACATCCTGCTTGATATCAAGGGATTGCATACTACTACTACTAGCCTACTTCATAAGGACGTAACAGTAAATATTAATGTCCCTTTTAAGTGTATTTTTATTAGTACCCACCTGTACCTCAACTAAGCTTCAACATAAATTAAGTGGCACACAATCGATCAGGTATTTTAATGCACCATGACTGCCATTTGCTACAATGTAATGCTTACTATACAAGTGTAAATATCATTTAATTTGGTACTGTTGTGGGTGGTGCATTTTGACACTCAGTTCAATTAGTCTTACTAAATGGGCTCCATGGTGTGACAATTGACCATGCTATGATGCAGAATTTCAAATGTCAGAAAACTGTCTTGGTTAGGTATGTATCGCTTGGATTACCAAACAAAATCTTACCATAGTCCATGGATTGTCCACTTTGTTATTCCTGAAGGCACACAACTTTTGTTCCTTGCATCGACCTGAGTGGAAAAACGTTATTAGAATGAGAGACCTGCAAAAAGGAAAAATTTTTTTTTGTATAAACGCAGTTAGAAGCTCACACTTACAGCTTGGCACTGTGTCTGAGGCCACCACTGGGTGAAAACAAACAGGTTGAAGTCACTGTCATCCTCATATTCTGTGCTGCTGATTATAAAGGTTTACATCAGATTAAGAAGTCAATTCCAATGTTATACAAAACAGGGCCAGATCATGTATGACTTACAGCAGACCTCAGGGAAAACTCCTGGATGTAAAGTAACAGTGTTAAACATTGACTACGTAGACGTACTACGTAGTCGACATACTATGTAGACGACACATTCACTATCCTCGATCGCGGAAACGTTGATGTCTTCCTGCAGCATCTAAACAGCCAACAGCCTTCCATCCGCTTCACCATGGAAACAGAAAGTGACAGCAAGATTGCCTTCCTTGACACCCTGCAGTTTCAAGAGAACCTGACGGCCGCCTCACCACCAGCGTATACAGGAAGCCCACGCACACTGATCAGTACTTAGCGTATGACTCACACCACCCCCAGTCAGTAAAACGCGATATTGTTAAGTGCTTGTACGATTGCACTAAGCGCTTTGTAACAAAACCCGCTTTTATCTCAGAGAAGAAACACCTGTCCTCTGTTCTTGTTTCTAATGGCTATCCTAATTCTTTTGTACAGAAGGTCACCAAGAATAGAAGACAAAACAACAGAGCAGAGCCCGCAACCGAGTTCAAAACTACCGCGGTTTTACCCTATGTCAGTGGCCTGTCCGAACAACTTCGCCCCTGCCTGCAACAACAAGGAGTGCGCGCTGTTTTCAAGTCGGATACTACGTTGCGATCACAATTAGTACGCCCCAAAGACGCTGTTCAACCGACTAAACAAGACGGCGTTGTTTACAAGATTCCCTGCGAATGCGGAAAAGTCTACATCGGCGAGACGGGGAGACCCATGCAGGACAGGATTAAAAAACACGACCGAGACATCCGGCTCACCCTTACCCAGACCTCCACCGTTTCAGAGCATGCCCACACCACCAGACACTGCCCACTTTGGGACGAGGTAAAGTTTATTGATCGTGATCAACATTGGTACACTCGCAGGGTCAAAGAGGCTATTCACACAAGACTTCATCCTAACAACATCAACAGGGATAGTGGAATCGAGATTCCTGAAGCTTGGATGCCCACAATCAAGAAACACAAGAACGAGAGAACTGCACAACGGCGAACCGCCGAGGGAACAACTAGCTGGTCTAGGATCAGTCACAGATTCTCTTGACATTCAGAATTCAGGACTAGGGCCAGGAAATTAAATGGAAGCTAGATGATGGGTAACCAGCTAAAACTATTAAATGCACATCCCAACAGTGACCCCAGCAGTGTATATTTCAGTTTTCACATATCGGCAATTATTGCCAATGATCACGGAAATCTGGGATATGTTGGAAAAACACTCCCACTTTTCCTGAAATTATTGCAGCCCACCATCCTAGCTGATTGGGTTTTGAGTTTTCATCGGTCAGAAAATTCTGGGACAGTCCATTTCCCAATATTTCCAATCACCCGAGATTTGCTTGAGTTATGAAAACTTGCCTTCAGATTGTTTGTCACCAATGCAGCGGTCAATCCCACCCCCCCCCCTCCAAGGCTATCCAAAGGAAGGTGCGGAAATAAGCCATTTTCTACGGGTATAAACCTAACTTTACGTAGGAAGGGTGGCGATATTTTTCTTTCTTTGACTATCTGTCTCTCTGTCATATTTCTGTACTATTGTCTGTCTGTGAATAGACTGTTGTCTTTGAGTGCTTCACATCGGCGTTGTATTAAACTCCTCGGTCCCGCAGCTCAAGAACCCTGCTAAATAATTAACAATTTACATAACGCGTATTATGAATGTCATTTGTGAAAATAAGAGCAAGTAACCATACCTGAAGATTCTGAAGGACGCGACGTTCAGGTACAGCAAAGCCAAAATCAACGGCACGAACATCGTTTCTAGCGAAAGATCGATAAACAAAAAGATGTGAATTATTTTGCACCACGTCCGGTTCTGAAACGTTCGAAACAAAATTTACACTTGTATGAATCATAAGTGAATTTCACTTACCTCGGGACAACATAATTCAGTGAAAAAAAGAAGATGTGGAATTATCTCAGATTACAGACGACACTTGATTCTCAGACTGAAACGTGAGCCTGGCAGGGAAAAATGTTCGCTGAAAACAACAGGGAGCAAGGAAGATTTCGAACCCTTTAATTGTTTACGCGCTGCCATTCGCGCTGGCAAGTTCATGTACCACGTGGTAACAACCGGTAGCCTGGGTACTAGGTACCGTTGCTCTTGTTGATTTCAAGGGCAAAAGGCAAACGAACGGATTCTTTCGGTGATAACGGAGTTTGTTTCGTGTTAAATCATGGCGCAGAGCTTCGATTTTACAGAAGAGGAGATCCAAAGAAAGCTGGAAGAACTTGGCTATTCAAATATACCCAGTGATAAACTAAAACTATTTCAAAGAGGTTTGTTGCAGTTGTTTTGGTGGACGCTTTGTTTCGTGATTTCCAATGGATCTTTTGAATCAGCAGTGAGATCTATTTAGCTTCGTTATATAAACTCGATTTTCTCTTTAGAAATAGGCTTTCTTTTTATCTGTAAGCAGTGCTTCTAGAAAGTATCATATCCTTTGAAATACCAAATTAAACCTGTAGATCAGACAGACTATTGATTTAGATTTTTGTGATCTGATCTCTTGATGATCCAATCAAGAAAACTTTGTTTCTTTCTGTAGACCTCAGACAACTTATTGAATCAGAGAGAAATAATTCCGGAGACTCAGGGCGTTTTGGAAGTCAAGGTTCACCATCATCCGACAGTCACAGCTATAACACTGATAGTTACTTAGAAGGAAGTAAAGATGAAACCGCTTCTTCTTCAAATGGTATGAAGTATCAATCAATTTCTATCTGCAGTGATTAGCATCTAATTTCTCCAAAAACATCACTGCAAACTCAGGCATGTTGGTCAAGAGAATAAATGAGCTCATCAGATAACTAATGAGCAATGATTATTTTATTGATCAATAATTCTACAGTAGACTTCAAAACTACTTCTCGTTTCTTCAGATGGAGTGAACATGAAGCTTGATTAAGTGGAGGTACTGGCATCAAGGGACCGACTCGTTTAACAAGAAGGAAAAAATTAGGGAGGGAGGGCATGATCGCAGGTTAGGGACTGACCCACTTCCATATATCGTGCTACAGACTGCTTTTCTCTTATAGACAGACTTACGCTCACTTGTGCTTCATGCCCATGGCCAGTGACCACTCTCTTATGCTCGCTTCATTCTTGCTTTAATATGAATCAGGGGATACCACAAATTAAGGTCATTCCCCTGTATTGCATTGCGCATCCTTACTGCGCATGATTTATTGCGTCATCAGCGTGCGCACATAAAGAAAACTGTGGCGTTTTCTTTACGGCTTTGGTCGTGAAGGAGATAAATCGTCGTTTTCTCGTAAACAAGTGTGGTGACCTATATTTTTTTACTCTTTTTCTGAGACTAGCAATCACCTTCTTCCTATAACAGGAATATAAACAAATTCCCATTGCAGAAAAATAAAAAATCGACAGAAACGTGAACTTATTGAAAAGATATTGTGGCCTCGAGATCACTGCATGCTAGTAACAAGTTGAATCAAGGTCGACTGGAAATGCGTGCTTTCATAATGAAACATATATTAAATTGTTCCTTGAAGGCGATACAGTTATATCTCTTGTTTTACTTTCTCCCTATTTTTTTCTTCTCCCATAAGACATGGCATGAGCTAGTCAAATAAAAACGTTTCTGAAGCCGATATTTTAACGAATTATGGGGTATTTTCAAGGAGCTTCAAGGTGCTCCTGCTCCTAAACGAATATGGGGACCCCTCTTTTTCATTATAAAATTTAAGTTCCCTTACGATGAACAACCAATAGGCAAAGTTTGAACGAAAATCTATTGTCAATTCTATTCGGGGGAATGACCTTAAAGTAAATAATTATAAATAAATCACTTTATTTTAATACCAGAGTATTTAGCACTACCAGTATACTGTGCTAATCCACCGTCAGGAAAAAGATGGTGACTGGTACATTTAGCTATAATGGTTTGCGTACGAAAACCCTAAAAGAATGTAGAAAAACGCAACGGAAAGTTGTAAGTCATTCAAACTCGGCAAGAGCAATGTTGTAATGTTAGTGCATGGAACGACTTCCGTTAAACCATACCTTCCTATATGCCAAGTGGGCTTTGTTTGTTTCATAAGGTATTGTGGTAAAATGTATAGCCGCCATCTTTTTTTCTTATGTAGTCTGTAGTGCAGGAATTACTTTGCCATTGGAACGCTCGATCAACAAAATTCTCCTGCAACCTTGGATGTTTGATGGGTTGAACAAAGCATTATTCAGTGCTTGTACCAAATACATATGCCTGCATTGCTAAGGGAAGTTTAGAAGTGTACAATTTAGTTGAAACTCAATTAATTCCTTGTTTCAAATATTTTTTTCTCAAGTTTTAGATCGCAGTAAAGAGCGGCATCGTGTGCATGGCATGTACAGATCTCCCCTGGAGGACTCGGTCTTCCCTAGAGCAAAGTCAGCAACAAGCTTAACAAAGGTATTTCTGAGTCATTTCATAAGCAATTCACAGTTTATTAAGAAGCGATCTTAATTAAATAACAAATAAATCATTTTTCGAGATAAAACATTATTATTATATAATTAATTTATTTAATAAAAACAAATATCAATTAAATTATTGCAGCCAGAATGTGTTATTCTTATCAGTGTAACTACGTACTAAGCTCAGTTTCTGAATTAATAGAAACAAAGACGAGTGTAACATCCAGAAACCTGCAAGACAGTACATCTCTTTCACCATATAGGTGTGCGGGCTGGAGACAAGGGAGGGACGGGGGGGTGACGTCTGTAGCTCCCCAACAACTCAGATTTTTGGGACAGCAAGAGAAATTTTAGCCTCCTTCGCAGGCGTTATTAGGGGATTGCATTACCACTTGTCCCCACTAACGTCTGCTTAACCGTGCCCAACATTCCTTTCCCATTGTCTCTCGCCAGACAAACTAACCAATCAGCATTGTCTGTAGGCATTCAAAATGATCGTTATAAAATTTCTCGCGAATCCGTTCTTCGCCGGCGCTGTTGGATACAATACTTTGGTGTATTTCGATGGTTGAAACACCAAAATATTATTTATTGTGAATACAAGAGGTAAGCCTGCGAGTCTGATTCTGTCATAAGTTGGAAGGGTTAAAATTTTGGGAAAGATGATCTCTCTCCCATGAACACAACAGTGGATCAGAAATATTTATTTCAACGCTATAAAATGCTACAACAAACTTCGCCAACTCGAAAACGCAAAGCGGAATTAATTTAGAAATCATCAAAGAGGTCCACATCCGTGGTATTTACGAGCGAACAAATCGAAGGGATTCACCGCACTGAATAATTCATTTGACAAACTTGCCACAGAACGATTTGAAACGTCCAGCGCTGCTGGGTTAAAAGGCTGGCTTGAAAATATGTTCAACTTCTCCTTTCGATAGTTCAGTGGCCCTTTGATTTGAGGCCTCAATTTGCTTAAAATTGGGTTTGAACAACCGACGATTATGAAGGGCGGTCAAGGTGAAGGTCGGCTTTCCGGATTTTAGTAGGTAAAATCTGATTGGCGAAGCGGCGGAAAGGAATGTTGGCCTCGGTTAAGCAGACGTTAGTGGGGACGAGTGTAACGCAGTCCCCTAATAACGGCTGCGTAGGAGACTAGAGAAATTTGGGCAATGCAACTTTTTTTAGCAAATGGTCCACCCCCACCCCCTGGGAAAAAAATTGCCCGTATGCCTATACCTTCCTACCTCAACTTCCCTTTTGGGTTTTTGCACTTTTACATGTACATTTTTTAAGAGATACATGTATTCATTAAATATACTTGTCGATCACTTTTTGTTAATAAAATTAGATGATTCATCAACCAATTGGCAAAGAAAATGTACATTACTACCCAGAGAAGGTTCTAGCGAGAGGAGAATCCAGTTCCACTGATAAGAGTTCACCTCAGTCTGAGCAGTCCAGACCAAGCAGCAGAAACATTAAGAGAAAAGTGTTGAGAAGGAAAGATGGTGAATCAAGAGTGTTTGATGAATCATTTGCAAGCACTGACTCTGGTATGTTTTGATTATAAAAAATAGTATATTCAACTTACAGTGCTTATGCAAACCGTCTGCTAGCTTGGGATAAACAACAGGGCACCCTGTTGTTAAGAGTAAGCAAATTATTAAGAAAAGAAGTTTATTAACATGCCATTTGATAGAACCCTAATTTTCCATGACCAAGTCCCAAAAACTGGTTTGTCATTGGCCTTCAGCGCAGGTGAATTTATTGGCAGCAAGAGCTGAATAATAGGCAGGCACAAAAGTTGGACTGGATCAGCATAGCAGCTATTGATGTATGCCTTGTTCTCGAATAGCTGCTGTTCTTATTCAAATCAGCAATCCCAGATGATCTGGTCCGACTTTTGTACCTGCCTCTGAATAATCCTTCTTATGGCTGCCAATTTGGACATGTAAGTGTGTAGAGGGCTGGAGAGTGTCAAGCAATAATAATGCCTGCACTGCAGGCTAGTTTATCATGCACTCCAGGCTAGTTTATCAACATTTTTGTCTGTCATGTTTCTATCTCCAGTTGGTGTGGCCCTTCCACCCACTTTCAAATATCCACTCCTCAACTGCACTTCCTTAAACATATAGTACCGCCATTTTTTCTTCGTCCATTTTTTCCCCGTAGGTTCAGTAGCTGTCTAGTCGGTACCTTACAAAGTTTCTTGTGTTGCAGTCACTGATATATCAGAACTGGAGCAAAGACTAAGAGATCTCCCATTAAACACCTCCAATGAAACTGGTGATGCAGACGTCATCAGTGTACAGAGTGAAGGGTCTACAGAACCTACTGACTACAGACCGTGGGAAAATTATGCTGGCGGGGCACTACCTTCCTGTAAGTTGAACTGTAAAATATGGGTTTGATGAGCTTTTAACAAGACATGTTCTAATAACTAGACCAATTAACAGGCATTTTTTGCAGTACAGGTAACTAAACCCAAGCCACTCCCAACATTTTTGTAACCAGTCACAAGACAAATCCAGGACAAAAGAATCAGAGTTTTTCATCAGGAGTCCAATCACAATGGAGTAGAAAATTTACCACTGATGGAAAAACTTTGATTCGTTTGTTTTGAACTCTTCTTGTGATCGGTAAAAAAAATGTTGCGGTGCCCTGGCTGAGTTAGTTGGAACTGTAAAATTCACAAGTATCTCTTCCACTGTGATTCTCTTTGTCACAAAATTACGTACATGATAATAATTATCATGCGAGAGGTGTCAGATCCTGGAAATACACTAATTTTTCACAATTCATTTGGAAATGTTTGTTTGGTGTTGGTTAAATGACACCACCCAGAATTAAGTAGGTCTTATTTTTGAGCTCTTTTTATCTTGTTTCAGACAAATTTTGGACACTTTGCAGAAACATAAATAGCTAAAGTAAATTTGTGGGTTAATAAAGCAAGAATTACACTGAAAACACTTTGATCGATAGCACTGCAGAATGGACTTTATCTCCATTTAATATATGAGGTCATAAAAAATTACTTTCCAGTGGCCCCACCTGGGGGCAAGGAACAAAATGAATGAATAATAAAAAGAACAAGCAAATCTTAATCTGAGTTCTAGCTCCATCATCAGGGGTTTCAAAACAAGGTGGCGACTGCCGGAGTTCCACCGGCTACTTGACCATTATGCCGCCAGATACTCTGGTCATAGCAATCAGCTTGTGACCCAAAAGCTCACCTATAAGAGCCGCCTACTCTTCCAGTCGACGACACCTACTTCAATACATTTTGAAACCCCATACATCATGTATTTGGCCTTCAAAACATGTGATGGTGTTGCCCAAGAAAATATGTGTACTAACAAGTTTTACACATAATACTGCACTGTAAATATCTCGACGCTTACATGTTAAATTTCGGACAATTTTATTGTCGGACACGTTTTTTGTCCGAACTTTTTGGCAAGTAATGTATACAACAATAACATTTTTATCTCATGGATAAAATTTGACAATAATTTATCAAGTTTCATTTCTGATCTTGTTATTGCAGTTATCAGACCATCTACTCGTCATCCTCACACACGACAATTGAAGAAATCTGATCCTGTTTCAAGGTTTGATTTTTAATTTATTTATTTCTCATGTCTCGACAGTTTTTGACCAGTGTAAATCATACCAACAGTTGGCGATTTAACATATAATACATTTAATTAATACTGATTTAACATATAATACATTTAATTAATACTGATTTAACATATAATACATTTAATTAATACTGATTTAACATATAATACATTTAATTAATACTGATTTAACATATAATACATTTAATTAATACTGATTTAACATATAATACATTTAATTAATACTGATTTAACATATAATACATTTAATTAATACTGATTTAACATATAATACATTTAATTAATACTGATCTAACATATAATACATTTAATTAATACTGATTTTCAGATTTCACCAGTTTAAGTATGAATGGCAAGCAAACAAAGCACCAGGAGAAAAGAGTCACAAAAATCTGCGTTGGAATGTCAGGGTAATGGTTATTATAAATTTATAATGCTAGAAAAAATTCAAATCAATAGAAAATTATGTGAGCCCAGGATCATTCAACAGTTCATATAGTCTAATCGTCCAAGTGAGCCAGCACATCGTAGTTCTGATTTTTCGTCATCCACTTGTTTTGCCCCAAGACGGTTAGCTGCGAGTCAACTGAAGTTGATTAGCCCTTATAGACTATAGAAATGACGTTATAAAATGTTCAGAACTGACGAGGTTGGGGAGCAGTTTCTCTGCAACGATTTGAACATTTTATGGCGTGATTTCTATGGTCTATAAGATTATAGACCGTGGAAAAATGTGGTCGATTCATTTCATCCAATAGCACGGAAAATTTACCAAATAATTAGGCGAGAAATCATTGCCAAATTGCGCACGCTCGTAACATCTCGTAAGATGTGTTCTTACCACATTTTGATGTCCTGTGTGATCTATTACTGAACAGACGCGCGGCAACATGGCAGCTATCTGTTTTACATTAAATAAAGAAACAAAACATAGCGTTTATCAGTGCGTGTGTCCTTTAATAGATCATAGGTAGGAGCCAATCAAAATGCGTATATCTCGACCAATAAGCGCGCGGAAATAAGCATCACCAAATTGGGAAAGCATTTCGATTGCGATAGCTGTGAGAGCGAAACAAGGATAATTTACTGAGTTTATCGTGCTTACTGTGGGCTAATCACCATGCTAAAAGAATCAGCTAGGGCACTGTTCACTGCTACAGTACGACCTTTTTTCAACCACTGACTCTAGAGAGCGGCTACACTAACTTCGAACCAACGCATCTCAACAGAAGTCAGCAGCTACCAGCTTCTAATCTTGCAAACAACGACTTTTAACAAAACCGACAAATTTACCTCAGACAGAACGACTTGATGTAAATCTTATAGCCTCTAACATCACGACAAAACTGACCAATCAGCGTAACATCTCAATTGACTCGCAAACAACTTTTCACTTGACTCTGTAGATGATTTCCGTTCATGTTGTGGAAATAGAAGTCACCTAAACAGTTAATTTTACAAATAGCCTCACCTTGACGATCACTATAGACGAAAAAATGTCACAAATTATTGAAAGGTTGTTGTAGCAGGTGGTAGTATGCCTCAAAGTGCACAGTAACACTTCAACGAAAACACCAATTTTTGCTCTTTCCATTTCATCAGGGTAAGATGTTGCAATGTGATGTATTTGAGGTGAGTAAAACTTTTTAATAAACAATTGACAGGGGCGGATTTAGGGGCGGGGTGTAGGGGTGCACCCCTCCCCCTGGGATGACTTGCGACTTTGTAATATATAACTGGTATTCTGCAAAAAAGGGAAAAATATGTGGTTTAGTGATGGTGACGTCATTCCTTAGTGGTGCACCTCTCCTAAAAAATCTTGGATGAACAATTTTAAAAAATATTTTAGTTGTGGTAGAAAACGTTTCACAGTGATGTATTATCACGGTAGACTTGAACAGTCGCCATTTCTATTAGTCCGTTGAGCGTAAAGCGAAAATACTAACAGCACGAGTGGAAAATGGCTGTATCACTGGAAAAGGTGTTACTCCTTTACAGGTTTTGCGCGTATTTAGTTTTAATTTTGAGCTTGTTCATTGTTTTTCTACCCAGAAACCTCAACGCAACTATGCTCCCAACAAGTACGTGGTTCCAACGGACAAGAAGAGGCAGGCTTTGCGATGGGAAGTCAGATCAAGTTTAGCAAGAGTTTGATCAGCCATATTGTTCTTAATATTTAACAAAGGCATTGTTGTCGGACACCCTCCAGTTACTACTGAAAAATGAACAATCCATTCACTTAGGTTAATTATTTTGTAGCGAATAAATGTATTCAATATTTAATTCATAAATCCAGATATTGGAATAAATTATTTTACTAAACACTTTTGACTACTTTCTCTTCTTTCTCTTAATTAAAGATCGTGTAGTGTAAAAATACCAAATTACGACTCGTAATTATCTTTTCATACCCTGATCGAAGGAACCTCTGCTCGCAGGGTAATCTTTTCATGAGCCGAACCTAATTCCTTGAATTAAGTACATGAAAAGATCGGCGTCTGAACCGGGCCTAAGTGCTTTCATAACACTCGAAAAGAAATTACACAGTCTTATTTTGAGTTTTATTTTACTATCAAACTGTGAAATTATTTACAGAGCAAACAGTGGCTAAACAACTAGTCAAATTGATTTCTAAGTATTCTGTCATCTTCACAGAGGTAATCTTCGATTTCCTGTACAGCCTCCAGGGTCAGAATGACGTTCTTTCGAAGCAATATTGTGTAGACATCCAGTTCTACAAAGAGGACAAACATTTTAACAGAATTTTTACTCCATCAAAATCCTTGCGACTTTTTGAAAATCGCAAAATTACTAGGTGAAAAGAAAACAACAACACACACCGCAGGGCTAGAAATATTTTTCCCTTGAGAGGATAACTGTCCGACTTGATCGGACAAACCTGTAGTGATGTTGGTTGCATTTTGTCAACGCAAAACATTGGCGTTTACATTGGACCACAGTTGATTATCTAGGAACCATTTCTAGGCGATTAAGCTTGGAAGAATGAAGGTCAGTTTTATCTGCCGGTTTTACTGTATGCGTAATTATAATTCTTTCCACATCTTTAGGCATAGTCATGAAACAGTCAATTCTAATGCATATTTAAAATATTGAGATGGCTGAAAAATAATGAAGAACATACTTTTATGAAATAGTACATCGACCCTGTTCATCTCTGCAGCAGCTTCGACGAGGACTTCATTTTGTGTGCTGTACGGGAAGACAAACAAATTGCGAAATCAAAACTTCAATCATTTATACAGGATACTCTTTCAGTACAATTGCACTGTAATCAACAGGGATCTGATGACCAAACATGATAATACAGCTAGCATAGACTGCTTGTAGTCTGCTTTTGCTCTCGATTTCTGAATGGGAGTCAAGAAATTGCAGGGGTAAGGACGCGCGAGGAGGGCTTTTGGCAAGACGATTGCTCGGGAAGAAACGTACCAACTTTCAAAACCGCGCGTTCGGCCCGCCTTCCGAGAAAGAAAAACAGCGGACAAGTACTCCATAGCTAGCACTACCCTGCCAGTTGTCTACAAAAATCCGAAAGCGAAAGATCGAAGATACTCCACTAGCAAAGAAAGTTATCACAGCAGCGCAATCAACTTCAGTATATGTACGTAGTGTGTGCTTGCACACGCTGATAGCGTGAACAGACTTTTTGGGTGTCACAGGTTTTGAACAGATGTGCATTTCCAAGGGTCTGTTCTCCCTTAATTCTTTTTTGTTCCGTCTAATTCAGCCAGTCCTATGCAAAATTGAATTGAGGTCAATTGAGAAGTTAATCGTCTCACTAATTTAAGGAAACGACTTACGAATCAACAAGGACTGCATCAGTCCAGCCTCTCTTCTCCAGAAGTGGAATTAAATCCTGTAATAATGTTAAGAGAAAGTATTAATTCTAGCTGTTGTATTCTTAGGAGAAGGTTTAAAGTTGAGAACATGGCTGCGCGATTGTGGTCATAGAGTATCCGCGGCCAAGAAGTCTTATTTACAGTCTGACAATCTTCCAGGATTTTGAAGAACCATTCTGTTTATTTGTTAAATGTGAGTTCTAAACGTCAAACTGGCAGATCAGCCGTCTTTACTAGCCAAAATTGGCGCTACATGGCAAACAAGGATGATTTCCGAGTACTAGAAATCACATTTCATTTCCAAGGTAGGAACACGTTTTTCAAATTAATCCAAATGCAGTGAATACGTAAGTTGGCAGCATTATAGTTCGCATTCCTTTGCAGTTTTCACTTCTTCTTTAAATAAATATGGCTGAACGGATTCCTTAAAAGTCCAAGAAAGTCTTGAAGCAATACCCTGACTGGGACGACTTCAGACCTTGCTTAGAACAGAATTCCTTGAAATTATATACCCTGTTCGGGACTGAGGTGTCAAAAATGATACACCATCGATCCAGCAACACGTCCCCGTACAGACCTATAAGGGAGTATCACCGGAGGAGTGTGTTCACTCCCGCTCCCTCCCCCCCCCCCCCCTTTTAACACTACAAGGAAAAAAAACATTATCGTCTTAATTTTACACTTAAAATGTAAACAACCTACCCTGTGCTAAACAACCTACCCGATCACTCTCGATGTCTTCGAATGAATCAACAATATGCAAGTCACCCTGTCAAGAAAGTTGTCATGAACTTTTGCTTGGTATTGCAATAATGTAAAAAAATGAATGATTATTGGTGATCTTTGGTAATCTCCGCAGGGGCTTGGATTACCTTTTGTCAACTTCAATTCTTAGTGATCAGAAGCCCTAACGTTATCAGTATACCGTACACATGTTTGCACTTGTATTACTTTACTCCTCTGGGAACATTTTCGGAATTATTTTTAATTTTGTTTCTCTACGCTCTTAGCCTGCGTCGCAGACGGACAAAACCGCCGGTATACCAAGAATTATTTGACACGTCCGACTGCAACTCAGGCTCTGTGATTGGTTTAAAGATCTCGCGTCACTTTTTCAACCAATTGCAAGTAAAACCAAACCCAATCATGACTCGCTAAAACACGTTTTCCCGCGCTTTGTGTCGGCCACGTGTAATTGTTTCGAGTTTTGCTTGGTTCATTGGATTGTCTTTGGACTTTGTGGCTGGCCAGCGTGACTAATTTAGTTTTAGCTTTAAGAAACTCAAAATGAGTGTCGTAAAACCTAAACCAAAGTAATTACTTTGGCCAACGACAATTGAGTGTCCAATTACTTTCGACACTCAATCGAAAACCGCTCTATACATTGAGAAACTGGACTAAAGTACTGTTTCAAGCATTACAAACACTAATTATAAAACAGGCTCCACAAAAGACTCCGACTTTACCTGAGCATATCTGACCGAGAGAGCTGTACGCAGGCCCATTCTCCTGACTTTTTTCGGCAGCGAGTATTTGTAGCTCTTTGGCTTAGGGCCATGCACCCTACCACCTAAAAAATTCCTTTGGTTAGCAATCAGTCCCCTACTTATGCAAAAATCGAACTCAATCAATCACTTACCTTTTCTCCACTGTGGAGCCCTTATGCTGCCTTGCCGAGCTCTTCCAGTTCCCTTCTGTCGCCAAGGCTTTCTTCCTCCACCTCTTCTCTCACTGCGGTCTTTGACTTTTGCTGTGCCCTGTGAATAAAAGGTAAGTGGGTTGATCTATGATCCTTGATTAATATTAACTAACAATAATCAAACTTATTTATATAGTGACCTTTTAATTCCTGTTTACAAATCAATGCCAAATCAGGAAAATTGCTTCTTCTGTTTTCGCGCAGACATAATCTCCCAGGAAAGTTTTGAGGAAGGCAAGTCCTGTAAATCAAGCTTAACTCGAGAAATTTCTATCATAGCTCTCAACGTTTATTTATTATTTATGTTTGGCCAAAAATTTGACCAATTTCCCTAAATTGCTGGAAACCAGTGTGAATCCGAGACTGAGGAAAATTAATAATAATAAATAAAATAAAATATCAAAATTGGAATACTTTGAAAATTATACTGATTACAAAGAAACTTACTGCTCTCTTTTTTGCTCTCTGCCAAACTACAACTCTATGTAAGATATCTATTCTGAAATAACAATAAATATATCTTATTAGACGTTTTGTTGTGTTGTATCGCTGATTATTATATGGCAAGGAAAATCTGAGCTTTCTGGTTGGCCCTTTCTTGGTCAGGATTTTACCATACATACATTTCCATAGAAACGGTCCCAAGCCGCAACTAGAATTTCGGAAAGAGAACGTAATCTCTCTCTCTCTCTCTATATATATATATATATATATAGACTCTAATTAAAAATATGTTTTCAAAATAGTGGTAGGTTGCCGTCTTTCTGAGTTGTTTGTGTCATCAAAACATGCTACGGCAGAAAACCTCTGAATTCAAGTCCCAAAAGTGCGTTTTTAACAAGCATGCATGACGCGAGTGCCATATAATAATAAAACTAATCAGAAAAATACTAAGTAACCTATCTTGCTTAAGCTCTACAAGGGAATATTGGCCCTGGGTCGTTTTTGTACAGACCGAGCACAGTGAGGTCCATATTGCCACAACCTTGGGCCAGTATTCCCCAGGACAAGCCTCACGCTCAGTTAGTAAAAGGTTAGCATTTTTACTATGAGTTGTGCCATGTTTTGACAAGCCCTTAGCATGAAGCAACGAGGAGTATTTCTACATATAATTTGGTTTCATCAACTGGGTTGATAATGTGAATTGGCCACCGTAAAGAGATTCGAAAGCTGACGTTTCGAGCATTAGCCCTTCGTCGGAGCGAATCAACATATCCTGTATGGGATGTTAGTGGATAGAGAGAGGCACTGTGAGAGTTAAGTATCTTGCCCAAGAACACAACAAAAATCCAAAATAAGCGCTCAAACTTGGATCGTCCAATCCAGAGTCCAGCGCATTAACCATTTGGCCAATGTGCCTCCCAGTTTTGTGTCTTATCTGACAGTTTGAAATCAAACCAATTTTTTAGGCTTATTTGTTGTGACTGCCCTATTAAAACTTTCTAATTATTAATAAGATTATAACAGACTGCTCAAAACTTACCTTGGGTTTGCTCCAAATACAAATTCATTTAATTCTACAAATCCTAAAAGGTCTTCCTCATTGAATGACGTCACCCAGGCCAAAATACCTGAGTCATGGTTTTCATGATCCCTTACAGAAATAAATTTGCAAACACTTGGACTGAATACACCTATACAAACAAATGGAAAATGGCATTACAATAATGCAGGGAAGGGAGGGGGGCAGGGGGAGGCAGGGAGGGGGGGGGGGGTAAGAAAGACAGATATGATGGCCTAATATGGCTAACAGACTAAATTCCTGATGAAGGGCCAGGGTTGTCAATTAGCACCGGCGACCAGCGAAATCGCGGGCTACTTAAACGTTTTCACCGGCTACAATTTGGTGGAGATAAGCGGGAAAAAAGCGGTCATTACAAAACCGCTTAACAAAAGGACCCCAGTGCCGTCTACTTTCAAAATATCTCCATATACTTCAAATCTTATTGACAACCCTGAAGGTCTTTGATTGTACAGTCTTCACAGGCTTCTTGCCTTTCTCTACAAATTGCTGAGTATTTTGAAAATTACTGACAACAGATTCGACACAAAGTTTGAGCAATAAGTGCAAAAATAATATACTAAAAATCTGGCCTGCTCAATTAGCACTGTGACATAATTTTTGAACACTATAATTTTGAAAAATCTATTAATAGTTTTAATACATTTCTCTAAGTGTCCCTGACATGAAGTTCTCAAGCATTCTCAAAAAGTTTATGTCAAACCTCGTAAAAATAGTTAAAGTGTGTGTTACTTTGATTTCAACTATTAAAAGTGAAAAGCCATTTTGATTGAAGTATCAAAATTATTCCATTTTCTCTCCTGGAATCAGCTTAAGAGCTAAGCTCTTCTCAGCTATATTCAAACGTCACCCTGCAGTGAAATGTTTTTGTTAACTTTATTTTTGCCTTTGTTGCTCAAATGTTCAGCCGAAACTATCCTAAAATTTCTCGAGAAGTATGCAGTTGCCATGAGAAGTAGATGCTTCCTCCCTCCACTCAGATGTATAAGTGGGGCCACCAAATTTAATCCTGGGAGATTACCCTGCAAACAACCCTTCCATCCAGAGAGGGAGTAGCATACTTCTTGCTATCTTGTGTCAAAGAAACTAGATTTAAGCAGCAGCCCTACGGATAGGCCACTGGCCTCAAATGTAGAACAAACTGTCAAAGGATGGCAGTCCAACCCATTGCAAGTATTTTGGAAGATATAACAGTTTGTGGGTACCTGCACCTCTTATTCATACTTAGAAGGGGAGGTTCTGTGAGAGTTAAGTGTCTCAACTAAGATCATAAAAGATTGACCCTGACTAGTGAGCATAAGCCCTGAAATACTAGCCGAATGTGACCACATCACCCTTAACAAGATTTCTGCAGATAAAGAATTTCTAGGAGGAGCACCGACAAATCATCAGGAAATCTATTTAGCTTATGTATCAGCTCTTAATGCAGAAAACAGTAAAATTAATATGTTTGCTACTTGTTCACTAACCATAGCAAGGCAATGTTTCTATCTCGAGAGGTTTTGGCTTTGGAGGAGGTGCAAGAGGTACTGCTCGCCAATACCAGCGATTACACAGCGCCTGAAAATTAACAAATGGATAAATATTAGAAGGGCTAAATATCAGGTTGTGTGGGAGGCGTGGTGCCAAAATGGTTAGTTCGCTGGACTCTGAATAGAAAGATTTGAGTTTGAACCTTGACCAGGGTTCTGCATTGTGCTCTTTGTCAAGACACTTACCGGTAACCCTCATAGTGCCTCTCTAAATGGTACTGGCAAATTCAATGCTGGGGGTAACCGTGCGATGAACTAGCATCTCATCCAAGAGAGAGTAGAAATACTCCTAGTCGTTTCATGCAAGAGAAACCAGGATAAGCTCTGGCTTGATGGGTCACTGGGCTGGTATGCAGACTTAAATAACCGTCGTACATCAGACAATGTCCAACCAAAATTTACCAATATCTGATATACGATTACATCCCAACTGTAGTCAAACAGAATGTCCAGACATTTTTCAATGTCTTCTAGTGAAAACTCTGATGTTTTGTGTTGACAGCACTTTATTGCAGAGTTCTGTGATATGACGCCCGACATTGCTACTGTTTGTCTGATCAAAATGGTGATGTAGCGGGACACAAGTCCTTTCACCGGAATAAGATTATTTGCAGCCCTGCTTATTGATGTTGGTGGTATCGAATCTTGTGTCTTGAAACTCAATTTAAATAACTAATGAACCACCTGCACAAATCTCTTTCAAAGGGAATTACAAGTTGATTCAGTACCAACTGAAGGTGAATCTTAAATGACCCATTTTTAAGATCCCAGGTGATTTGGCCTTGAGGAAGGATTTTTAATCAAATCATTTAGGGCACACATGAATCTACTTTGATTCAGTAACATAAAGTGCACAAAAACTCATTTCTTTAGATATCTAATCACAGATCATAGAAACCTTTCCACTTTCCTATCATATGCATACATATGCATGCATGCATCCATAAAACACTCTGCTTCTACTTCTTCTCAGTTTAGGTACCCTTATAATAATTATGTTCAGGGACGGATCCAGGATTTTTCTTAGGAGGGGTGCACCACTAAGGAATGACATAATTGATGGGTGGCGTAAGCAGAATAGTAGTCATATTAGAAAGTCCCAGGTCATCTCAGGGGGTGGGGGTACATCCACCCCTACACCCTCCCCCTAGATCCACCCCTGATGTTGACTGCCGGCTGCTGGTAAAATTTAAAAAGCATTATTTGAAACACGAAATAGTAAAAATATAAGTTTGTCACGATTGTTTTACTAACCTGACAGGAGGGTAATATGCAGTTTATTCCAGCAAGGCGTGAGTTGATAATTGAACGAAATCCGGATCCCACTAGTGAATGGCAACGCATCAAACGGAAAGCTAACGCCATTAGGATCAAGATCTCGCAAATAAACTTCTTACGAAAAATTATCCGTGCTCAAGCAGACATTTAGCAAGAAAAAGTGGAAATTTTTCTTACACATCTGCCATGGTGGTTCGTTTGTCCATGTGTTTCCGAGACACTATAAGAAAAATACTTGAACTACTCATTGTTTCCGAGGGACTCCGCTGTGCGAAAATTATGCCGCAAGAAAACATGGCGGACGTTTCGCATTTTTCTTCCCTTGTGCGTTGACTTGTGTTTCTTTCAGGGCAGAGCTGTCAACAGATTAAGATCGGCTGACCAATTCAACATTTTCTTAAGCTATCCCTCAAATATGGTTAGGCATTATAGATTCCTTCCTGTATCGCGCCAGGGCAAATCTGACGATTTTTATGTTTCCAACACTTTGGGCTCTGATGACAGAGTTCTCCGATTTAACTTCTGGTGATGCAGAAAGGACCATCGATGAGTGAGACGGAAGGGGAATTTCCTAATATTCCGATCGATCCTGTGGTGCAAAAGTTGTTTGAGGATGCTATAGAAGTTCTACGTCTTGCTGGAGCTGATGAAAAAGCTATTGGTAAAGTTGCAACAGTAACCTATACCACGCGTTCACTTCTGTCAATTACAAAAAGTTATTTCTTCTTACCAATTGACATAATCTGAGACAACTGAGACAAGGAGAAATCCTTTCAATATCAATTACCCAATGCTAATATTGATATTGATGTGTATATCTTTGCATGCTGGCCTGGTATGAATTTAACACATGAAGGTCAGACACATATTGAATCACAGATGTGAGTATATAAGCTAGTATAACGTTGATCTAAGTTTGTCGTTTTGTTACTTTCAAATAACTAGTTGAGTATCCACACTCTGAAGTCAGCCATCAAACCACACATCAGCAAGTACTGAAAACAAAGAAGAAACAACTTGAGCGAAAGAATGGAAAAAAGTTCAAGACACCATCAGTAATAACAAAATCAAAAAGACGAAAACTGGAAAGAATTAAGGCTCCTGTGACTGTATTAAGAAAAAGAAAATTAGTTGAAGGCATGTATCTTAAATAGAGTTTATTTAATTTCATTAAATCGGTATTCTACATTGCAAATGTAGGAGGCACAGTCAGTGGCATAATAGTTAGTGCACTAGACTTCGGATCAAATGGTTCAGGTTGGAGCCTTTGCTGCGACACTGTGTTGTGTTCTCGGGCAAGCACTACTGCCTCTGTTCAAAGTGCCTCTTAACTTTACCCAGGTAGGGGTAACCTTGTGATGGACTAGCATTCCATCTTGGGGAGAGAGAAAGAATACTCCTAGTTGCTACATGCTATAGAAATCGGGATAAGCTCAAGCCTGATGGGCCCCAGGCTTGTAATACCGGCTTTGCCTACCTACAGTATAGTGGAATATCGATTTCTCAAATCTTGCAACAAGAGACAAAAAATTGATTCAAGAAATTGGGAAGTTCAACAAGTCAAGGGTAAAATTGACTGATGGAGGGAACTTGGTCTTTTGGTTTGGATTATCCTGAGGTTCAAGAAATTAGGATTCCACTATTGTTACCTGTAATATTATAGAAATTTGCAAAGAATTTGTCCCGTTCACAGCATTATTTTAGCCATCGTGCAATTCTACTTGCCAGTAGCAGTGTTAGCTGACTGGCAGCCCAACCTATATATAACTAACTTCAAGTTGGAATCTGATCTCATTGCAGGCTTTTGCAAAAACCTAGGTCAGGATTAATCATCGTTTTTTAACAACAACAACAACAACTTTTATTGACCCCTTATACTTGAAGAAAAAATTTAATATACATGAAGTAAGAATTTAAAGCTAAAAGGGGTGTTGGCTTCCTAAAATAACTGGATTTTTGCTTGGTTAAAGTCCTGAATGTTGCTTTAATTAACACCTTTGGGACAATGGTGGCTTGACTGAACATAATATCAATAAAACGATGTTGTACAGTATCTACTGGCAGATCATTGTTAGTACATGTAGTTGTTATTTGTTTTTATTGCAGATTGTTGTTGAACGTGCTAACTTGCTGATGCAAAAAATAGATACATTATTTATAGTTAATCTTTGTCATTTTTTAGTTCCATCAGATGAAGAACAAGAGGCTGCCGTCCTGGAGATGTTGAGTTATGTCAACAAGATGCCTTCTCAAGAAATGTTCCAACCTCCTGCTTTGCCATTTGTCTCATTTACAATGGAGTATGCGAATGTAAAGTACCATTCCTTCCATGCATAAACACCCACTTTTATTTTGTTAATGATCAGGAAATAATTAATATAATTTTGCTGACCAGTTACCACTTATGGTATTTAGTTGAATTTAAGGAAAAGTCAGCTGGTGAGTGATTCCAAATTGTTTTGTTGTGCATTTCCAGCTGCTGGCTTACTGATGCTTATGTGACTCTAAAAAAGTCTGCGACCATACATGTTGTGCAAAAAGATCTTAACTAAATTATATAAGTTACATCTAGCGTCATCTTAATACCATCACAGCCCAGGGCTGTCATTAAAGGCCGTAACCCGTAACACCTGTTACGGCTGAGGTCACTTGATGTTACTGGTGAAGATGTCAATTTGGTGTTACGTGTATATAGAACTTGCATAGTATTTCACTGCAACAGGTGATTACTTGCATTTTTCGGCTACTGGAAAACTTAAGGACAGCCTTGATAGCCTATTCGGCTTTCTGTAGCATGAAGACTGAGTATTTCTACTCCCCCCTGGATCACTAAATTTGCTGGCACCCATTTAACACACATGCAAAGAGAGGAACCATGAGAGTTTGTTTGTTTGCCTGAGAATACCATGCATTCCTAGTAGCCACAGCCATTGCTCATCGAAACCAAACTGCAACTTTAATACTGTCACTCCATGGTCCAAACTGCACCTTGGATAATATATATCTTAAACTGATGTGAATGGTGATAAGTGACGATGATCTGCTTTTACGTTGCTTTTCTCTCTCCATTTCTTGCCTGTTCATAATATATAAAATAGGAGTACGAGAATCCCACCAAAGACGATCAACCAAACTCCACTGAAAGTATCAAAGACTACACCTACTTGTCAAATGAAAAAGATGTTGCTTTGTGGAAGATGCTGGTTGCCTCGCCCACCAACTGTAATGTTTTTGTTGGAGGCTTGGCCCATGATGTGACATCAGAAATTCTGCACACTGCATTTGAAGCCTTCAGTTTGAAAGAAGATAACAAACCACAGATAAAGGTGCACATATAATGTAGCATCCAGTAAGTTACCATGTATTCCCCTACTAAAGTGTTAAAGGGCATACGCAGCAAAGTGGGTGTGTGATGCCATTTCATGCGCAAATTTCCTCCTTCAGCTATTCCACACACAAATTTAGGCCCCAGCTGTTCAAGGGGTGGATAATGTCATCTCCCAGATAAGTGGCTATCCATTGGATAGGTATTGACAATGTAGTGTGTACGCTATCCTCTGGATAGTGAATTAGGTGGATATAGTGGTGTCCACCCTCTAAACAACTGGACCCAGGTCTGACATATTGAGTTATAATTACATAAATTCACATTAACGGTCTTTTCTAGCTACATGTATGTTCAAGTGTCACGGCCTAATTTCTGCTCTTATCACATGTCACAAAAAAAACCCTTAGTTACTCTCATGTTAAGTGTTAAATATATTTTTTAAAGGAATTTTCCACTTGACTTACTTATTTCTTGTTTCTTTTTTGCTCTCAGACTCATGTGGTGATGGATGCTGTTAGAAATCAGTCGAAAGGCTATGGATTTGTATTATTTTCCTGCAGAAGATCAGCTGAATTAGCCATGATATGGTGAGCAGTAGTTCCTACTACTTCCGATTATGTAGCACATTACCCAGCTGTACAGGACCCAACTGTTAGACATAAACTCTCGCTCACATTAAGCCAGCGACCCACTTTTTTGCAGTATGCAGGATTTTGAAATATGTGGCCGTGCTATACAGTTGGGTTGGGGACAAGAGAACAGAGAAGAAAAGTTAGCATTACAAAGTACTGAAGCATGCCAAGGAATGAATTTAGACCAGCAACAGCGTGATAAGGTGAGCTGGGTCTTGGGAAGGGAGACTGGGGGAGAGGAACTTGGGAGAACAGGGGGCAGGAGGTGTACAGGAGGCAGGAGAAGAGAAGGCGGGTAAAGTGGGATTCACATGCTGGTGGGAACTGGGAAAAATTCCATAACACTGCGTGATATTTTCCAATGTGTGAAAGGTACGGGAAGCTGAGGCTCTGGCCAACCTACCCCCCCTCCCCCTTATTCCCCCCCCCCCCCCCCATACGGTCTAAAACAAAAATGACCCACCCACAGTGCTCGAAATTAGAAAAAAATGCTGGTTGTCCTTATGGCAAATGCCGGACGATCTCGGGCAACCAGCCGTTTATTTTTCCTTAAAACGGGTTACCGAACAAACTTTTAGTTGTCTTGGGCAGCCGCTTATTTTGAGCACTGCACATATGATAACATTGATAATCATCTTAGGTGAAGCAGATACCATCAATACTGTTATGAAATGTAATGTTAACATCACATTGATTCATATGTTTTCAAGTCAGTAAAGGGAATATTATTATTACCATCTGGTCATAGGCCTGCAAATACATGCAAAGGGCTACATCTGCATTGCTCTCTGCGTGTATTGCATGCCTGTGCTCTGAAAACTTGTATTTGATAATTAGACTATGAGCCCAAGCTTTCTATAAGTGAACAGGCAACAAGGCACAACCAAGTTGACTATCGCTCATAAGTGTTCACAGGCTACTAGTCCATCATCTGGAACTTTCTACTTAACAATTAGATAATGAGCTCAAGATTTCTATCGCGACTTTGGTCTATTCTGAAACAGCCTCGACCAGTAAACTGTCTAAATCTTCCTCACGGACATTTCGAAAATGTGAAGAAGCTGCCGCCATTTTGTTGACAACCGCACTGCTATGCTACTCACTATATATCACAGAATAGATAGTGGGTGGCGTAGCCAATCACTAATATTTGTATAGTTAAGGTATCAAATCTGGTCGAAACTAATTATTCAATGACATTTGATTAGTACTTTTTGTCTCAGTGCCTTTTACTTGAGCTGTGCAATTCTTTTCTCTAGGAGTTTCCTATATCAACTACAAAAACATTGACAAAACCAAAAGGGGACATAGTTTCTGACACAGTATTTTCTGATCAAGTGGATCTTGCACCAAAGTAAGCCATGATTCTTTGTGTGGCACTTATCAATATATTTGTTATTTTAACGGAAGGTAAGGTGTTGCAAGGTAGTACATGAGAGAGGAAGAGGAACAAGGGACTTAAAAATAAGGGGTCAGGGATAGCAGATGCCTGTTGCTATTTTGTCAATAGCCATGGATATGTCCAGGACTGAACGTAAATGAGATGTACTCCCCCTTTATATATGTACACTCAGTTTTGTCAAATATAGAGTAAAATGAAAATTGCAAATATCCCAGTCATATATCAAGTGCCTTACGAGCAATGCTTGAAAGAAAGGAAAGGAACAGGAACTCCAGATCTCCCTGTAGTGATCAGTATAAGGGAACAGGAATTCCAGATCTCCCTGTATTGATCTGTATTCTCCAACACTGTCTGTTGTACATCTCTCTCACAGGCAACACAACAAATACAATTATAGTAATAGAAGTGAGAAGTGATCTTAGCTTACGGCTCTGCAGTTCTCAGATGAATCATTCATATAATTCACATCAAACAAAATTTAAAGGAGCTATGTCACGATATTTTGAGTTATTTCTTCCACAACCTAAATTACTCTTAAAATTTAGGAAACATAAAAATAATAGTTTGCCAAGGAAGAAAAACACAAAAGGAGTCATACTAAACCAAAAAGGAACAAGGATTGCTGAGGATAGAGAAGATTGAAACGGATTGGAAATGATGATTTTGAAAAAAATTAGGCTAAAGTTTTTCTCTGCAATATTCGTTACAGGCAGCCATTGAAGAGATGCTCTTCGAGGTGGGACCAAGAAGCACCAAAAAAGTATCAGAGAATTGAGGAATCAGTGAAACTCAGTCACTCACAGGGCGATCCTACCCCAGAAAACAAAGCGGACAGTTTCTTGTCAGACGAATGTCAATCCTTTGTACTGCTGAACTCACAACGCAAAGATTCCGATTCAGGGCAGGACGAACGTTCCGCGTCATATGATCAACATTTGAAAAGAGGGGGAGATGAGATCAGAGGGAAGATTTTGCACGAAAAACAGATTGACTGCAAATCAGCTGTTCAAACAAGAAAACAACACAGTATCAGAATAGATAATGAAGCTGGTCTTAAAACTGTTTCACAGAAAATGGGTTTGGATGTGAAAGAGGCGCATTTTGGCAGGGAACGATTTTCTTCTTCGCCTGGAGCAGGGCAAGGTTCAGACACATTTTTTATTGAAAATGAGAAACAAGTCGAAAAGAAAAAGAGTTCAGTAGGTGGAAAGTCAAGGTAAACTTTATGTATAGCGGGCTACTTAACATGGCAAAAGCTGAAGCGAAAAAAACCTTGAAGCCGTTATCACAAGAAAGCGTGCGCAGGCAAAATGATGAATGATTTTGGTTTTGCTGCTCATTGATACAATCATATTAATATCAATCATCTGTATGTTTAATTGCCTTTGCCAAGTTTGTTGCTATTTTTTTTTCTTTCCTCATCAGCTCGACTACTTTTATCGTTTGTTCTTTTATTTTTAATGAAATTAGCAGTGCCATTAGTGATCAGAATCCAAGAAAAGCGATTCAATGGCTTACACACGATCAGAAGGTGGCATTGGTAAGAACAACATCTTTGTACTAAATAATTTTTAGCTTTTTGGTACTTTGCGCGCTGAGTTCCAAAAATTTCTATACTGATGACTGACCTCTGCAGAGTTCCGTGTCTTGTCTGCTGAATCCCATAAGGAGAAATCAACAGTTCCATGTTTAAGTGTTTAATCCAGTTCCATCTTCTACATAGTTTATAGGTATCGACTTCTCTTTATTTGTCGAATACTGTTTGACAAAATCAAACTACAGTATTATCTCTTTGTTTCCTGTGATAAGCCAAATACACTGTTGTGCCTCTTAAATAGATTACAAGCAGTGTTTTTTCTTAGTCCGTTGAGCATGAAGCAAAAATGGCCGTAGTAAATCGAGAGTGGCGAGAAGCGCTTTCTAGTTCCCGCGGCCATTCTTCGGCTAGCGCTATTTTTTTCACTTCACGTTTGGCGGACTAAGAAGAAGAGACTGCTCGTAGTTTACCTCTAAAAAGCAGTGTACAGCACTTGATTTATCAGCTAAAAAGAGACTTACTTTGGACCTTAAGTCGCCTTTAAAAGTCACCTAAAATCGTCCAAAGATACGGTGGCTGTAGGTCCCAAAGAAGGCTTAGAAAGTTTCATCCGAGCTCAACTGAAACAACTTTTTGCCCTTTTTAAATGATTTGCATGTTTCCATATTTCTGCAGCTAAAGTCTGTTTGTTCAAAGCTTCGCAGTCGAGGAGTATGCGGCCATCTTGGAGTGTTTGGTGTTTATTACGAAGCAGATAACAGCCGAGTGTATGTAGTGTGCGCTAAACACGTGACAGAGACACAACTGCTCGATGAATTCAAAGCGTTTGGAGCTGCTGATGTTAAACTCAACAAAGATGTGAATGGATTTTCTAAGGTATCAGTCACTGGGTTGTCACCTCTCTTTTTGTCCCAAACCTCTCTACCTTTCTCGAAGGCCGCAGTACAGGAATACCTTTTGATGGCGGTTTTAACCACAGGTAACATGAGCTCCTTTGGGAGCCACCAACACGGCACTGCGTGCGTAACAGTGTAATTGGGAATGCAATAATCGTATACCGGTAGTGTAAAACAATTCGAAGTACGGTAAGTTTCTAAAGAAACTGTGGTGCTGCGTCGGTGGGAAGTATAACAATATAATTTGGTTTTATCAACTCGGTTGATAATGTAAATTGGTCACCATAAAGAGATTCGAGAGCTGACGTTTCGAGCGTCAGCCCTTCATCGGAGCGAATGGACAAAATTATATTCGCCTTATTAATTGTTTCTGTGGTGACTGGGGCTTCTATTGCGTTTTAGGTACACTGTTTTCCTCTCCATTATGGAGAGGAAAACCGTTCGAAACAGTGGACCTAAAACACGCTGCAATCGCTTTGAAATGACCCAAAACGCCTATAAAAACACAAGTAATACACAGCATAGGAGAGGTGAGTCGCTTTTATTAAATTACTTTTCCATAATTGGAGCTGTATGTTATGTTACGTTGACGGCTCCTAAAGGAGCTTGGGGTACCTGTGTTGAAACTATTTCGTGCTTTCTCGCTGCTTGCTCGACGCTTGATTAATTATTATTGTCGATTGCTATGTTGCTTGTTTGATTGATTGAGTGATTGATTGATTTCCCTTTTCGTTTTCATTTTCCAAGAAAGACTTCCTTCTTTTTGTCTTGGAATTATTTCTGTTGATTTTCCTCCTTTTATTATCTACTCATTATTCTTTCATTTATTCAATTAGTTATCAGTTATTGTCATTCATCCATTTACTTGCACATTTGGTTGGTTCATGTGTTCTCTTGTTAGGGCTGTGCGTTTGTTCAGTACACGGACAGTAATTGCGCAGAACGCGCAATAAAGCAGCTTCACGGAAAGGTGAGGAAACGAATTCACCTTTTTTCGTACGAAACCGCAATATCATTTTCACAAAATAAAGTATTTGTTGGCGCGCGTCTCGTGTAATTTTGCCGCTTCCAATGTATTTTGGGTCCACTGTTGGAAAGGAAAACAGTGTACCTAAAACACTCTGGAATCCCAAAAAAACGGCCCCAAATGCAACAAAAACACAAGTCGTTTTTTTTTAATTATTTTCCATTTTTCGAACTGTTTTGTACGATCGGTTAATTCCTTTTTAGATCCTTTCGTTTATGTGATCACTCTTAAGCTGGTAACGCAATGCCTTCGTGGGAGAAAAGTACAAAGTAAAACTACAAAGGCAACATACTAAGCGGGAAGTCACATAGAACATACCGATAAAAATCACGAGCGAAGAAGAAAAAACGTGATATTAAAGCCTGGGAAAAACTTAGGTGCAAATTTCTATTCATTTACCTATCCCAGTTTGGAGAGGAGAGGAATGGTTTTGGAAAGAGGAAGCGAAAAAAGAGGGAGATGGTAAAACCAGCATGAAGGGGGAGAACAGAGAACGTCTTTTAAAATAAGCCCTATACTCGTGTCGCTTTCATAAATACCTTTTACACTCTCAAATCAAACTTCGAGAAACCCCGTTCTGTTTATTAGTTTTACAAAGTTGAAAGGTAACAGTTTACGCCGTGGGCTATGCAGAAATCTTCTCAAACTCATTAATAATTCATCTAGTTAAAACAAAGAAAATCATAACCGTAACCGTGGTTTTGATACCCGATCTTAACTAGCACGAATTTATTTCTCCGTTTACTCCTTAGTTTTTGTTTCGATTGAGAAGATATTTCAAACACTTGAGACAGTGTTTCATCGGGGTATCCAAACACCTCGAATTTCGTTAAAAATACTCCTCTGTGCATCGTATTTTCAACTCTCTTCTCAGTGTTCGGATACCCCAATGAAACACTGACTCTCGTGTTTAATATATTACATAAAAGTCTCATTTTAAAGCTGTATTCATTAAACAATTGTTCTTAATCCAGGTCATTGGTGGTATGCCTATGAAAGTAATGGTGGCCGAACCTAAAGTTCGCAAAGGATCGCGGGGAAAGAAAACTGTGGTGTGACTGTGGTCTTTTCGATCAGCCTGGTACCCAGGTCCGTCAGTTACTGCTCTGTGATGGAGGATGCAAAATGAGGGAGTGCTAATGGACAAGTGTGTGTTTTGCTGGAAGTGTTGACTATTACAGGAATTGAACTCAAGATTGTGGTCATGTAAAACCTGGAAAGTCATGGCATTTTAGAATTTCATTTTCCAGGCCTGTGAAGTCATGGAATTTAAGTGTTTGTCATGGAAAGTCAAGGAAAATTATGTTTATTAAAAAGTACAAATTCTGCAGAACATGGTGAAAATGTACCCAAAATAAAAGATGGTTTCCATGAAAATGGTCACATGGCGTTAAATGCAGGAATGGCTCCGGGACACTTAGATTTTTTTAGACTTTGATTTTTTAGTCTAATAAAGAGAAAAAAAAACAAAGTCAATTATAAAAGCACAGAGGTGGAATCGATCCCGGGTCACCCAGAACACGAGCTATTCCTACTAACCACTACACTACCAAGGCCCGGCTGCCGAACAGCGAAAATTTTAACATTTTATCGTGTTACTCTTACCATTATTGAGAGCTAACCGCATAACTGCAGTGCTTAGTAGGCTAACCGGAATGCAAAAGTAGGCTAACCGGATTGCTTAATAGGCTAACCGCAGTGCTCAGTAGGCTAACCGGATTGCTTAGTAGGCTAACCACAGTGTTATAATAGTCTAACCAGGGTGATTTTGTAGTCTAATTTAGCTAACCAAACTCGTTCCCAGTGCATTCCGACCCCGGAGCCATTCCTGCAATTAAGCGCTACTAAAATGGTCCAACTTAGGTCATGGAAAACTTGGAAAAGTTTGTGGAATTTCAAAAGCTCAAGAGTATGAACCCTGTGACATACAGCTACCAATGAAAACACAATCAACGCATTTGCATCCCAATAAATAAAACAAGTCAGAGCGTTTATATAAATTTTTATTTTTCTCTCTATTACAGTTCAAAACGTATAATAAAATTGGTACACATTTATGAGACACATTTAAAATTAGTCTATGTACAAAACTTTGAAAAGCAAATAAAAAGAGCTTAACTTTAACACAAAGGACCAAATAAAAGGAGATTAATAAATTATTTTAAGACACAAAGGACCGAGTTATCGACCCTAGTATCAATAATAACATCCTTTTTTCTGCTCTTGTTTCAACCGAGTATTTTTCTGCTGAGTGAAATAACAACCAGAAATCTGTCTACTTCACAGGCTACAGAAAGAAATAAGTTTGTGATTCACTCCCAGCTACATCTGGAGTTTCCAAATAGACCTTTCTAGCTACATATGTAAATTGCCCATTTCTGATCATGCGATACTGTCCCGAGAATTGCTCCTTTGCCCATTTGGAAATTATTCATTCATTTCTGCATGAATTTTTTTAAATTTGAAAGAAATAAGTCTCAAGGGTAACACCACATGGTCTGAAATGGGACGACAAACAAACAAAACTAAAAAAGTCTATTTTGGGTTTGGTTGTATGAAATGATTAACTTGACAGAATTTATTGCTTACAAGAAAGTGAACACAACAATAAATCCAACTGATCAAACATTTTTGGCCATAATAGAAAAATACATAGTGTGAGAAAAAAATTATACGGTTGACCAGAGGATGCGTTGTTGTTTTGAATGTCACTTGTTAGCTTTTTCTGATATCTTGACTGACTGAAGACTGTAGTTTTCTTTGCCTTACAAGACAACTTCCTAAGGAATCAGGGCCATTGGAGAGGAAACAGTCTGTTAACTGACAAGACCTGCAATAAGAGAAAGGACGTGTATTAGTCTCATTTCTTTAAATAGTGTACTGGTCCGGTCTGGTCAGAAAATAATACCGGTATATTTGATAAAAGAACCCGCAAAGGAATAGAAAGTGAGTTCAAAGCCAAAAGTCAAGGCAGTCAGTCAAATAAGAACTACTCCATAGACGAGTTAAAAGAAAAAATTTGCCTTAGTGATCACTGAATAGCCCTGCGAGTGCCATATGGAGTGGCTTCCGCAAGAATTGTCTTGTATATTGGTTTAAATTGTACATGTGACTGGTTTGCATCACAAAGTTCATAAAGATAAATTAAAACAACTAAGACTCTCAGCTTCTTACCCAAGTAGTCATCCATGAGTGAACCAATAGCAAACTGCAAATAGATCAAATATATATTTGAAAAAAAAAATTCACGTCTTGTCCTATTCATATTTAATCCAATTGGAAAGTGATTTCAAGGACAGAGATCAATGCATATAAAGCGCCTGACCACCAAGAATTGAGAGCTCACACGTAGGTGTAGACTTTTACGCAGTAGCACAAGTACACATGCATGTTTTATGCTGTACTTACAATATCATTAGCATCAACCCGTGTTCCTACAATTCGGAGACGAATTTCATCATCTTGTTGTATTACAATGTCCTGTGAACAGACATTACAGAGAATGATCACGTGAGGAAGTTCGGACCCACTGAACAACAATAATAATACCTATTCCTGGCTGAATTTTACAGTGAGGACACTCGAACCGTGAACACTTGACATTTATGTTTACATTTTTTTACCATTATCCAATGCTAGCCATTCATATAAACAGAAGAATTAGCTTTTTTGAGCTGAAAACACTAATCCTTTGGTCTATGTTAAGAGCTGTCATTGGATAATCATAACAAAAAATGTCAAAATAAATGTCAAGTGTTCACAGTTTTCGTGTCTGCACTGTAAAGTAAGCAGCGTACAAGGAAGTTGGTGTCCGATAGCCTGGGACTAGTGTATTTTGCAGTCGGGCTAGTGGATTTTTCCTTCACGTTTTCACGAATTCATTCATTCATCACGTGTCTGATAATTTTTTCAGGCTAGTGGAAATGACTTCCAGGCTCACACAACCTTGCTACAGCTTGCCCGAAGGACAAATCTGTTTCCTGCATTCGGGAAGCATGTGTTATCATTTTATGGATTGGAATGGCAAATTTTGTCCAGATGAAAGCAGGTCTAGTGCCTAAGATGATGAATTACTATTCTTTATATTAATGGTTATTTTACAAATAAATTATTACAGATTTGAGTTTGAAATGAAGATTGTTTCACAAACCCAATATGGGAAAAAGAAATATGCAGTAAACTTCAGAAAATAGCCATATTCCTCTCCATGGAAAGCTTAAGGGCTTCGCAGTGGCTAATCATGTGGCACCCTTACACTGACTTGTACTATAAGTTACAGGAGTTAGCCATTTTAGTAGGTTTTCCATGTCGCTACTTTATTTTGCCAATAAAAATACTATATATTTGTTAAGATGCATCAAGCAATACTATTAAGCCAGGTTTGTTTGATTTGGACTTGGTTAGCAAACAGGTGTCATACGTAATTGCTTGGTGTATAGCTATGGGTGCCATACAAATAATGACTGGTTTTGTTTGCACTCCTAGTTACTTAGGACTATAGAAATTCCAGTTTGACTTCATATTTGTACCAATTGCCTTCCCTGATTGGGTGGTTTCTGGAATTATACAATAAAATATGGCACTTCAGAGGAGAATAGATGAATAAAATATGCAATATCACTTATACCTCATCCTGTGTCTTGTAACATGGTGGATTAGAGTTTGGGTCAAACTCCATATCAGAAGGAATGGACTAAAACAATGTAAACACAAGTTAGACAGTCACAAGGCAGCTACAGTCAGCACATCACTATTAGTCAAGAATTTGCAAATTATATTATCAAACACCTGCAGTCCTTCATTCAGTGTGAAGCGTTTTGGTGGAATGGTCATTCCATCAGCACATTTCATCATTATTACTGATGGAAACGTAATTGTTAATTTCTTTCCCATGACTATAGGCTATTGGTTGAGTTAAATAACTGTCACAATTCTCATCATGACAGATGCTCATGAACATTCAGAAATAATTTGTGCAGTCCTAAACTAGGATTTCCTACATGTACTTGTCCGGAAGAGGGAGGTGTGGGGGGGGGGGGGAAGGGGTTACCAAATTCCCATTTCCCAGCCCACATTTTGCCCAAATCTCATTTCCCATTTGACCCTAAATAATTACGGTATTCAGTCCAGGTCACACAAATCGCAATTTTCCTACTGAAAAAAGAAGCAAATTCCAGTTTATATTTAACCCGTACTTACATGTCTTGATACAAAGCATGACAGAGGGCCGATTTCAGTAAACAATCCAACCTGAGAAAAAGGAAAGCAACATCATGCCCGATACAATTTAAGGAATCAGACCGAGGCAGGCAACGTAGCCTGCATAAGCTGGCAGTTTATTTTGGTAGCGTGCTTGATCAGAACAAGCAGTGAAAGCCCATTCTCGTCCCCAGAGCCACTTGTCCCTCTTAGCCGGCTGGGCCTGTGCACAAGGAACAAGTGGCTCTGGGGACGCACGATTTGCTTAGCTGTAATCAAACAAAAAGAGTCCAATCACATCAGCTGTTTTAAACGTGCTAACGATAAAGGATTTTAAAACTGCTGATGTGATTGGACTCCCTTTGTTTGATTTCAGCGAATCAAATCGTGTGTCCCCAGAGCCACTTGTTCCTCATGCACAGGTCTAGCCAGCTAAGAGGGACAAGCGGCTTCCGGTTTTGCAGGTTTCACTGTTTATTTCGATATAGCGTGTTACCAAAAAAAAGTTGATGTACCCTCAAGCACTTTTAGTAATTTAATATTATTATTCACACATACATGAACAGTGTAATTTAAGAAATTTTCTTACTAGAATAAAACAATTGACAAGATTTGCATGCAGCATTGTGATGTTCTACCTTATTAACTTGAGTGACTACAGCATCCAAAACTTCTCCTTTGAAAGGCCTAAAAACAATGGCCTGCAAAAAGATATGCAATCCACATTAAAGGCACAATGATCAGGAATAATAGTTCATTCACCATCATATTTGTCATCTATTCTCTACTTGCACAATACCATAATACATTACCGGTATGCAAAATTTTTTTTGGGGGGGAAAAGAAGTCTATTTGTGCAAGTAGAGAATAGCCTCCCACACAGAGTTTCTCTTTGCTTGTCACAACAGACTTAAAAGTTCACGTCACCTTGTATTTTACAGGGTAGACAACAAATCCTCGGCCTGGTTGGATGTGGCCAACTCCTATGTTGTCAATCGTGGTGACAGCTATGATAAAACCATATCTGGAAATTTTAAGACAGTCATTTTAAATTGAGACATTTTTCCAGTAAAACAGCTCAGAGACAACATGGCGGAGTGCTTATCATTATCGTTATTATTATTAAAGTGTTACAGTTGAATCTCGATTATCCTGACCCCTTGGGACTTGGGTAAATACCGGTAGTCCAGATAATCAAGAGTACTGATAATCGAAAATATATATTGATAATATTAATAAGACATCTATGTAAACAAAGGAAAAGCATCTGCACTTATATGAAAACAGCCTCTATTCACAACTATTCACTTGAATAAAATACTTATTGATCGTTTCTGAAATATTGATGCACACTACAGTTGAACCTCGATTCTCCGGACTCGTTGGGACTTGGAAAATAGGCTGTATTCCATGTAAAGTGTGCCCTTCACTGTGTGAAGCTTAACAATGTCCTTAATGCTATGTGTTTGATCGAGGTCTCGAGTGCAAATCCCTTTTGGGAGAAGCTTTCTTTTGTATCGATTCCTCATCGCTTCGCCTTGCAAGACTCATCCATCAGCTGAACTAGAGATGTCGCATTCAGAGAAAGAAACTGCGTAGAGAAATGTTTTGCCTTCTCCTGAAGAAGTGGACCTGAAATTGGTGTTCCAGTTGACCTTTGCACAAATGTGAAGCCTATTAATATTCATGACAAATAGGGACCAGAGAAAAAGTCCAGATAATCTATGTCCGGATAATCGAGGTTCGACTGCAGCAAGAATAAATGGAATATGCCAAGTCAGAATGTTAATTTATAAATGAAAATCACTCATGACAAGAAATATAGATCTATGCTTCCTTCCAGAACCAAAGTTCTTCTGTGATTGATTAAAAACCATTCACGGTCTGTGGATTACTGTAGTATTGGCTCTCATATGTGATTGTTCAAAACACAACAAACACCAAGACATATGTAAGGCATTCCCTTTGACTGTAATTTGAAGTCTTCACACTGAAAATTGACCCATTTACATTTAAATACAATCAGCCTCTTCACTACTGTTTAACAAATATTAGTAGACAGCAAGCCTGAAGATTCCATTAGATAATTGCCTTGAGCCAATCATTAAAGTAGGCAGTTATATAAATTTAATTTATCAACTGCCACTCTAATGGTTGGTTCAAAACCAAGAGAACAATGGTTTACAATGACGCGTGAAATTAAAATGATGCAAACTCTATGCATAAAGTGATGCCATCAATTTAATTTAAAGGCTTAGGTATACTTTTTTAGGGTTTGGGTGTGGCAACTTTACCATCAAAAATTATTTAAGCAAGACTTTATTTAGTAATTTCTGTGATTAAAATAAAAAAATGCAATATAATATATATTTAAGACTTGCAAAACATGATGCTACTAAAATTACAACAACATTATGTACATGTATAAGCTGGAAATTTGATGCAAAACTTTGCCCACCAGGTTGGGCATTTTTCCATCAAAGAAACGATATTCCGCAGTTCACAGTATTCACGCCATTGCATGATCCCTTTGCATTTCTTCACTTAGTGGTTGGTTTAAAAATCTTGAACCAATTTTTCAACCAATCAGGAGTAAAACCAAAACCGGCCATGACTCGCACATGCATATTTTCCTCCACTTTGTGTCGGCTGTGTTCTAATTAACGTACTTAGAGTTTTGATTGGTTCACTGGATTGTCTCCATCCTTTGTGATTGGCCAACGGAATTACTTTGGTTTTGGTTTTATGACACTCAATTGAAACTCGCTCTATCACATGGTTAGTCAGCTCTGCACCTAACAAACAGGCACCTTGACATTCTCATACTCTTGTCACAAGGAACAAGTGGCTCTGGGGACAAATGATTTGATTGGCTAGAATCTAACAAAGGGAGTCCAATCAAATCAACTGCTATGAACAAAGGGATTTTAAAATCGCTGATCTGATTGGGCAAGTGGCTCTGGGGACGAAAATGATGACAAACAGGCCCCATGTCGTTGTTGCCGGATCTGATTAGATTTTTATTCCAGCTAACATGAACATTCAACGCACCTGGATTAACTTGATCCGAAATTGGATTGGTTACTATAGCGTCAAACAAATCAAGTTACTCAACAAGAGCACCAATGTTTTAAGCTCCCTCGGGTCCATTATTACAAATTATTTACACACAATATATTAACATGGTAGCGTGCAATCATGTATCTCTTCCTCCACACTCTTCCTCTGACTCTCCAACAATGTGAAACAACGCTTAAAAATATCTTACTTTCCACTGCATGTTCCTTCCACTTCGGTGAACAGCTTTTGCTTCACTGTTTGCAGCAAGTTCGGTCCAAAATATCGTGGATGAAGCAAGATTTCATGCTCCAACGAGATCTACAGAGAGATAGGAATCGTTTGAAAAATAGTTCACCTTCAAAACAGGAAAAAAATCGCCGTTTTTAAAGCAGTAATTGCAGAGAACGCTTACATGATAAAACATCTTTCCACAATACAATTACAAGCATGGCTTGCTTAGCGACCGCGCCGTTTGAAGGTTGATACTTGGTAGCCTGGCAAATTTGTTTTAAGGAGAATTTCATTGCGATCGGTGAAAAACATGGAACGAGAAAATATTTTGGTGAAGATTCTGGTTTTGATTGAAGGTTTTATTCAAAAGGTATTGTTTCTACCACAATTATTCCGCGATTTCAGCAAGTTTTGGCCACAGATATCTTTTTTGTCATACAGCTATCATTGCCTGCAGATGTGGTGAAGTTGACTTTCAGCTGTGAAGAACTCCTTAAAAAAGATGTGAATGAGGTTTCAGTTATGGGTCATCTTTCACAACTTGTACGAGACATTACGTTACTTCAGGTAATAAGGCTACTTTCGTGTAAACAATTTGGGAGAGGAGATATCTACTCAAAAGATCAAACCTCCAAAGATTTATATGTTGTGTAATCCAATTATCAGTTAATCAATCAATCAACCAATCACTTAACTGATAGCCTCAATAATAGCTAACCTGAGTTTTGGGATGGCTTCCTCTGGTCACCTTCTCCCAAGGACTTTTTCCCCATGCCCAGTAATGCGCAAAAATCATCAAGGCTACCCAATTAAATGCTGTAAAAAGGGGTGACAAGGATCACCTAAGATTGGCTAGAAATTCCTAGTCCCATCCAGGGGGCTGGAGACTGGTGCTCATTAGTTAGATGGGGGTGGGGGAGGGGTGTATGGTGAGGAAAACCTAAGATGGGCTAGAACCTAACATCCCAGATCCCAACTAGGGCAAAAGTTGCACATACTGCTAGCTAGTGCTACCTTGGTATACTAACTGTCCAGCTCTTCTGCATTCACGGATTGGAACAGACCTAAATTTTTTGCTCCTGGTTTTAACTGTCATATGGGTGGTTATAGATGGAGCCATAAAATGATTTGACACATTTTCGGGATATATATTTTAATATGACCTCCATATAAGTAACAAAACAGATTTTTTTTAAGTACATTCCTAAGCTGTTCAGTTGCTTTTCTAGGACAAATATGGTGCAAAAGTCGAAAAGATGGAGACTACTGATATTACCTTGACAAGTCCTGTAGCCAAGAAAATGAAGTCAGATGAAACAAACACTGGTATAGCTCATTACATAACCCTGATCTGCCTAAGGACAAAATTTAATTAAGAAACTATGTTCCAGGCTATGACAATGCTAGACAAATCACTAGTCCTATATAGCACATTCCTCTGTTGCTTACAGCGGGTATCCCCCATCCTCCCTTTGGAACAATTTCAGACTGATACAGTAAATCAGGGGTGATGCTACAAAGCTTGCTGTTTTCTTGGCTGTTGAAGTATGTAAAAGAAAACAAACATATATATATATATATAGATTGGAAAAGCAGTTTGCACTTTATGAGTAAGATGTAATTTTATGTTGTTGTGAGCATTGATGTCCACAGCACTCTAAAGTCCCGTCTTAATTGTTGTTCCCCAAGAAGGGAACAGAGGCTGGTGATCATACCCAACTAGACATGAGTGTCAAAGTCAGAAACTCCTTAAGGGGATCAGACCCCAGCCTTCAAAGCAGACGTCCTTTGGACTCGTTACTCCTGATGAGCCCAAAGGATGTCTGCACAGGAGGCTAAATGGAACCATGACCGTCCACATGTTTTCTCTGTAGCTTCCGACAACATTCAAGAGCTGGACTCCTCATTGATCCAAGTCAGAGCTCCAAAATCTGAGGTATGACATAGAATTGATGAATAATAATAATATTTATAACATAATTGTGTACTGATATATGTAGCTAGATTAGTGTTAAAAACTTGGTACAAATTTAAAACTGCCAGCAAATACACCAGTCACAGTGGAGCGAGAGAAATGCAATTAAAAGCTGCACTTGTGATGTATTTTAAAACATGAGATTTGGGCAATAACATCTAAAATTTAATATTTATTTATTACAATTTAATGGAAAATAAAATTGCAATGGCAAATACCGCAACAATAATAGCATTCTTCTTTTGTCAATTATCTAGATTGACAGAAGGATTTCTGCTTTTATACAACGGAAACGCGTAGAGGTGGACTTACTTAATAAGAGAGAGTTTTGCAATGTCATAGACACAGAAAATGTCAATGGTAAGCAATTAAGACCTTTAAAGATAATTTTGATATCTCACTAAGCCCAGATATGAGCATATTCCTCTAATTAACTGGCCTGCTTCTTTTAGGTATGAGGAAGGAGAATTTTGTATTTGAGTAGTACACCTGTATATTTTTTTCTGACCACAGAATTCAGGTGTGCAAGAACTGATGCTGTGTTTGTGCGCAGGCTTGGACAAAAAAGCCATATCAAAGGTTAGAAATATGAAAATATTCATTTCTTGATACAGTGCTTACAATAGATTTAATACAGTGTCTGATATACAGTTTTGGTATGAAGACATTTCAAGCAAGTCCCTGTAATGGTGTAGTGCCCAAACTTGGCTGTTCGGGCCCATTTTCCTTTCTACCTACCGACTCATTCCTGGAAAAAGGTTTTGTGCGAAATAAAATCAGGTTTTGTTTTTCTCTGCACCTTGTTTTCACAGAAGATTTAGGCTCTTAAATTATCAGGAAAATGTAACTAGATTAACTTGTATTTTAATTTTTTTCCTTGTATGTTAGCAGATTCACCTCAGGTTCAAACACGAGTGTCAAAAGCAAGTACACCAGTGATCTGATCTGGTAGCTTGCAGTTTTGCTATTTGCGCAGCAACGCCAGAGCCTATTCACAGATAAATGGTGCAGAAAATAAGGTCATTAATTTACCTTTTATCTGATTGGTTGTTTGGCAACAGTTACACGGGTTGAAGACACAAGCACTACTAGCGAGGCACAAGCGTTAGGACCCGAGATTTCAAAACAAGCAACAAGTCAACCTTCTCGACCTGAAGCAAGATCTTGTCTTGGAATAGAAGAACGCCTCAGAAATATTGAAACACACCTTGGATACGGCCCAGGTAGAGTTTCATAGTTCCAACAATTGCAATTCCATTTGCCAGATATAAAGTGTCAAAAGTGTTGAATGTTCACAAACGTTATGCAGTTGCTGGTATCCTTTTCAAAGAAAACTACTACCCAAACACTTTCAGCAATGTGAAATTTCATTGCTTCCAATAAATATTCCCAAGTATTAGTGGTGCATGATGAACAGACAAACTCCAGTGAACATTTGCTGTAAGAAAATAAAAGTTTTCTCACTATATTAGAACACCAGGACGGTATGGATGGGGGGGGGGGGCTACTTTACTCAGTTTGTTCCATCAGTGGGTAATGCCATCACTTCCGTCAAGCAAAATGACATTCAATTTGATATCTTGTATATGCTGCGTGCCTTTATAATAGATTTTAGGACAAATAGATATATTTTAAAACTTTTCAGTTTAATTGCAAATTATAATTTTACACTCGAAAATTAAATTTGAAAAAAAAAAATACACGCATTTCCATAAGGACATAGTTGAATTCTAAATGTGTTGCTTCAATTCTAGTTGTTAAATTAATTTCTATATATACATAAAATATTAAAACTGTGAGTTGTCAGCTTTATAATGGCCCCAGCAACGTATAAAAGTGCTTATGTTCTGTTTCACAAAATACATATCACTCGTCGACAGCCTGACGAACTCTACTTGAATTGCTTGTTTTCTCTATCTTGGGTTGATATGAATCAAATGTTTGTGAGAATTATACAGTAGAAAATTATTTGCTACTTGTGTACTTTGTGACAGCCTTGGTTCCTTCACTGACGGCGTGTTTGGCCAGTTCGCCGGGCAGAAGCAGTCTGATGGCGGTCTGAATCTCGCGGGAGCTGATGGTCGATTTCTTGTTGTAGTGTGCCAGCCGCGAAGCTTCGGTGGCGATACGCTCGAAAATATCGTTCACAAAAGAGTTCATGATGCCCATTGCCTTGCTGGAGATACCGGTATCGGGGTGTACTTGCTTGAGGACTTTGTAGATATAGATGGCATAGCTTTCCTTTCGCTTTCTGCCTCGCTTCGCCTTTCCCTCAGTCGCTCCCTTTGCTTTGCCGGCTTTTTTCTCGCCCTTCTTGCCAGCTACTTTAGGTGCCATGTTATAAAGCTTGAATAGAGTTTGTTTTGTTGACCTCGTTATTTATAAGAAAGAACCGTTAGGATCAATTAGTATGCGGATCGAAAATCCAGCCCAGGCATTGGTGCGTTTGTGAAGAGTACAAGTAGGTGTCACATTCGTTTTCAAAGAAACCCGTAAATATGTTGCATGCGCTGCTGTACTTCTGCAATTTGCGTGTCGGGAACTTTTGTAGAACGAGGATAACACAATAGACTATTCTTATGCAATGACATGCAAATATTAAAGTGGCCCTGCAATCTGTAGTTTAGCCGTGCGAGTCACAGCGCTCGAAACATGGAAGCGATGCGATGCTGGCGTTCGATCGTTTCGGCGCAAGCATGAAGTGTCAATAGTTTCAAATCCCAGTTGTCAATGCACTTAGATTGTTTCATTTAGGAGGGGTTGTGCGCAAACTGAAAGGGTAGGAAAAGCGAAAGCTAACAATTCAGCGGTCAAGAGCGACCGATTTTCGGGAGCTTTGACAAGGTCTTGGTGGTACATAAAATTTTTATATTTTCTGCGATTGATCTTTCAAAAGAAATAAGTTTAGTTCTAGTTCTGAGGCAACGGGTAAAGAGGATCCTATATTTATCATTACTATTGTATTGTTCACTGCTGGTCATGACTTTCGAGAGATTTGGTGGCTCCTAAAGGAGCCGGAGTGCAAGTTTTGTGTTGGCAATCTAGCCGCCAAAACCGTACAGAGTACGTCCTTGGCGTTTCAGTGCATACACCACATCCATGGCTGTCACAGTCTTTCTCTTGGCATGTTCGGTGTAGGTTACAGCATCACGGATAACGTTCTCCAGGAAAACTTTGAGAACTCCACGAGTCTCCTCGTAGATCAGGCCAGAGATTCGCTTGACACCGCCACGGCGAGCTAGACGACGGATGGCTGGCTTAGTGATGCCCTGAATGTTGTCTCTCAAGATCTTTCGATGGCGTTTAGCGCCTCCTTTACCAAGACCCTTTCCTCCTTTTCCTCTTCCTGACATAATTCTCTTCTTTCTTCGAACGCAAGCTTAAAAGTTAACGAGATCTTCGCTGGATCAGGAAGAATGGCGAACAATTTATTACGTAGAGTCCGACCTCTCAGGAAACAAAGCAATTTTCTGATTGGTCGAAGCACAAACAATAGATGTGACTGATTTGCATGAGTCATAATTATTCGCATAATTATGTTGCTAAATATGCAGAATTGCGATCTGATCTTTTGCCAAGGTTTAGAGGTTTTGATGACTTCTTCGACAAAGTTGATGAAAGCGATTTTTTTCCAGTACTAATACAATTTTTAACGCTATATTTATCTTTGTGTATATTTCCCTTTTTTAGGATTTAGGATTTTAGGTTTCTAAAGGATCAGGATTATAATTTTAGGATTTTAAACTTAGGATTTTTAAAATGGAAAATGGCGCTCTATAAATGTATATTAAATTAAATTTAATTAATAAACGTTTTCCCGTTAAGGGAGCTCGGTCACGGATGACACAGTTTGAAAAGTTTTTGTGTCAATTACAATCCTTCTCAATCTGCCACATTCAAAGCCATCCTTGATTCTTCCTAGTTTATTGGTGACCCGGTCATTGCGCATGCTGCATCTTTGGTGTTTTTCTACCTTGGCAAACTACTATTTCAAGGTTTCCTTTGATCTGAAGGCAATTTTATACATTGCAAATGTTGACTTTATTCATGGCGACGGTGCCCCTTTATTAATGTCTCGTTAATTAATTTGATAGGTCTCGTTTAGAGTTACACGCAAAGTAATATAGAAACATAAATTTTCTCTTTAGTTTTTCGCGTCTCTTTTAGGTGTCGAAAAAGCTTGGCCCACGCCCGGATTGGTTTCCTTTAGGGGGTTAATTCAAACTTTTCAACGAACATCCCCGCCTGTTTCATTTCAGAGTCCCCACGGGGACTGTGTTGTGGGTTATAATGATTTTCAGCTTAAATCTGTTTCCAGCCTTTGTTTAGGTTTGTTTAATCTGCTTCAACCACAAGATAACAATTCATTGGACTTACTTTTAATGGTTACAAGTTATGCAAAAATTATGAAAAATTGCCAATATCTGAAAAACAGTTTAACCTGCAATCGAAGTTAATCGAAGCTCGTAGCTGTAGGCCCATGTGCTCCCTGGGATGTTGCCGGATCATTGAAGACTTGAGCGTGGATGGTGTGCGAGAGGAACACGCGGGATTCCGACACGCGTGTTTGATCATATCTATGACAGAACCCTCACTTTAATCTTTAATTGGTATACTTCTAAAACAGTAAAACAGTTTCTCACATGGACAGCACAGCAAAAAATGAATATAAAATCCTTTCTTTTTATCTGTTTAGGGAGCCCGGTACCGTGTGATGTGTACAGAAGACTCTCCAATCTTGAGGAAAGGATCTTGAACCTGGAAGGACTCTCACCAGAATACTTCAGACAGAACGTGAGTTCCATTTTAAAACTTCTAATCTGTATCTCAGAATCCAAATTTTCCTCACTTTTTTCCAAACTGTTTACACTTTCCAAAACTTGTCATACTGAGCAGAATTTGGGTTTAAGTATACTTCATGTACTAGGAACAAGCCTGCCTTCTGACATTCTGCCTACTAAATAATCTTTCCCTCCAGACCTGAGAGAAACTGCCCAACGTACCCGGCATTTATATTCACGAATTTCCCTTTTTACGCAGTACTACTGAGAAACCCTTCAATTTCCAGTCAAATTCTCGACCGCGTCGCGACCACTTTTGGGAATTCAGACCAGCTGATGTTTCCTTTCAAGACGTCACACAGTGTTTAAAAACGCGACTTGATCACATGACGAACGTCATATCATGGCGACTAATGTTGTTCGTTGGTAAAGATCTCGAAATATAAGTTCAAGATGATACGGCTGGAGAAAGACTGTTCCTACTAATCTGAGATAGAACAATCGACATGTATATAAGCAACCAGCCGTTAAGTCGAGATAAGCAACGAGCCTCGTTTGTTTCAGGTTGTGGTGGCTTACGAGAACTCATTCTTGTTTAACTGCAGTTATGACCACTTTTTCAAACTTCCCTTGGTGGTCGGCTTGAGTGTAATTATCCTTTTCAAGAACCTTCACTGAAAACATTCTCTTATCCAGGGCCACTGGTCCCTTTTTGCCGGCGGCTGGGCGATGTGTATGAGAAACAAGATTTGATTGGCTAGAATCTAACAAAGGAAGTCCAATCACATCAGCCGTGTCAAAGTATCTAACAGCAAAGAGATAATTAAAAAACGGTTGATTTTATTGGACTCCCTTGATTAGATTGTAACCAATCAAGTCATGTGTCCCCAGAGCAACTTGTTCCTCGTGCACAGGCCCTGAGAGCTGGCGAAAAGGGACAAACGGCCCTGTGGACCAGAATGCACTTGAAATTGATCCTTCTTGTTTGTTGGGTTTTTTCAGGCGCAGAATTTAAGACATGGAAGATTTTCTTCAAGCGGAGATTTGACAGATTCTTCTCAGGTAATCAGACAAGCTTTCTTGTTTATAGATCCGTACATTTTAAAACTTCAATCGCCGAGAAGAAGCGCCAAACAACTTCTGCGAGGACGGCTAGATCGAGGGGCAGTTAAACAGAGAATGAATTGGGGGGGATGATTTTTTTTACCTTTTTAGGCTCCATATCATTGGACCCTTCAGGCGTACGGTCACTGTTTTATGTCATGTATGTACCCTACTTGCAGCCCCTTTGAATTTGGAACAAGAACCAAAATTTCCAGCTGACGGTAAACATGACTTTCTTAAATGTTATGAAATCACTGATTCTGCATTTGGCAGTTGACGGAACAGTATTTTGGCGCAAGCTTATTTTGATTAATATAAAACAATTTGACTATGAACTCGAGGTTGGCGAGGAGCGAATCTGAGTCAACTTCCAGAGTCGATAGAAACTGAAAGCGAACAGCCTAATTGCGTTTACCTATCCAAGTAGCTGCATAAATTAAACATCGAACATCTGAGCCAATTGGATGGAACTGCACTTACAATCTGTGTTTTTTGCCCACTTTGCTGTTTAAATCCTAAATTCGTTATTTCTTTTTTACTGACAGAGCCTCTCGATAGATGCGATTGATGAACGAATCAGAAGTTTGCGCCATTCGCTATCCAAAGGGTTTGCATCCTAACATCAGACGGCGAAACCTAAATTAATCATGTTACGATCGAGGCGAAAGATAAAATGGCCTCCAGCGCCACACAGGAATACCATATCCCAACACACTGAGAGTTTTTGATGGATCGTGATGTGGAGACCTCTTCCCTGTCGTCCTTTTCTTTCCTACATCTTTCCGGCTGTTACTTTCCTACATACATCCACTGTTAAATCCAAAACGGCACTGACGTTATTATATGTCTCAGGATAGAACTTCGTAGATATAGCGCGCGCTCATATTTTCCGTAAGTGAGCGATGTCAAGAGAGCCATATAATTGATTTCATACAATTCTCACAAGCTCGGGACTGTACTGAGAGAATATAGCCCTCTGTCTTTCTCGTACCGAAAAAACCTTTAGAAGTCCGCATTCTCCCAGGAACAAATTAATTATTACTGCAGGGTTCTCTATAGTATTGTATCATTAGTGAAATTTGTAGCTGAATATCAGCTTTTTATAAACGAGCGATTGAATGGCACCGGCCGAACGAACAGTTTTGCAAGGAAACATGGCCTCGCTTGTTCCTCCTTACCACACATTTTTCGGCGAAAAGTGTCCTGCGGTTCAAACTTTTACCTTTTCAAAAACAATTTTTACATATCCCTTCCATAGAAAATGGTTCCCTTTTCACATGCCTGCACGAGGAATACTTTATACGCTTTTTACAAATCTTTCGCACGAGCAACTCCTTGTAAGTAGATATATCAACCACTTGGTACAAATGATCTGTTCGTCTGCCCTTTCCTTTACATTGTCTGTTTGAGTTACCCCTTTTCGGGCGAAACCTCCCCCGTACATTCCAATAAAGAGAGTCTCCTCCGATCAGATAGCGAACACCGTAATTTGAGTATTTATTGAGACGAGTAACAAATAAAACTATTTTCCCTCTTGGCCACTCTCATTCTGCATTAATTTTTCCTTTTTCTTTTTTTTTTTTTTTTTCGTCTGTTTGCTTATTTTCCCAGAACTCGCGGGTGCTAACATTTGCTTTTAAAGACACACTTCTGAATTCCTAGTTAAGTTTGGGCCATATCCAGATGTTTATTGCCATATCTATTTAATAAATACATTTCATTCATCTCTATGTACAAATTTTACAAGTCCTATCAATTATCGCGCATGTACCTTATTTTTCTTTTCACGTATTTTGGGGTGCGACTAAATTTTCTTAGTTAATATTACCTTGGCTTAGCTTTTAACATCTACGAATGCTGTGAACAAGTCGTCAATTTTCGTAACTTTTAGTTAATTTGTTGGAATCGAAATATTCAAGCTAAGGCAATAAATTAAATATTTTTTACTTTATATGAAATGCTAACGTCGGCGCCATCACAAGTGAACAATTTTGGCGGGAAAAGCTTTTGGAAATCGTCACAGTTTTCCCGCCTTTTGTTCACGCACGTGCTCATCGCAGTTTTTCCGCCTCTGTGTTCGTGCACACGCGTGATAATTCCTGACTCAGCCAGTGAGTCGAAAAGAAACGCGACAATTTGACGGGTATGAATGTTACTTGTTCAGTGATATTAGTAATTCGTTAGTAGTCACAACTCTTCCAAATCGTCGTCCTCGTCTGAGCCAGTGTTCGATATCTTCCTTTCCTTGTCAGAGGCCTGATGGTAAGCTTGCATCATCGCCTCGTGCTCTTGTTTTAGTGCGGCGTTGTGCTCTTGCGCCCGCTGTCTCAGTGACGCAATACTATGTGACCTGAGGTCATCCCCATTTTCGTTTGAAACTTCCACTTTGATTTTCTCTTCCATAATCTTCGCTTTCTTGTGCATGCCGAGTAGCCATGGTGCCGAGTTGGATGTGAGATGTGGTGGGAGTGGTAGAGAGTGTCGTACCATCGCTCCATAAAGACCGTACTCAGCCATAATTGAGCTATGACCCCAACATTTCTCCTTCTTGCGCCATTTTGCCCGTCGGTTTTGAAACCAGACCTGTGAAGAATCAGAGGGGGTAAGTTTCTAAAGAAACTGTGGTGCTGCGTCGGTGGGAAGTATAACAATATAATTTCGTTTTATCAACTGGGTTGATAATGTCAATTGGCCACCGTAAAGAGATTCAAGTGCTGACGTTTCGAGCGTTAGCCCTTCGTCGGAGCGAATCGCTCAAACGAAGGGCTAACGCTCGAAACGTCAGCTCTCGAATCTCTTTACGGTGGCCAATTGACATTATCAACCCAGTTGATAAAACCAAATTATACTGTGAAGAATCAGCCAAGAAAAAGATCTTAAAGCTAAGTCGTGCTTACAAGTCAAACACCCCATTCTCAACAAAGTAGTTCATAGCTAAAGCACGTTTATTTAAAGGTTGCTAAATAATGTATGCCAACTATACATTCAACCAGAAGCCAGATTTTGGCTCCTAGTGCAGTACAATCAAAATTACACTGCGCTCACTTGAACAATATGCCAGTAAAACTCATTATTATATGGCAAGGAAAATCCGAGCGTTCTGATTGGTTTTTTCTTGGTCGGGATTTTGGCAAACGGTCCTAGGTCGCGTATTTTTTTTTTCGAAAGTTGGATAATTTAATACTTGCAACTAGAACTGCAGCGCGCTGCCACGAACTCGAGCCAATATTCCCCAGTACGGCCCTCGCGCTCGGTTAGCAAGAGGGTAGTCTTTCGCTCAGTCTTTCATTTTGTTAAACCTATTTTGACTATATATACATGTCTTCCTGGTGTGAATGGGGTAAGGTTAAGTCAAGAGATTAATAATCTCTTGGTTAGTAATAATGAAGGGAAACAAGTGATTTGCTCTGCGGTTTAGTTCAGTGCTCACCAGCGGGCGAGAGGAACTCTCAGGAGTATTGCTCCCCCACCCCCCTCTGGATGGGATGTTTGTCCATCGCAGATTACTCGAAACATTTTTTCAAAAGTCCAACCCAAAAATCTAATTGAACCCTTTTATACACCTAGGTGAAGAAAAGCACTGTGAGAGAAAAGTGTCTTGCCGAAGAACACAAATCCGGTCAGGGCTAGAACATGCATGCCAAACTGCTCGATCCATTGCCCCGCGCGTTAACAATTAGACAACCGCGTGTGTATGAGTAACGAAAAGGGAATCGTCGTTCCCGTTTTCTCGAAACAAATTCTCCGAACAAATATATATTTTTTTAATGCCAATTCTTATAATTTGGTGCACAACCTCCATATCCTCTGGTACTCGAACTTTGGGTGGCCTTTATCCTTTTCATCTTTATAGTACATTAAAAAATAAATGCGGTGTGTGTGTGGCGGGGGGAGGGTGGTCCGTCTTGTCTTTTGTACTATGTCAGTGCTATAGTTCCCAAGGAATCTAAATGCATGTTGTTGTTGTTGTTTTGTGAAGAAACGAAAGTTAAAGATGGAAACGTTATTTTAGTCCATTGCAACATTAAGCAGGAGATAACGTTTTTCTGGACTCTTGGAATTGTAAACTCAGCGATCGAGGAAATTGAGTTTATCGTAAAATCAAAACAACAACTTGAAAATAAGATGCCTTTTTGAAACATATCAATCGATCACTTTTAATTTCTATTTTTCGCGGTAGTCTTAAGAGAAGTTGAACGTATGTAGCGCGAAATGTAAATATAGTGATGATAACCGCTTCTCAAGACGGAAGAACGTAAGTCGATAGCAAAAGGAAGGATTTGCTAAAGGCCCGCACCTTCCTTTTCGTGAAAGCTTATCTTTATTACAGTTTTCATAGCGATAAGGGGGATAATCGGTCCCTTGGGCTGCCGAACTGGGTAAACCTTCCACTTATTAATTTCCCGAGTCGATAAATTAACTTCCTCTATCTTAGCAGCTCGTGTCACATTAAAACCGGGTCAGTTGGCTAGTTTCGCGTAATCCTACTTTCGATTTTATCTTCGCGGAAATATCATCGTTTTGTTTGTAATGATGTTGGCGGTGTACAGCCCAGGAATTGCGCTTTATTAAAAAGGAATCGTTGTTTACTCGGCACTTAAATTAATTTTTGCTTTTCGAGGGGTGTGTTCATTTTATGTTTAATGAGCTCCTTTGAGAAACGTTTCAGAATTGCGAAGAAATGTCTTCATTTGCTGTGCGTGGGGTCGTTAAGAAGAGTTTATGTAGCTGTTAGAACCTTATTTGTGCACAGAATTTGTTAGAAAGTTAATCATAATGATCTTTATTTGCCATTTATTGCCTGATGAGCAGGTTTATACTAAAGAATTCTTTCAATAGCGATATTTTGTTTTTGCTTGTTAGCGCTTGTTATTGTTTTATAGCGGTTTTGGTAATTTGCTGTTGTGTGTTTTTGCCGCGCCCAAAATTGTCGAAGTAATATCGAGTAATTAATAAAATGCTTTTTCTATTTGGAGCATGCAATGTCTTGATATTTTTCTTTTCTTATCAATGCTTTTTATGTTGAAGAGATAATGCATAAATATACCTTCAAACTCAACTCGACATAAAGGTCTCAAAAGAAGACAAAACATACGCGCGCTCTTTTTCGTGCATAGTGTCAACGCACATTTAATGACTTTTTATGTTATTATTCTTATGACTTAATGAAACATGTGTAGCGAAAATCAAACATAAATTTTCGTTGATGGTGGGTTTATTTTCTATTAGAATTCTTCTCACTTTATCCAAACGTCCAGCTAATCTTCAAGTAAAACTACAAATTGACGATTATGCGAGGCCATCAGACTTGTAGAACTCGTCAGGAATACGCGTGAGCAAAACTCAGTTTTAGCTTTGTTAAATTTTTGAAAAGTCACCTCGAAATAATCAATTTTCCTTTTTGGAAGAATTACTCTTTTTTGGAAAAACGAGACTTATTTTGGGTTGCATAAAGTTTTCCGGCATAACACCCCACCGAACTAGCCCCCACGCGGAAACTTGTATAAACACAATTTTCGAAAGCTACAATTATTGCCACACGGTTAACATGAAAGGAAAACAATTAGGAAACGGTTAATAAGTAAAGAAGCGAAAATTTTCCAATTAAATAGCTTGTCTTTCACCCCTTGAAATCCCAAACTGTTTTCCTTCAGGACATGCAAAAAATGAAAGGCAATGAGTGGTTCAAAATTAACTTAAAACACAAGATTGTCATACGCGTGTTGTCCTTTGATTTAGTTCTACGCCCTAGCTCTTCTTTCATGATTATTTTTAAGCTTTTATGTTTATGCCGGTGCATTGGATAAATAAAAAGACAAAAAATGATTGATTGCCGTTAACAGAAACAAATACCTCTTATCCTAGACTAATCAGCTAGTTTTTAACATAAAAACAATCTAGACTATTTTCTTTTGGTTTTGGTAAAACAGTTAGAATGAACTTCATTTTCTTGCACTCTTTTCGGCTCAATGTAATTTTTTTATTTCTAAAGTTTTAAATCCTTTTTTGTATTTTGTTGACATGTAACCTGACAATTTTTAACTGTTTATTTCTGAGTTTTTGCAACATGTTGGGCGGTGTTTATGAACAGTGCTAAACGTCTTGAGCAAATAACTTTTGTTTATGTCATTTACAGTTAAACCATAGGTTTTAAATTGGTTCAAATAAAGAGTTTTCGGTTTTTTCAATGCTCCTTTATAGCAACCCTCTTCTTGATTTTCTAAGTTCAAAGTTCTGATTCTAGAATTTCAACTGATCACCATTTCTTTTTAAAGATTTGACATTTCGGCTGTTCTTTTCAATGCAAACTAGTTTCATTATTCCGTATATTGCCCCGAGCGAAATTTCACGAGTCTCAGTTGGCTTGGTTCACTTTGTCAATGATATCTCATTAAACATGTACCAAGCGAAAGAAAGAGTTTTGAATTTGTGTTTTCGATGTTGCCAACTTATTCGGCATACTTGGGCAAGATATCTTCTGCGACTCAGTTGCAACTAGTTTTTATTTAATTTTTGAAAATTCTTAATGTCTTACAAGGAAATTTTGATCTCGCAGAAGCGTTTACAAATTGTTTCAAAATAAACCAGACATGAATGTACAGTGCAAAAACGAACTGAAGTGGGTAAACAATTTTAGCGGCGGAACCGAACGCCGGGCAGGTGCTGGCATAAGACGAGCACAACTGAAAAGTGATTATAGTTTCGTCTCTTTGTATTAGGGAATAAGACTCAACAATTCCCAAAGCGTAGAAACATTTTAGGTTGTTTCTTAAAGTAAAATAAATTATGTTTTCTTTAGTTTGTTGCCTACTTTTCTGCGGAAAGACAGGGATGGACGATCATAAATCTGAGGATTGAAAATGGTCGAGACAACTATTGTAAGGCTTGCATATTTTTTTTCCTGATATGTCTGAAGGCGATTTAGAAACTTCTTTAAAGCCTAATTAAACTTTGCCTTAATGTTTTTTATTAGCGCTGATTAATAACTGTTAAGTTTCATGCATTTTATAGGGAGGTATGTTCCGCAGAGTGGAATATTTCAAATGAAAAGTCTTATATTAAAGAAAGATTTGCCTCCCTCGACGCTCGAGTCAATGAAACGGAAGCGATGGTACCCGGTTTTCGGGGCGACTTGTTGCTGAAGTTTTGATTATTTATTTCACTCATGGCGATTTGCAATAATTTGAAGAAAACATTGCCTTGTTTAGTTTTTATTCCACCAAGTTGCATGCGACACTAACTTGTTTGCCAAATTCACTGCGACCAAAAAGTGATAGCAATTTCTTTTCAAAGTTAAAACCAAAAATGGCAGCCATTGTTTTTTTGTCCCGGACTTATTTATTTCTGGTTTTGAAGGCTATTTAGGCAGTTTTTTGGAGAATTTTAATTCAAATGTTCAACTCTAGAATATTTTAACGATAATGTGATCAATTCGTGTGTGTGCGGATTTTTTTGCGTGTGTGTATGTCTACATTTTGCGTTCTATTCGTAAGCAAAACAGACCGTTTTGCGCGACAAAGTTACCATCTCGGATATAAAGCTAGTTAGCACACAGACGCAGTCAAAACAACTCTTCAAATTTTCGTTTAAAATGCGGTCGGCACCTCGTTAAAATTAGCTTTACAAAAGAGCCTGTGGGTAATGGTTCAGCAAAATAGCAAACAAAAAAATAAGCCTTGGTTTGTGTGACCTTCAGGTTTCATCTAACATAGCGTGAAGTCCGTTTCGAACGGAGTGAAAATTTATCCGTGATATTCTCTTTAAAGCATGGTAAGGGTGCCATTGAAACACATGATAAGTTCAACTGCCAGATTTAGAATTAGTAGCTTTACATTAGTGAACGAATTTCCTTTAAATTTTGGTAGTTTCATTTACGCACTGATACTGGGGTAATTTGGATGATGAAGCGCGGCGAACAATACGAGCCGCTTCCCGAGTTAGATTGCATCTTCACTGATAGGTGCAGCTCCGGATCAAGTATGAGAAAATTGGCTTGCTTAGAAAGAAGAGATATCGCTAAAAGTCTTCGTGATTAGCTGGCAAACTCGAAACAACGTTGAATTATTTACCCTTTCGCTCAACGTTAATTAAAAGAGTTCCGTTAACTTTTAGACTGATCTATTTATTAACTTCCCGGGCTTGGTCAAGCTTTCTTAAGGTTGTGATCTTCATTGTGATCGAAATCGCTTCATAAAACTGTTTTCTGGAACTTCTAAATCTTTGTTGTCAAATCAGATCAGGCCAAATTTTGAAAGCGATTTTAAAATTTACAATTTGTATGGTAAACTTGTATTTTTGTCTTTTTTTCCGCCGAGAAGGTGAAATTTTAATTTATAAGCCATCGAGAAAGCGATAGGTGAAAGCCCCATTTTTCAATCGCTCTGGGGAGTTTTGGTGTTGATAAGTTCTTCGTTTCAAGCGCGCGTGCAAAGGTGATTCAAGCGATATCGCAATACACACATCACTCGGTTTGAGTACAAGTGTTGGATTACTAATTCAAACGTTACGACAGCTGAATAGAGCTATTAATCCTGAATGAAACAACCGCGTTAAACCATCTCTGTGGGGCGACACAGTTTGAATCTAACAATAACATTGCTGTTGAAGCGAGTGAAGCGAATGAAGCTGGTTTTCAGGCCGGAAAAAGTGTGTCCTGTTTCTAAACCGCAAGCGAATTTGTTTCCTTTTTACTGGAAAAATTAACCATTCTGGTGAATTGACAGAAAACGAGAAAGGCTGCTTTATCAAGAAAATCAATGCTCATTCAATTGCTGCCCAAAAAGTTAAGATAGAGAATTTGAGACGAAACCTAACTCGTTAATTATTGTTTGTCAAGGGTTATTGAAATGTGGGGGTTTTCCGGCAGGACTCGAGGATTCTTTTAAAAGTAATTAGAGGAGTACTTGCGAAAAACTGGCTTGTCAATTTTTCTTTCATTTAATTCTCGATGGAATGATAAGAAAAAACAAAATCTACGACCCAAAATCCGAACGCGCGACGCTGTAAGTGTAAAATTGAAAACGAAAAACTTCGAAAAGTTTCAAATGAAAAGCAATCCGAACAAAATGGCTCTTTAGGAAATGTGAAAAGACTTGTTTTCTTGGAGAAATTCTTACATTAGCCTAATATGCTTTAACTTGCATACCGTGTCAGATCAAAAGGCCCTTTCGCAAACCTAAGTCTTGATTAATGTCAACTTTGAGACAGAAATCGAGACAACTCGGTTCTCGCCGTTGTGTAACCTTCATTGCAGTTGTATATATTTCCTGTTTGGTGTTATTACACCGTATGGCATGTTATCTCGGCATATTTCCGCCGTGTATTCTTGTATAATGTGGTATATTTACGCAATAATAAAACTTTAAGAGTGATAAATCAACTTGATGGCTTCACCGAAAAGGCCGTTAAATTATAATTTGAAAAGCAATTAATGACAGCTAAATATGCGAAGTTCCAAGCAAATAAAACAACTGAATCCGCCCCAAAAATAGGCGACAAAGTGCAAACGGTGAACATTTCCCCATTACGTTTTTATTATATCGGGCCGACGTGTTCCCCTTTCAGCCTTGCTTCCGATGTAATTTTCCAACGAATAACAGTTTTAATTTCGAAAGCGTACATTTAGGGCCTTTTTCCGCCAATTTTTTACAATAGCTAATATACCTTCAAACAATTTTTTTGCGTACCAGTTGCCAAACCCTTTGTTCGAGTCGAGGTAAAAAAAATTCTAACTCTTTTCTTTAATTTACTTCAAGTGTGGACTTAAGATATGATTCGAGATTGCGATCCATATTTGACGTGAGTTGTGATTTCGATTTTATTACTATTATTATTATTATTTTCTCAGTAAAAAAGAATTATTGAAAACCTTGCTTGCTGTCAGGTCGAAAACACCTGCTCGGTCTAAATCAGGTCGGCGTATAATTACGGTAATTAAAGGAGTTCATAACTTTAATGAACGCTAATGAATGCCAATTGCGACTAAATTTTTTTCCCGGAGCTTTCACCCTCGAAGCGAACAAAACAAATACACCGAGTTGGCGCTACATTACTCGGCGAGATACATTTGTACCTTAATCAGCGCTTAGCTGTTTTCATTCTTTCTCATTTTTTTCGTGTCGGTTCCAAAAAAGACGCACCGCCAGGGCATCAATACAAAAATAAATTATTTTTCCTTGTAGTGAAGCAGATGGTTTCGTAGGCACGATGAAGGGGGAAGGTGAAATCGACTAATTAAAAATTTAACAGTGAAATAAGGTTTTCTTTCCGATCTCTCGCCTTGCGCGCGCATACATCTGCTGTTGGAAAATAGAGAAAATTAATTTGCCTACCTGGATTCGATCTTCTGGTAACTCGATCTTCACCGAGAGATTTTCTCTGGCGTAAACGTCTGGGTAGTGACTATCTTTGAAGGCTTTTTCCAATTCCTCCAGTTGGTAGTTCGTGAAAATTGTGCGATGTCGTCGCTTTTTGGGCGCCTTTTTGCTCACCGAGTTTTTGTCGCTCTTCAGGTAAACACATGTGTCGATTTTGCTCTCCTCCGTTCTGTGTTCTGAGGACGAAACGATGTTGCGTTTCATTCATGTTTCTATACGAGACACTTTTAACGAGTTGTTATTTCTACGAATTAGCAGGCTCTTACTGGGGGCAAATCTGTCATTTCCATTTAAATATAGAAACTAAACAGAGTTTATTACACAACATTCGCCATGGCACATCGCGTAAAATTGTGCGATAATCATAAAGACAAATAGCAAAATGAAATATACAAACCCAGGTAAATTTCTTGGGAAATCTAGCTACAATTTAGAGCACGGCAGATGCCCAAGTACTCGCCGTCAGTTCGAAAACCATTAAACCGCAATCAAATATTTTGATGGAAACACACATTCAATTTTTTGTAAAAATAGTCCCAAAACCGGGAAAATTCAAGTACTAGCATTAAAAAACATTTTTAAGAGTAAAACTACAGCTGCATTAGTGAGATAACAGCGGAAAATTCTCATTTGTGCTGGTTTGGAAACGGTTAGAAAAAAATGCGGCAAGACTTGAAATGAACACCGCTTGTTAATTAGGGCATTACAGACCATTACAAAATCATTTGTTCCAATAATGGCACGGCAGTCCAAGACGAAACAACAGCTAAAAGACTCATCGAAGTAGTGTTTAAAAAGTAGTTAAACGAAACCCGATACCGATCCTAGCATAACGAACTACTCAGCATCTTACCTGACATCGTAGTTGCCTTCTCGCGACCATCTTCTGAATTTCCGTTTTCTAACCGCGAGGCAACTGACGAGAAACACTCTACTAGAGTTGGATGTTGAGGACTGCTTGCTTTCGATTTTGAGTTCTTCTCACCCAAACCGAGAATGTCATGAATAGCGAATGAATGAATCGGGGATGAGCGTTTCACAGGAGGAAATCCCTCAGTCCGAGGAATTGCGAAGCAAAACTGTATTTCTCTGCTCATACTCGGTTATAAACACTTCACAGGGGCGATGCCAAAACTCTTGGATCGTCTTCGCGTGGTGGCAGATGCGATAACTGCGCCGCAGCCTATCTGGATAGCTTTAATATTCCTGCAATCACTTTTATCTTCATTTGCTCATAATTAGCTATTGTCCTCAACAGAGAAATAATGCGAAGGAAATTGAACAATCAATTCGCACCTGTCAATCAAACCTCAGGACACCCAAATGACATACGTCTGTACGTGGTCGCGTTATTAGCTGTATTATCTATCAAACGACGGTCAAAAATTGGCGAGGATGTTTTTCCTTTGGCGCTTCTCGAGAGCAGGCACTATGTACACTGCATCCAAGTTCTGGATCTTTGTCGTCGCAATAATGCGGCCAAATCGATCCGACTGACTAGCTATCCATTATTCGACCCGATTGAACGATCTCAGGATAGGCCCGCAACCAGCTCTTTTGCCACTTAATTAGTGGCTGAAGCTTAGAGCGAGGGCTAGAGTAAACATTCAAACATCGATATACACGCGCTTTAAACGCTTCGTTTTGTTCTATAACTGCTTAGAACGGTATGTTTACAAAGCAGGAGAAAAGTCGATTTAAAACACTAGATTATGTAGCTTGTTACATTGGATAAAGGGGCAAAAAGCTCGGATTAACAGTTTCTTGTTAAGCCTGTGCTTTAACTGACATTATCTCAGTCCCTAAGCCATCTGAGCTTCGGTGAGTGTTTTGAAAAACAAGAGAGATTATATTCCCCGCTGATATTACCATATTCAAGCCATGAAATAGTCACTTATTTCATGACCCGAAGAGATATTAGGCGTTCTTTATCTTTTGTCAAGGAAACCATGTCAATGCTCCTCGGAAGGAGCCCCATGAAATGTCAAAGTAGAAGAGATCGTGAGAGCAAAATTGACAAGCTGTCATTCATTACAAAAATATAATGAAATATCCCAAGGTGCGAGTGAAAGACGAAAGCTTGGCTGATGGAAACGAAAAATAAATTAGATACCTCTCAAGAGCCATACAATTTCTTTGTCTTTTCTGCACGGAGTGAAGCTAAGTTATACATGCAGCTTAGTTTATTTTCGTGGTGCGTTAAATCGTGCGAACCATAAACAAAATCTTTAAGTTGGCTTGTTTTAGTAAACGAAACTATATTTTATGTAGTTTTACGCCTATTATAGCAGAATGGAAACAAAGTTTTATATTCAGATTTTATTCAAGAAGGTCTTAGATCCTGCTTATATCAACAGACGTGGGTTCATTATAAAACTCGGAATAAAAATAACCTTAATCTAGGAATTTCTTGACATGATCACGAATTCCACATTCATTTTTTTAACTGCAGACTTTCGCCTTACGGGTAAAAAAGCAATCTCAACTCGAAACTTTTGTCAGAGTAACTCAGGTTAATTCGATCGATAAGAAAACATGTATACATGTGTAAGAAGTAACATGCTTTCCGATTAACGTAGAAAGTAAACTCTTCAGTTAGAGATATCAGGATTTAATTTCAAATAAACTTCAGCGCTCAGCACAAAAAAATATAAAAACTGAAATTCAAAGTCTTTTGCTTATGATCAACAATTTTTTTTCGGTATACTTTCTTTTCAATTGTTTAGTAAGACCGGCTTTGTGACTGAATTTATCAATTTTTTTCTTTATTTCCTTGTGTTGAATAGAAATACTGGGGCTTTTTTATATTACATATAGACGAAGGTATTTTCGATTTCAACATTCGGTCCAAATTACTAACGAGTTCCGTTAGCACCCTTGCGTGAGGCGTTCCAAATGGAGAGCTCGTGAAATTAAGCACTATTTTGAATGCATGTGACATACCCTAAGCTATGAAAAAGTTCCTTATTTCAAATCATCTCCTATTGTACCCCGCGGCCCGAAAATGTACTGAAAGCAAAGGTATTGAAGAAAAAACTCTTAAACTCTAATTATCATTAAATGTTGACAGGGGAACTTTTTGAAATTAATTCCGCTAACCGAAAGGACCTAACCAAATGTGCAAGCCTTTCGGGGGCACGCCATTGCATTCACTAATCAATATATAAAGGATTGGATGAATAAAGGTTTAATAAAAAGCTGGCAAGAGAATTCGTTGCGTTGGTACAGCCATTCTATTTCTCATTAAAACTTTAGTGTCTGAATAAAAACAAGAATTGTTTTTTTCTAGTCGGTCGAACTTTACCAAGTTCACTTGCTTGTTGCCTTCATTGTGCGTACAAGGGACTGTAATTATAATTTCTTTTTGTTTCCTTCGAAGGAAATCCCTTCGCGTAGAAATCCTTTCAATTGATTTTAGCGAGTAAATTAACTGCACAGTCCTTAATTTAAAACTCAAATTTGCCTCTGGGCATAAAATCCATGCCTCAACTTAAAGTTTTAAGACAGTGAAAACGTCATTTAAATAATTGTTGAACTGTTAAAAAAAATAGTGAGAGTGAGTTATGGACATTATGAAGAAAAATTTCAATGAAGAAACAAAAAACAGAGAGAATCTAGAGACTTGAGTTACATATAAATAAATATTGCCCTGACCCTAGTTGAAGGGAAACTGTTTATATTTTTCGCTGCTGATTTAACACTGTTTTTCCTTTTTGGTACTCGTTGAAAAGAAAAAAGGAAAACTCATTTAAAAAGAATGGAAATAATTAGAAAACTTTCAACACAAAAGCGGTTAATAGTAATAAATAGACGACTTCAGGCCCTGATGGCGAGAAACTATTAAATATTTTATGAAATTGCAAAGCTCGTTGGACTTCTGTGATCTTTTGCGGTGCCGCGCAAACGATGTGTTTACGTCCCTCAGTGGTCTGTACTCGAGTGCCGACAGCTGATCTGGGCTCATCTAACTTCATAATAAAAATTACAGCTTGTTTTAAATAGTTACGAGCAAACGCGGACTAATTTTCTAAGCAACTAATCAAAGCACTTCATTACTACTGTACTAAATGATTTGCCTGAAGCAACAACATAGTGCATCGGTAGATCTTTGAAGCCAAGAAATGATGACTTTCACGAAAACGAAAAAAAAAACCTATGATTAACGGCCAACATGTTAATTTACCAGCTCTGTCAAGATTACAACTATGATTATAGTAGCTCTAATAACACTTCTTAAGAGTCAATACCCAATATTTCAGGGGTTTTGAAGTGACCCTTTCCGCTAAGTTCTTTGCAAAAAAGGCGTATTTATAATTGCCTGGCATGTGGCTAGGTTCATTGAGCTTGTTAATCGGGTTCTTTAGAAGCGAAGCATTATTGTTATTACAAAAGAACGAAGTCCTACACTCGAACAAAAACAGCTGCTTTTCAATGTAATTCGTGTATCTTCGCTCATTTACTGCATCAAGCTATCCATTTTGTCAGTTCTTATCAATTAATACTATTTCTAAAAGCTCAACGTTAAAATTTTGCCAACCACATTTAATTTCCGGTTCAAATAAAAAACTTCAGCTTTTTTTCGTGCCCCAGTTTTCTCGCATTAGACAACTTTAGACATGTTAGAAAATATACATTTTTATAGCATAGTCGCCAAAACACTACACATTGCATAGCGTCGATGATTGCTAAATGAACCTATTTATTAGATGAACATTATGCTGAAGACTGAAAAGGCTTTGATTAACTTGAATTTAAGTACAGCTTTACGCCCAACAGTAATGACGTGTTTTGATTGAAACAACCCTTAATTACCGGCTTAAAAAAGCCAGAAAATTTCAAACATCGAGAGACAAAGCTAAAGGAGGAATCTTGTGACAGGGATGGTTTTAAATATAACTTAACTAACTCGAAGAACTGAAGTACTTTAAATGAGACTTTAGTCAGGTCCCGCGAGCTTGTTATTTTAGCAGTACTTCATTGAGATATGGTTGAGTGTTTGAATGCTAAATTAGTGCGAAACAGGGCTATAAACTTGTTACACTCCTCCGATAAATCGTTATCGCTAACTTCCCCCAACATATTACTCTAGCATTTTGCTGTTTATAACAGAGTACAGTTCATTAAACCTCAATGCATAATCGCTTAGTGAAGAGTAAACCATAATGAAGGTATTTTCGTTCAGTATTTCTTAACCTCGTAAAACTAATCGATGTCCTGTGCAGATGATCACAGAGACGATTACACTTTAGTAGGAATTTTAGTACATGTAGAAGTACGTACATGACCTGTGTGTAGTGTATTTTTTACTGTTCGAACAAACGAACATTCAGTTAAATTTCTCACTTTCTCTTCTTCATAACTGCTAAATAGTATTTTTTTCGCTATTACGTAGTTCAAGCTTGTGGTTTCTCCCAATTCCACCTAATAGCGGCTATTTTTCTCTCGCGTGCTGATTCATACCTTCCCAGAGATAGACGAAGCCGTGGTACTAGCAGCAGTCACAAGAGCGGGAGCTTATCCCGGTCCGCGTAGAATGGAGTGAATTAAAGTAGTTTTACTCCCCCTGAATGGGATGCTAGTCCATCGTACGGTTACCCCCCAGCAGAATTCGACAACAATTCGCAAAAGCACAGTCAATAACTCAACAATCTACGAAGACGCGAAACAAGAACGTGAAACTCGACTCCGCTAGAAACGAAGCACAGCTACGAAGCACATGGTCGACGGAAATGACGTCATTCACCCCTGAAGAATTTTTCGGGGTGGCCAAATTGGTGTGATACATGAATCGCCCAAAAATCTCGATTTCGACAGCATTAGGAAGGCGCTCCGTCGAACGCAAATATAAGATTACTAATATCGTAGATCATAAAAATTCAACTACTATAAACTAAGTGAGAGCAAGTAAGACTTTACAATATCGCTCTCTTTACAGCACTATTTTCCTTTTCTTCAGGCAGCTATTTATCCGGGTATAGGTATAACTTACACGAAAATCTGGGATCCGAGTATCATTCAATAAAGTTGAGTGAGAGTCCACAAATTCGATACCAGGAAAAATGGGTACCCTGTGCAAAAACGCGCAAAGCCTGCTGGTCTTGATGGGTTGGAGTCTGGTGCCCAATCTTAATGGTTACCAAGCTGACGTAAAATGATAGTAATTTTCAGCTTGCAGAGAAGATTTACTGGAAAATTAATGTGCGATTTTATAACCTTGCCTTTGGACATCGTAGCAACGTTTAACACCATTCCTCAGACGGATTCATCTAGAATATTTCTATGGGTGATAGTCCTGACATTCGTTTGGGAAATGCACAAATTGCAGCCGGTGAAATTGATCATGTGGAGTTGTTGTCTTCTCAAACGAGTGCCCTGTATCGCTCGCAAGAATTTACGGACGTAACATTTGTCGTGGAAGGCTCGAAGTTTTTCGCCCACAGGGTTATTCTAGCTACCCGAAGCGAGTATTTCAGGGCGCTGTTGTACGGTGGAATGAGGGAAACCAATCCAGAAACCGAGATCGAACTCAAAGACACAACTGCACCGGCATTTGATGCGCTGTTGAAGTATGTTTACTCCGGGAAAATGTTTCTTGTCGACTACAAGGAAGAGACCGTCTTGGAACTGTTGAGTCTTGCGCACAAATACGGCTTTTTAGCGCTTGAAAGTGCCCTTCAAGGTTATCTGAAATCTATCTTGAGCATCAGGAATGTTTGTGTCGTTTTTGACGCTGCTGTTTTGTATCAAATGAACGATTTGTACAGCACTTGTTTGAGCTTTCTTGACAGGAATGCCGTGGAAGTTTTATCAACAGAGGGCTTTTCATGTCTCACGAAATCTGCGCTGATAGAAATCATAAAAAGAGACTCATTCTGTGCACCCGAAAATCAGATTTTTAGGGCCGTGAAGGACTGGGTGGAATCTGCCGAGGGAATGAGCGAGGCCGATTTTAAGGACAGTTTGGATAAAGTTCGGCTTCCTCTTATTAGTTTACACGATTTGTTCAACATTGTACGCCCTTCAGACTTGTTCTCTGCAGATGCTATACTGGATGCAATTCGAATAAAAACAGAGAGTCGAGTCAATGAAATTAACTTTCGGGGGCATTTGGGTAAGTTTATATTTAAATTAAGTATCCATAAGAGTGAAAATACTTTAAGGTAGCTGAACACAGTTTGCACCGTAGCATTTCTCTTTCGGCTCCATATTTGTTGTTGTCTTATCCTTGTGTGCGCGCTGCTTTGCATCAGCACCAACGACTGCAGAGCATGCCTGAAAACTGTGTTCAGCCACCTTAAGGCAATTGAATGGTTTTGCACTGAATATCTTTCTCTGCGCATAATAAAATCATGGCCGTGAAAAGGAGCTTCTGCAGATAGATCATTAAATAGGATTGATCAAGGAGTAAAAGTTAATGGAAATTTTGGGAGGTAGGCTTTCTGGATGCTGATCTGCTTGATCTAATTTTAATGGTTTTGCTTTTAAATACATTGCATAGGGAAGAAGAAACTATTTAAAGCCACCTTTATTTACTTATTCCCTTGCATCATTGCGATAAGTTTTAAATTTTAACCCTAGTTTTAGTGCTAGCTTGTTTGCAAAGTGTTTTCAGAATGAATAAAATCTGGGTTCACGATGTACAGCGATATGATGTTAAAAATCTGCTTCAGTTCCAGAAGAAAACATTGCAACCTCGCGACATGGAGCAGAAGTAATCGAAGGAGAGATGCGGGAATGCTTGTTGGATGGTGACACCACAAATTTTGACTTGGACCGTGGATTTACAAGACACCTCATTTTAGAAGGAGACAAGGGTATCTGCATTTCCTTGGGCAGACCCAGTATCATTAACAGTATTAAATTATTACTTTGGAATAAAGACCCAAGATCATATTCATATTATATTGAAGTGTCGATGGACTATGAAGACTGGGTCAGGGTTATTGATTACTGCAAATACTACTGTAGATCATGGCAAACACTGTATTTTAAACCAAGAGTGGTTAGGTAAGTTTCTAAATGTAAGTTTTAAGTTACACAATAAACACGAGAGACAATGTTTCATCACCAAGAAGAGAGTGGAAAATACGACACGTAGCGGAGTATTCTTTACGAACTTTGAGGTGTTTGGAAATGTCATGAAATTCTTTCTCCAGTGTTTGATATATCTTCTTAATCGAAACTAACACTAAGGAATGAAGAAATTAAATCGTAAAGTCTATGCTGATTTAGATCAGATTTCCAAACCATGGTCATGGTTCTGTTTTCCTTTGTTTTAACTTGATGAATTATTTTATGAGTTTATAGGCAGGATTATAAATTGCAGGTACATTGTACTTGCAAATGACAACATGAAAGAGATCAGTGACCTGTGATGAGTTTAGCACCTCTTTTAGCGGGAATTGTTTAGCGTTATTAATATTAGTTCATGCTTTTAAGTTGCACGACCGAGTTGTGGTGCATACAGCAAGCTTGGAGAGACACAGCACTCGAGAAGTGTAAGAGTTGCTTGAGGCAATCTGAGTTAGAGCTCTGGCCAGGGCACTGCATTGTGTCCTTGGGCAAGACACTTCACTCTCGCAGTGCCTCTCTCCACCCAGGTGTATGAATGGGTACTGGCGAAGTAATGCTGGGGGATAACCCTGCGATGGACTTGCATTCCATCCAGGGGGGAGTAGATATATTCCTAGCTCTGCTTAATGCTACAGAAATCGGGGAATAAGCGTCGGCAACATGGGCCGCTTGGCATGAGAATTTACTGTCCCCTTTAATTATGACTAAAATTATCACTCAGTAATAATTACTATGGGTGGCATGAATTGTGTAATGCCCTAAAGGATCTGTCTTGTCTGCAGTAATATTTGTAGAGCATACAATGAAGCACAAGGTGAGAGGCATGAGGTGGAGATCTTCTGCTTCCCATCTCGGTCTCCATCTCACGCTATGCTAACTGCTACATTCCGTATGATGATGCATGGGAAGTCAACCATTGGACAGTATACCTTATTGCTACTTAATTTTGTAAATAAACCGCAAAATTAAAGACCTGCGAATAAAAATCACAGAAAAATGATTGACTTCTAATAAGTAAGTGATGGCTCAAAGTAATCAAACTGCCACCTGAATATCCATTTGAAGATTTGCAATCACAATGATCAGATGAAACATTTGCACTGAGACAATGCATATCCACATTGTGTAATACAATGTACAATAGAATGCTTCAGTCGTGAAATTTGGCTTTTCGCATTTGCCTATTGAAATCGTGAAAATAAATTCCCACATAATACTGTCTCGCTAAAATTTCATAATTAAGTACCTGCGAAATTAAGTACCAATAATGTAGGTAGCTTTTATCATGAACGAATCCAAAATGAAGATCTATAGAGGTTCCAAAATGGATCCAGCTTACTACATGTACAAGTATGAAGTTGTGATTTAATATTTTATCTGATTGTGTTCTCTCCATGCAGATATATTCGGATTTATGGAGTTCACAACACTGTCAACAAGGTTTTTCACTTGGTGCATTTTGAATGTTCTCACTCCAACACCACACATGAATTGGGAGAAGGTGGTGTCATTGGTAAGGAGAGTATCAAACTGCTTAGCACAAAAAATTTAAAGCAGTGCAATCCTGATGGCTCCATTAAAGGAGCTATGTCACAATATTTTTATTTTTTTTTTGCGACGGACCATATTCTCCTTAAAATTAAGGCAAAAAGTAACAAGGATTGTTAAGGATGAAGAAGATTGAGACGGATTACAAATAAGGATTTTGCAAAAGTTAGGCTAAATTTTTCAAAAGACAAACCGTGACGTAGCTGGGAGTTTGAGAATTAGAAACAGATATGCCAGCCTGAGACGGTCAAGGGTTTACCTAACTTTTGAATTCTCCCAATCCCCCTCATGTTTAGATGAGGCTGTATAAACATGCCGGGATTGTAAAACTCTTAACTATTGCTTATAATTTATGAAATATTTCTCAAGACTATTTGCAATTATTAGTGTTTGCACTACTTATATGACTTGCAGTACCATACTATACTATACTATATATGCTTCTAACAAATAAATAAAATTATAATATACATTCAAAAATGGTAAGTAACCATTTTTTTCCGTTTCATTTTGTCCAGTTCCTGCAGAGAATGTTGCTTTACCATCTTTGGGAGCAAGTGTGATTGAGGGGGTGAGCCGAAGCCGTAATGCCCTCTTGAATGGAGAAGTTGGAAATTACGACTGGAACATCGGTTACACTTGCCATCAGTTAGGAAGTGGAGCGATTGTGGTACAGTTACCGCAGCCCTACATCATCAGCACGATGAAGTAAGTAACAAATGACGGCAGCACTCGTCTTGTAAATAGTTGCTACCAAGGTTAGAATGCAGCCATTCTAATCATGTTCCATTGACAGCGAGGATTTTCAGATTTCTGGAGGTCTGCATTGCGCCCACTGTATCAATGGTATTGTTGTTGCACATTGCACATGGTCTGTTTTGCTCTCTGATAGCTGATTTGATTCACTGATCTGAACAGCCGAGACAGCAGCTGAGACTTCAGTGATTGCGAGGATGGGGTTGCTGTTTCAAATATATTGTTTATTTGCTTGTGGAAGTATTTATCAGTGGCACAAATATTTTTGTCACCTTTCAAGGGGAAGGCAATATGATGAGCTTATCAGCGCTGTCTCTGCATCAGCTTCTCGGCAGCACAATATTTCCACTTGCAGTAATTACTAGTTTTTATATTAGATACAGTCACATCAGCTATGCTGCAACTTATTATCATTAATTTTATAAATAAATATAGAATAATACGTGGGTGTGCAGAGATATGAAATGTCTCTTTGAGTTTTCTATTTAGTGAGGAATTGAGTTGAACATGAGAAGAGAAATTTCATATCTCCAAGCAACAATGTATTCTTTTGTTTACTGTTTGAACAAGATTTCCAAAAATTCTCTGAATGTTGTACAAAGGTCACACGGACATTTCTGAACATTTTCCAAAAATTTCAGAAGATTACCAAAGATTTCCAAAGTTGCAAGGGGGAGTTAAATACAACAACAAATTTTAGTATGCTAAAAGTCGAACAGGAAGTCATATGTAAAATAATCATAAGTTTTACATGATTTACTCATCTGTGTTTTGTAGACTGCTGCTCTGGGACCTTGATGAACGGCAATACAGTTATTACATTGAGGTGTCATGTGATCAACAGACTTGGGTTCGAGTTGTAGACAAGACAAAGGAGGTGTGCAGGTGAGGGAATTTAGGAACCAGCATTAAGTACCAGCACTGGTTTAGTTTAATGTGTCAGTTAAATGCTTGATAAAAGGATGCTTTTCACTAGCATCAGAGTTTGAGTTGTAATCAGTTGTAAGAGTGCGTAAAGGACCAAGCAAAAATCAATTTATTGAGTTGATATTTTTCTGTGAGGAGTGAAATGACATAAAGCAGTTGAAATATAGAGATTATGCCATGGAAAGTGCTTACAAACGATTTTTATTCACAAGTTGCTAAGCAGTTTTTTTGATGCTTAGAAACAAGTGAATAAAAATCGTTCAAGCACTTTCCATGGTGTAATGTTTTTATCTCATTTGTAATGAGATCTTTTCGTACTGAAAGCCGCGCACTTGCTGCTCTCCACTGTGAAGTACTATCGTTCTTGTCTCTGATTGTTCGAACGATGTATTTTTACACTCGTTCACTCAGTATGTATGCGGATGTAGGTGAAAGTGAGAAAAGGTCATCGCAGTGAATATATGAATTATTCCATATACTTAACATTATTTTACTCCTCACGGAAAAATAAATTGAACTCAATTAATTGACCTTGCTCCCAATGTGTAGCTTCCTAGCTCAGCTGATAGAGCATCGCACCAGTATTGTGGAGGTCATATGTTCGAATGCCGTTGACGTTGAAGCCCTGAATTTTTCAGGTTTCTTTATTCCAATTGCTTAAGTTGGAAATTGATTGCAAAGTTCACTTCTTGCTTTCATCTACATCCACAGTGCATATATTCACAAGTTGCTAAGCAGTTTTTTTGATGCTTAGAAACAAGTGAATAAAAATCGTTCAAGCACTTTCCATGGTGTAATGTTTTTATCTCATTTGTAATGAGATCTTTTCGTACTGAAAGCCGCGCACTTGCTGCTCTCCACTGTGAAGTACTATCGTTCTTGTCTCTGATTGTTCGAACGATGTATTTTTACACTCGTTCACTCAGTATGTATGCGGATGTAGGTGAAAGTGAGAAAAGGTCATCGCAGTGAATATATGAATTATTCCATATACTTAACATTATTTTACTCCTCACGGAAAAATAAATTGAACTCAATTAATTGACCTTGCTCCCAATGTGTAGCTTCCTAGCTCAGCTGATAGAGCATCGCACCAGTATTGTGGAGGTCATATGTTCGAATGCCGTTGACGTTGAAGCCCTGAATTTTTCAGGTTTCTTTATTCCAATTGCTTAAGTTGGAAATTGATTGCAAAGTTCACTTCTTGCTTTCATCTACATCCACAGTGCATATATAAATTTTTTTCACATGCTTTATGTCATACTACCTAAATGTTTACGTCTTGTTTTATTCTACCTGAATACTTAGGTCATGGCAGTGCCTTTCATTTGAGCCCAGACCAGTTGTCTTTGTGCGCATTGTTGGTGTTGAGAACACAGCAAATGAGGTAATGGCCCTTTAGTTAATAAACATGTTGACAGTATGCAATCATGTACCCATAAGGAATCAATTATTGTTCTGTGGGATCAAGTCTCAGCCAGAGGGCCACTGTGCTGTGTTGTTGGGTAAGGCAATTTTCTTTCATCTGTTACCTGTCTCCACCCAGGAAATGGCAGATGTAGGGGAGGGTGCAAGGGGTGTGCACAACCCCTCCCCGTCCCCCGAGATTACCTGCGAATTTCTCATATAACTAGTATTCTGCTTACATCATCCATCATTCCTTAGTGGTGCACCCCTTCCTGAGAAAAATCCTGGATCTGCTCCCTGCAGTAAGGAGTAGGAACAATCCCTATGGAAAGTAGCGTGCCTGATAGACCTCAATGCTGTCATTTCTCTTCCTTTTTCCTGCCATGCCTCTATTTACTTTTGATTTACTTTCAATTTTTTACTTAGTAACTTATTTTTAATCATGATTGTAATTATCTAGTAAACATTTAGGCTTGCAATCAGTGCAAGAAATTGACATTTTTCATCTTAAACCTTTGAATTGAAAAGGTAGCTAAAAAGGTAACTAAACAATGTAAAAAGGTGGAGTATGAAAACCATTACACTGTTTCTTAGTACAATTATTGTTTTCAATATGGTGTTTCTGTCTTAGGTGTTTCACTGTGTCCATTTTGAGTGTCCCGCCAATCAGAAAGAACCCAGCATCTGTGGCAGTGACAGAACAGACAGCTCTGAACACAGCGTTGCATCAGAAACAACAATCAGCTCCATCATGTGATCCTTTGCACTTTGTTCCTCGTTTGAGATGTAAAGACTTACCATAAGTAGCATAAGAGTGGTTTTCACTTGAGCGTTGAAAGTGAAATGGAATTTGCTTTGGTTTTGCATTGCTATGATTAAAAAATTTCATGCCCTTTTCTTCTCCTGTCAAAAGTTAAACCAAAACCAACCATGGCTTGTTTTCCCATGGTTGCCTCTGGTTAGCTACATGCAGTTGCTTTGATTTTTGAGTTTGTCTGTGTCCATTGGTGTGATTGGCCAAAGTTATTACTTTTGTTTTGGTGTCGAGGCTCATTTTTAACACTGTTCTATTACTAAAGATGATAACACAATAACTTAATAGTTACAAAGTTCATCTTCAGCTTGTTGACATCACCATAAATGTACATATTGCATGGTTACATACAGCTTCAATCACATTTTCTAAAAATGCAATGCACATTAAATTCAGGAAACTCACAGAGATGGCTGCTGTGAATTCTCAATTCCAATAATTATTACAGGATCAATTATAACAGATTTTGGTTTATATACGTCCCAGAATGCTATGTATATAGGATATATGAATATTTGCAAAAAATATTGTCAACCTTAAAGATTGCTTTCTTTCATATCTAAGATGGGATCAGCTTCATACGAGGATTACCTCTGTTGGCACCCTATTTGCCTTCTTTATAAAAAAATATCTTACCCCACATCCTTTAGTCAATGTCAAGTTCACTGAAGCACGTATTTTATAATGGGGAAGGAAGGTTGCGAACCTGAAAAACCAGAATGAAATACCAGTACTGCTTCCTTTTATAATGAGAATCACGACCACCACTGCATGCACGAAAATTACAGTTTTGTTGTCAGGGTAAACAGAACAAAGCTAAAAACTGCTCGCGATAGCTGAGATTTACTGTAATTTTATGCCCATCGATAGGACTTTGAGGTAAAATTATATTGAAAAATAGTGAGCCTCTCTGTGAGTTTAGTCAGTGTAATTCACAGCTGAAAAGTTGCTGACTAACTTCAGCAGCAAATTTTTAAATCTTTGTTTTTTTTTGGCATTAATCGTTGTATCTTCAGTTTTTCCAGAAGCCAGTACCCATTGAGGGGCTCAATAGTTTATGACAAAAGAATGTTCCTTTTTGACAATTGAATTAAAATGACTTGAATAAGAGATATAAATTTACTAAATTACTGTCTTGTTCACTAGACATCTTACTTGCTTTTATGTTGTTCAATACCCCGGGTGGGGTGTGTTATTCTCTAAATTAAACAGTGGACCCCAAATAAACACAGGTTTCAAAATGTGAAAGCTGGATCTGTCATCTTGAGATTTGAATAAACACGTCTGGTATTTAATCACGCTCTTGGTATTTAATTAAGTTCGGGCAGTTATTCTAATTTGGCCTTGCACAACTAAATTTCATCGACAAATAGGTGTTAGTAATAATTTAGTTTCACAGGTGAACACCCTCTTGACAAACAATTCATCAGTTTTTCTCCCACTAACACACTTCCAAGGTGGTGGCATTTGGGCTTTGTGGTAATTGTTGCCTTAAATTCATTCAATTTTTCGTGAAATCAGTAAACTGAGGATTTCAAAAATAATAAATTAAAATACTCTTTTTTTATTAATTCCAGGCCCTGAATACGGTAACCCCTCCCCCCTCGGGTCTAATCAAGAAAATGTGGTACAATAGTTTTTTAAAGTGTCACAAAGCATCAAACCAAGCTGTAATTTAAAGCAACCCCAAAATCCCCAGTCCATGGGCAAAAACTTGACCCAAACAGACCCCATTCCTCTTTTCACATAAAAAAATCACAGAAAATTCTCAAATACTCAAAGTTGTGAATTACAAACCCAAGGAAACACCTCACTATTTTATTTTTGCATGGGTGATGGAATTTTATAATTTCTTTCCAGGCTTGGAAAGTCATGGAATTTTATAATTTTTTTTCAGGCCTGGAAAGTCATGGAATTTAAGTGTGGGTCATGGAAAACTATCTTTATCAAGAAAATACAAAATAAATAGGTTTTCTGCCAAAGAAAATGGTTAAAGCCATATCCAAAATGAAAGATGATTTCCAAGAAAATGGTCTGCAGGATTGGAAGAAGTACTACTGTATCAATCTGTGTAGGACCTTGTTACCAGATCATGTCAGCTTTTAATTTAGCTACATGTACTTAGGAGTGGACCCAGATTAAAACATAACATTTGGTCTTTACTGAAAAAAAGCTGCCAGCAAAGATGGAAACCATAACACTGATGATTGACATTTTTATTTTGTCTTCTGCATCTTTACATGTATGCATGTCAGTTAATAATATTGTTTCTCTAAGCTTTTAGTTTGGTTTGTTTTGCCTTATCCCTCCGTTACTCCATTGTGCATGACTATAAAACAGCTGCAAGTTTGGATAATGCCATCAAAATGAGTAATTTATCATGAGTTCTTTGGGGTTTTCACCGAGAAATGTCCTTTTGTCCTCAAAACCACTTTGTTTCAGCCAGCCACAGTTTGAAAACTGACACAATTCTCACTCCACGTTCTTGCTCCCATTCTTGTTTCTTCTTTTCCTCTTTGCGGGCTTCAAATCAGGATCTTTACCTTCCAGAAGCATTTTCTTTCGCTTGTTAATCATCCTCTTTTCCAACACAGCACTACCCCTGACTTTCAACTCGGACTCGCGTCTTGCCACCATAACAGCTTTCAGTAAAGGCAGCACCTCATTTTCATTACATTCAAACTTAACAAGCTTAGTGTTAATAGTGGCTTCAATGTGTTTAACCCGTTCCACATCATACTGAGTCACCAGTGTTATCGCCATTCCGCCCCGCCCTGCTCTGGCTGTACGTCCAACACGATGTATGTAGTCCTTAGGCGATGCTGGCACATTGCTGTTTATGACGAGCTCTACCTGAGGAATATCTAATCCACGACTTGCCACATCGGTCGCTACCAATATCTTGACTATGCCAGATTTGAATGTAGCTAAGCCCGCTAGTCTTTCTCCTTGTGATTTCAGTGAATGTAAAGCCACGCAGGGTAGCTCGCACTTCCATAACATGTTTGCCAGTGTTTGGCAATTTTTACAAGTGTGTGTGAAGATGATTACTGATTTGTTTTCTCCATGCTCCCGCAAGACATGAATGAGATAACAATCTCGCACACTTGCAGGAGTGAGAATGTATTTCTGGTCTAGCTCAGTTACTGTTGCAATGCTGAAAATGAAACAGAATACCAACAATTAGATGGCATGCTAAAAGAGGCCTTAATATAATACCATAGGGTTCAGATTTAGTGGACTGGTGATTCCAGAGGGTGGCAATGTTTGTGTAGCTAAGGTGGTAAGGCTTTCAATAAGATTTCAAATGTGGCTGACCTTGTAGAGCACATCTCAACCTATACCCTTCACAAAATCAATTCACCTAAAAAATATTTGGCCTTTTCACATGTCACTAATAATACCCAAAATGTTTTCTCGTTTACACAAAAATTATGATGATTCCAAAAATTGTTACACTCGGAAGACATAAAACTGGTGAAATTTGATTTAAGCATCGAATATCATTGTTCTGTGGATGTATGTTTAAAGATCTCTGCTTTGGGAGGGTTACTTCTTTTGTCACAGAGAGGGGGACGGCAAGGTTACAGCCACTCTTTCTTTGAAAATCTCAAGGATGCAACTAAACAGTCAGACGTCGAACAATGGCCGACCAACACTTGCCAAAGTTCAATAAAATCCCAGCTGTTGTCAGAGAGAATGTCCAGGTCTTCCAATGTACCAGTAAATGCCAAATAATACATTGCCTTGATAATGACAGTGTTATCGAGCAGTACTGTAATATGACGACATTTGACCTCTACTGTTTTGTCTGACCAAAATTGTAACTTTGTCAGACACATGTCCTTTCGCGAGAAAAAGAATATGTTTGCAGCCCTGAAATCTGGACCCATTACTGAAGAAACTACAATTTTCAAAGCAGACATTTCCTAGCTGTAACTATATACGGTCACTGCAAGTTAGCATAAGCAGGAATGCTGTTGAGACATTGGAAGAGAGGATAATTCCAGTTTATTGACTTACTCTGACTTGACTTCATGGTAAAATGGTTCATTACAAGACATCTCTCTCAGTTCTTGCAGTGTATCTGTGAGTGTGGCACTAAAAAGTAAAGTTTGTCTTTTCTTTGGAACATTATTAAATATAACTTGAAGATCATCACCAAAAGATGGATCCAGAAGCCTGTCTGCTTCATCAAGAACTAAGAACTTAATTCTCTTGAGATCAACAGTATCTGTGCTCTTAAGGTGGTCAGCCAGTCTCCCTGGTGTTGCTATGACAACATGAGGTCTCTCGGCAAGTATCAGTGCCTGCTTCATCATATTCAGGCCCCCAATGATGACAGCTTCCTTTAGGCCTATAGGTTTACCAAGGACTCTGAACTGATCACAGATTTGATAAGCCAGTTCCCTACAAGACAGTACAGCAAATACCGCTTATTGAGTAACCTGGGTGACCAAGGTACACTTCGTGTGAAGCTCACACCGAAGAATCCCCAAATACACGCCAAGATTTTAAAGGATTGTATGGAAAAGGCAAAGATCCACGCCAAAGATCTTACTTAGGGTGAAAACTCTAATGCTGTTTGAGTGACTATATGTAAATGAAGGTTGTCCTGAATATTTGGACTGCATCTACAGTGTACCTCCTGGTTTTTTGGAGACATTCTCATAAAAATCTCAAACTTCCTGAGATTTTACCCATATCTCTTTGTGTTTCCCTGAAAAAATCCTTAGTCTCTCGATTCCCAACAAAATTTTCAGATTCCTGAAAGAATTTTGTTTCTCTCCCAAAACAGGCCTTCTTAGAGTCAAAACCCCCCGTGATATTCGCAATCGGCGTAACTTGGTCGGAATGCAGCCTTGCTGAGTTAACACAAGGTTTCCTTTGCTAGCTCAATTCTTATCCTGCTCCAGAGATCTCTCAGATTTAGCCCAGACAATTCCATATTGGAAAGGGATGATATGAAAGAGATGGATCGCTTGTCAGAAAATTTGATTTGTTGTTATAAAGGCTCTTTTTTAAACCCTTACAGGACACCTATCACCAGGAGCCCAAGCTCTTCCCTACTCCAAACAGATAATATTGTGATCAAGACCATGCCGATCAAATGAATACAGTGTTTTTATATTTATTTTTATTTCAGCACCTGCAACTCTTACTTGGACCCAGTAGTTGAAAGGATGAAAATCGCTATCCAGTGGATAGCTAGCTATATTGCCTGGCTAAGTGTGTTAACACTTCTCCCCAGAGCCCTGGCCATGGCCTGTTCCCTGACGTAACTAATCAAATCAAATTGAATGTTAGATTAATCTTATTCAATCGAACACCAATCATGCGATTGAGTTCAATTGAGTTCGGCAATTGAATTTAATCGAACTCTCACAAAAAATTTGAGCAATTGAATGCAATGAAACTCCAATTGGCTTCTACTCGAGGCTGGAATGATCGACTTTGACTTCACGATCAGATGCATTCACTTGAAATGCCAATAATGGATGGATGCAAGTATCACAAGGGTATTCGATTGCATTTGATTAGTTCGAAAGTTGAACACAATCGAACTCTCTCGCGCAATTTTTTTAGTTTGACTGTGTACGAATTATCAAACCAAGCAAACTCAATCGTCCAGTTAAGTTTGATTAGGTTTGATTGAGTTTGATTACCGAACTGCAGTTCAATTACATGTAGTTATGTCGGGTCTGTTCCAAGCCCAACAAACAACCAGGCTCTGATATGTTTGACCAACAAATTATTATGTAAAGTGTTCCAAGGGAAACTAAAACACGTGTGAGGATTAGTGTCCAACTCAATTCAGTGCACGAGTCTTGAGATGCAAATAAGTGGCGGGGTATTCTGTATGAAGAGTTAATTCAGTTTCAACGTAATCGTATGTCAAGTTGCTACGCAGTTAGTCTCCATACGATGACTTACAATGATTCTCTACATGACGTTCTTTATTTACCTTGTGGGAGTAAGGACAACAGCAAATATTCCGTAAGGGTCTTCGCAAAGTTTCTGAAGAATTGGGAGAGCGAAAGCAGCTGTCTTTCCGCTCCCAGTTTTCGCACATCCAATGCAATCCCGTCCTTCTAAAATTGGTGGAATACACTTCTGTTGAATCTCTGTCGGGCTTTTTATTCCTACAGTATGGCACTGATTTTCAAGCCATTTATTTAAACCCAAACTGGCAAACGTGCACGTGTCTTTCACGTCGTCCGCCATCTTGTTGTTGTGCTGTTTTAGCTCACTAAGCCGCATGGGAAATACCCATGCTCCCGAGTTTTCTGGTGACGAATCCGCCTCCAGTTCGTCCCTGAAGTTGCTAAGCAACATGACGATTTTACTTCGTGATTACCCTCGTAATTAAGGATAAAAACTAGCGATATCAAAGAATGACGTTTCGACAGCTCCATGCCATCATTTTCAAATTCAAATAAAGAACATTTCGTGTGTTCATTATATAGTCAATGTAAGTGTGAAGGTCTCCGTGCATATGATTAAGAGATAAAAAGATAAAAGGTAAAAACGATGAATAAAAATACAAATACAAGCGTGGTACGCTTGAAATGTCAAAAAATAAAAGGTCAAATAAAAAGTTTTGCTTTGATGGAGTCCGATTGAGTGTTAAGTGTTGGTTTTCTGTCTTTGATAAACAGCATTTCGTAAATCAAGCAATCCAGCTTCCGACGGCATTTCTTGAGGATTGTAAATTGGTCACGAAGATCTTTGTTCCTCAGATTGTGTACGTCCTGCAGGTGTTTGCCAATGACAGAATGTTTGTGCTCATTAATGCGCTGAAATAGGTGTCGGCACGTATAGCCGACATAATCTGCGTCGCACAGATCACATTTAAATTCATACACAACGCATAACTAACTTCAAATGAAAGGACAGGGAAACTTGAAATAAGCTCCAAAATCAAGACCTTTACGGCTGGAAAATATTGGAGTTCTGTCCTGAAAACCTTTAGCAATCTTGACCAAAATTCGTAATTTTAAAGCCCTCGGGCTGCATCAGGCCAAGCAAGAAAACGAGCATCTTGTAGCCTCACCAGATGGTCGAAAGCGTGAGAAAAACCGTGGGCATGGCGGTTCGAAGAACGTCAACGGTAGAAGTGAGTTATTTTACCCACTGGCGCTCGTACACAAAGATTAACAGACCTCAAGTCCCAGTCTGTCGATAATTTATTTCATAACCTCTATGTACAGCATTCCAAAAGACAAAGATTACAATAATTTTAAATACTATTTATCTTGATTACCTGAGATAGAAGAAAAGAGAAGTCTAACTATTTGCTGGTCACGGTTACACGTTAACACAACTGACTGAGAATAACTACAGAAAAAATAATCACCAGAAATTAAGACGCAATTTATTAGTTTCAGTAGCCTTATTGTTAACAAACTCATAACGATCTACTTGGACACAAATTAACGCTACACTTCGACCCAAATGCAATGTCGATTATCCATATAGGTTGCCTTATATTATGAGAATTTGGCAATGCATCACCAAAATATCACCTGCTTTTTTATTCTCTTTCCGTCTGCTTCAAAATAAATAAAGATTGTAATGTTAAGTTAGATATCGCAGACCTATGATGATGGTCATTCAAGGTCATTCCGGGTTATTATTCTATCCCACGGTAAATTTTGAATCACAATGAACCTACACTTGCACCGACGAGCAGCTCATTGAATTGATTTTTTTCTCTTGCTAAGGTTCAGTTCCTGTTGATCTCGGCGATTTGATGTCAGGCTTTTGCCGCAGGAAAAATCACAGAACCACTGAAGCTTTCGCTGGCGGGAGTAAATGGCGCTTCTTGAGAAGTGTAGGCTAAAATATTTTAGTTTGACGTTCGTGATCCGTGTCAATTTCCCTTATGTATAACCATCCCTGTTTTATTTGTTTAAACCTCCTTGCTTTTCAACTATTGTTTGCTAATCTAGCTTAACAACACAAAATATTAAGTTAACACCAACATCTTTAACGGCAGCAGCAGAACTCAACTTTGATAAGACTAGTGCAGTTACATCTTTCTTTAATTTCATATAAAAACAAAAACAGATCAAGCGAATCAAAACTCTTTTTTGACGGAAATGACAAAAACTGCTAAGCCTGGTTTATTCCACTAGCGTAGGAGTCGAAAGCGTAGTCGTAAGAACGCTTACGAAGTTCGAAAAGCGCAGTCGTAAGCACGACAGAATCGGAGTCGGAAGAATCAGAACGTTTTCATTTTCTTCTGATTTCACTTGACTCCGTCGCTTACGATCTAGTGAAAACTGGATTGTCGGAGTATCAAGCAGAAGTGAAAGAATAAACAAGTCACATTGCTTGTTTCAGGAACTCCGAGCACTTCATTGCTGCTTTCGACTCAGAAAATATAGTTCTCACTAGATCGTAAGCGACGGAGTAATAAGCGAAATCGGAACTCTGCTCACGACTCCGACGATTTGATTTTCACTTGATCATAAGTTAAACGCTTGCGACCCGCTACTGATTCCGACTTCGAATCCGTCGCTAGAGAAAACCAAGCTTTAGCGGTCTAGTTCTAGGTGCCGTCTCCATCGGACATCGACTCGTCATCTGCTTGATCTAATTTTAATGGTTTTGCTTTTAAATACATTGCATAGGGAAGAAGAAACTATTTAAAGCCACCTTTATTTACTTATTCCCTTGCATCATTGCGATAAGTTTTAAATTTTAACCCTAGTTTTAGTGCTAGCTTGTTTGCAAAGTGTTTTCGGAATGAATAAAATCTGGGTTCACGATGTACAGTGATATGATGTTAAAAATCTGCTTCAGTTCCAGAAGAAAACATTGCAACCTCGCGACATGGAGCAGAAGTAATTGAAGGAGAGATGCGGGAATACTTGTTGGATGGTGACACCACAAATTTTGACTTGGACCGTGGATTTACAAGACACCTCATTTTAGAAGGAGACAAGGGTATCTGCATTTCCTTGGGCAGACCCAGTATCATTAACAGTATTAAATTATTACTTTGGAATAAAGACACAAGATCATATTCATATTATATTGAAGTGTCGACGGACTATGAAGACTGGGTCAGGGTTATTGATTACTCCAAATACTACTGTAGATCATGGCAAACACTGTATTTTAAACCAAGAGTGGTTAGGTAAGTTTCTAAATGTAAGTTTTAAGTTACATAATAAACACGAGAGACAATGTTTCATCACCAAGAAGAGAGTGGAAAATACGACACATAGCGGAGTATTCTTTACGAACTTTGAGGTGTTTGGAAATGTCATGAAATTCTTTCTCCAGTGTTTGATATATCTTCTTAATCGAAACTAACACTAAGGAATGAAGAAATTAAATCGTAAAATCTATGCTGATGGTCATGGTTCTGTTTTCCTTTGTTTTAACTTGATGAATTATTTTATGAGTTTATAGGCAGGATTATAAATTGCAGGTACATTGTACTTGCAAATGACAACATGAAAGAGATCAGTGACCTGTGATGAGTTTAGCACCTCTTTTAGCGGGAATTGTTTAGCGTTATTAATATTAGTTCATGCTTTTAAGTTGCACGACCGAGTTGTGGTGCATACAGCAAGCTTGGAGAGACACAGCACTCGAGAAGTGTAAGAGTTGCTCGAGGCAATCTGAGTTCGAGTTCTGGCCAGGGCACTGCATTGTGTTCTTGGGCAAGGCACTTTACTCTCGCAGTGCCTCTCTCCACCCAGGTGTATGAATGGCGAAGTAATGCTGGGGGATAACCCTGCGATGGACTTGCATTCCATCCAGGGGGGAGTAGAAATATTCCTAGCTCTGCTTAATGCTACAGAAATCGGGGAATAAGCGTCGGCAATATGGGCCGCTTGACATGAGAATTTACTGTCCCCTTTAATTATGACTAAAATTATCACTCAGTAATAATTACTATGGGTGGCATGAATTGTGTAATGCCCTAAAGGATCTGTCTTGTATGCAGTAATATTTGTAGAGCATACAGTGAAGCACAAGGTGAGAGGCATGAGGTGGAGATCTTCTGCTTCCCATCTCGGTCTCCATCTCACGCCATGCTAACTTCTACATTCCGTATGATGATGCATGGGAAGTCAACCATTGGACAGTATACCTTATTGCTACTTAATTTTGTAAATAAACCGCAAAATTAAAGACCTGCGAATAAAAATCACAGAAAAATGATTGACTTCTAATAAGTAATTGATGGCTCAAAAGAATCAAACTGCCACCTGAATATCCATTTGAAGATTTGCAATCACAATGATCGGATGAAACATTTGCACTGAGACAATGCATATCCACATTGTGCAATACAATGTACAATAGAATGCTTCAGTCGTGAAATTTGGCTTTTCGCATTTGCCTATTGAAATCGTGAAAATAAATTCCCACATAATACTGTCTCGCTAAAATCTCAAAATTAAGTACCTGCTAAATTAAGTACCAATAAGGTAGGAAGCTTTTATCATGAACAAATCCAAATGAAGATCTGTAGAGGTTACAAAATGGATCCAGCTTACTACATGTACAAGTATGAAGTTGTGATTTAATATTTTATCTGATTGTGTTCTCTCCATGCAGATATATTCGGATTTATGGAGTTCACAACACTGTCAACAAGGTTTTTCACTTGGTGCATTTTGAATGTTCTCACTCCAACACCACACATGAACTGGGAGAAGGTGGTGTCATTGGTAAGGAGAGTGTCAAACTGTTTAGCACAAATAAATTAAAACAGTGCAATCCTGATGGCTCCTTTAAAGGAGCTACGTCACAATATTTTGAGTTTTTTTTTTTTTGCGACGGACCATATTCTCCTTAATATTAAGGCAACCTAGAACTAAAAGTTTACTAAGGAAGAAAAACACCAAGGATTGAGATGGATTACAAATAAGGATTTTGCAAAATTTAGGCTAAATTTTTCAAAAGACAAACCGTGATGTAACTGGGAGTTTGAGAATTAGAAACAGATATGCCAGCCTGAGACATAGTCAAGGGTATACCTAACTCTTGATTTCTCCGTATCCCCCTCATGTTTAGATGAGGCTGTATAAATATGCCGGGATTGGAAAACTCTTAATTTTTGCTTATAATTTATGAAATATTGCTCAAAACTACTGAATATTTAAATTGTTACAACCATGTCATAGTGTTTGCACTACTTATATGACTTGCAGTACAATACTATATGTACTTCTAACAAATAAATATACATTCAAAAATGGTAAGTAACCTACCTTTCCATTTTTTCCGTTTCATTTTTTCCAGTTCCTGCAGAGAATGTTGCTTTACCATCTTTGGGAGCAAGTGTGATTGAGGAGGTGAGCCGAAGCCGTAATGCCCTCTTGAATGGAGAAGTTGGAAATTACGACTGGAACATCGGTTACACTTGCCATCAGTTAGGAAGTGGAGCGATAGTGGTGCAGTTACCGCAGCCCTACATCATCAGCACAATGAAGTAAGTAACAAATGACGGCAGCCCCCCTTGTCTTGTAAATAGTTGCTACCAAAGTTAGAACGCAGCCATTCTAATCATGTTCCATTGCGATGCAAGGATTTCCAGATTTCTGGAGGTCTGCATTGTGCCCACTGTATCAATGGTAGTGTTGTTGCACATCGCACATGGTCTGTTTTGCTCTATGATCGCTGATTTGATTCACTGATCTGAACAGCCGAGACAGCAGCTGAGACTTCAGTGATTACGAGGATGGGGTTGCTGTTTCAAATATATTGTTTATTTGCTTGTGGAAGTATTTATCAGTGGCACAAATATTTTTGTCACCTTTCAAGGGGAAGGCAATATGATGAGCTTATCAGCACTGTCTCTGCATCAGCTTCTCGGCAGCACAATATTTCCACTTGCAGTAATTACTAGTTTTTAAATTAGACATGGTCACATCAGCTATGCTGCAACTTAATGTCATTAATTTTATAAATAAATATAGAATAATACCTGGGTGTGCTGTGCAGGGATATGAAATGTCTCTTTGAGTTTTCTATTTAGTGAGGAATTGAGTTGAACATGGGAAGAGAAATTTCATATCTCCAAGCAACAATGTATTCTTTTGTTTACTGTTTGAACAAGATTTCCAAAAATTCTCTTAATGTTGTACAAAGGTCACACGGACATTTCTGAACATTTTCCAAATATTTCAGAAGATTACCAAAGATTTCCAAAGTTGCGAGGGGGGATTTAACTACAACAACAAATTTTAGTATGCTAAAAGTCGAACAGGAAGTCATATGTAAAATAATCATAAGTTTTACGTGATTTACTCATCTGTGTTTTGTAGACTGCTGCTCTGGGACCTTGATGAGCGGCAATACAGTTATTACATTGAGGTGTCATGTGATCAACAGACTTGGGTTCGAGTTGTAGACAAGACAAAGGAGGTGTGCAGGTGAGGGAATTTAGGAACCAGCATTAAGTACCAGCACTGGTTTAGTTTAACGTGTCAGTTAAATGCTTGATAAAAGGATGCTTTTCACTAGCATCAGAGTTTGAGTTGTAATTAGTTGTAAGAGTGCGTAAAGGACCAAGCAAAAATCAATTTATTGAGTTGATATTTTTCTGTGAGGAGTGAAATGACATAAAGCAGTTGAAATATAGAGATTATGCCATGGAAAGTGCTTACAAACGATTTTTATTCACAAGTTGCTATGCAGTTTTTTTGATGCTTAGAAACAAGTGAATAAAAATCGTTCAAGCACTTTTCATGGTGTAATGTTTTTATCTCATTTGTACTGAGATCTTTTCTTACTGAAAGCCACGCACTTGCTGCTCTCCACTGTGAAGTAATATCGTTCTTGTCTCTGATTGTTCGAACAATGTATTTTTACACTCGTTCACTCAGTATGTATGCGGATGTAGATGAAAGTGAGAAAAGGTCATCGCAGTGAATATATGAATTATTCCACATGCTCAACATCATTTTACTCCTCACGGAAAAATAAATTGAATTCAATTAATTGACCTTGCTCCCAATGTGTAGCTTCCTAGCTCAGCTGATAGAGCATCGCACCAGTATTGTGGAGGTCATATGTTCGAATGCCGTTGACGTTGAAGCCCTGAATTTTTCAGGTTTCTTTATTCCAAATGTTTACGTCTTGTTTTATTCTACCTGAATACTTAGGTCATGGCAGTGCCTTTCATTTGAGCCCAGACCAGTTGTCTTTGTGCGCATTGTTGGTGTTGAGAACACAGCAAATGAGGTAATAAACATGTTGACAGTATGCAATCATGTACCCATAAGGAATCAATTATTGTTCTGTGGGATCGAGTCCGTGCCAGAGGGCTACTGTGCTGTGTTGTTGGGTAAGGCAATTTTCTTTCATCTGTTACCTGTCTCCACCCAGGAAATGGCAGATGTAGGGGAGGGTGCAGGGGGTGTGCACAACCCCTCCCCGTCCCCCGAGATTACCTGCGAATTTCTCATATAACTAGTATTCTGCTTACATCATCCATCATTCCTTAGTGGTGCGCCCCTTCCTGAGAAAAATCCTGGATCTGCTCCCTGCAGTAAGGAGTAGGAACAATCCCTATGGAAAGTAGCGTGCCTGATAGGCCTCAATGCTGTCATTTCTCTTCCTTTTTCCTGCCATGCCTCTATTTACTTTTGATTTACTTTCAATTTTTTAGTTATTAACTTATTTTTAATCCTGATTGTAATTATCTAGTAAACATTTAGGCTTGCAATCAGTGCAAGAAATTGACATTTTTCATCTTAAACCTTTGAATTGAAAAGGTAGCTAAAAAGGTAACTAAACAATGTAAAAAGGTGGAGTATGAAAACCATTACACTGTTTCTTAGTACAATTATTGTTTTCAATATGGTGTTTCTGTCTTAGGTGTTTCACTGTGTCCATTTTGAGTGTCCCGCCAATCAGAAAGAACCCAGCATCTGCGGCAGTGACAGAACAGACAGCTCTGAACACAGCGTTGCATCAGAAACAACAATCAGCTCCATCATGTGATCCTTTGCACTTTGTTCCTCGTTTGAGATGTAAAGACTTACCATAAGTAGCATAAGAGTGGTTTTCACTTGAGCGTTGAAAGTGAAATGGAATTTGCTTTGGTTTTGCATTGTCATGATTAAAAAATTTCATGCCCTTTTCTTCTCCTGTCAAAAGTTAAACCAAAACCAACCATGGCTTGTTTTCCTGTGGTTGCCTCTGGTTAGCTACATGCAGTTGCTTTGATTTTTCAGTTTGTCTGACTGTGTCCATTGGTGTGATTGGCCAAAGTTATTACTTTTGTTTTGGTGTCAAGGCTCATTTTTAAGACTGTTCTGTTACTAAGGATGATAACACAATAACTTAATAGTTACAAAAGTTCATCTTCAGCTTGTTGACATCACCATAAATGTACATATTGCATGGTTACATACAGCTTCAATCACATTTTCTAAAAATGGAATGCACATTAAATTCAGGAAACTCACAGAGATGGCTGCTGTGAATTCTCAATTCAAATAATTATTACAGGATCATTGTTCAGTAGATTGTAACAGATTTTGGTTTATATACATCCCAGAGTGCTATGTATATAGGATATATGAATATTTGCAAAAAATATTGTCAACCTTAAATATTGCTTTCTTTCATATCTAAGATGGGATCAGCTTCATACGAGGATTACCTCTGTTGGCACCCTATTTGCCTTCTTTATAAAAAAATATCTTACCCCACATCCTTTAGTCAATGTCAAGTTCACTGAAGCACGTATTTTATAATGGGGAAGGAAGGTTGCGAACCTGAAAAACCAGAATGAAATACCAATACTGCTTTCTTTTATAATGAGAATCACGACCACCACTGCATCCACAAAAATTACAGTTGTATTGTCAGGGTAAACAGAACAAAGCTAAAAACTGCATTAATCGTTGTATCTTCAGTTTTTTTTTTTTTGCATTAATCGTTGTATCTTCAGTTTTTCCAGAAGCCAGTACCCATTGAGGGGCTCAATAGTTTATGACAAAAGAATGTTCCTTTTTGACAATTGAATGAAAATGACTTGAATAAGTGATATAAATTTACTAAATTACTGTCTTGTTCACTAGACATCTTACTTGCTTTTATGTTGTTCAATACCCCGGGTGGGGTTTGTTATTCTCTAAATTAAACAGTGGACCCCAAATAAACACAGGTTTCAAAATGTGAAAGCTGGATCTGTCATCTTGAGATTTGAATAAACACATCTGGTATTTAATCACGCTCTTGGTATTTAATTAAGTTCGGGCAGTTATTCTAATTTGGCCTTGCACAACTAAATTTCATCGACAAATAGGCTAAGTGTTAGTAATAATTTAGTTTCACAGGTGAACACCCTCTTGACAAACAATTCATCAGTTTTTCTCCCACACATCTAACACACTTCCAAGGTGGTGGCATTTGGGCTTTGTTGTGGTAATTGTTGCCTTAAATTCATTCAATTTTACGTGAAATCAGTAAACTGAGGATTTCAAAAATAATAAATTAAAATACTCTTGTTTTATTAATTCCAGGCCCTGAATACAGTAACCCCTCCCCCCTCGGGTCTAATCAAGAAAATGTGGTACAATAGTTTTTTAAAGTGTCACAAAGCATCAAACCAAGCTGTAATTTAAACCAACCCCAAAATCCCCAGTCCATGGGCAAAAACTTGACCTAAACAGACCCCATTCCTCTTTTCACATAAAAAAATCACAGAAAATTCTCAAATACTCAAAGTTGTGAATTACACACCCAAGGAAACACCTCTCTATTTTATTTTTGCATGGGTGATGGAATTTGGAATTTTATAATTTCTTTCCAGGCTTGGAAAGTCATGGAATTTTATAATTTTTTTTCAGGCCTGGAAAGTCATGGAATTTAATTGTGGGTCATGGAAAACTATCTTTATCAAGAAAATACAAAATAAACAGGTTTTTTTGCCAAAGAAAATGGTGAAAGCCGTACCCAAAATGAAAGATGATTTCCAAGAAAATGGTCTGCAGGATTGGAAGAAGTACTACTGTATCAATCTGTGTAGGACCTTGTTACCAGCTCATGTCAGCTTTTAATTTAGCTACATGTACTTAGGAGTGGACCCAGATTAAAACATAAACATTTGGTCTTTACTGAAAGAAAGCTGCCAGCAAAGATGGAAACCATAACACTGATGATTGACATTTTTATTTTGTCTTCTGCATCTTTACATGTATGCATGTCAGTTAATAATATTGTTTCTCTAAGCTTTTAGTTTGGTTTGTTTTGCCCTATCCCTCCGTTACTCCATTGTGCATGACTATAAAACAGCTGCAAGTTCGGATAATGCCATCAAAATGAGTAATTTATCATGAGTTCTTTGGGGTTTTCACCAAGAAATGCCCTTTTGTCCTCAAAACCACTTTGTTTCAGCCAGCCACAGTTTGAAAGCTGACACAATTCTCACTCCACGTTCTTGCTCCCATTCTTGTTTCTTCTTTTCCTCTTTCCTGGCTTCAAATCAGGATCTTTACCTTCCAGAAGCATTTTCTTTCGCTTGTTTATCATCCTCTTTTCCAACACAGCACTACCCCTGACTTTCAACTCGGACTCACGTCTTGCCACCATAACAGCTTTCAGTAAAGGCAGCACCTCATTTTCATTACATTCAAACTTAACAAGCTTAGTGTTAGTAGTGGCTTCAATTTGTTTAACCCGTTCCACATCATACTGAGTCACCAGTGTTATCGCCATTCCACCCCGCCCTGCTCTGGCTGTACGTCCAACACGATGTATGTAGTCCTTAGGCGATGCTGGCACATTGCTGTTTATGACAAGCTCTACCTCAGGAATATCTAATCCACGACTTGCCACATCGGTCGCTACCAATATCTTGACTATGCCAGATTTGAATGTAGCTAAGCAAGCTAGTCTTTCTCCTTGTGATTTCAGTGAATGTAAAGCCACACAGGGTAGCTCGCACTTCCATAACATGTTTGCCAGTGTTTGGCAATTTTTACAAGTGTGTGTGAAGATGATTACTGATTTGTTTTCTCCATGCTCCCGCAAGACATGAATAAGATAACAATCTCGCACACTTGCAGGAGTGAGAATGTATTTCTGGTCTAGCTCAGTTACTGTTGCAATGCTGAAAATGAAACAGAACACCAACAATTAGATGGCATGCTAAAAGATTTAGCGGACTGGTGATTCCAGAGGGTGGCAATGTTTGTGTAGCTAAGGTGGTAAGGCTTTCAATATGATTTCAAATGTGGCTGACCTTGTAGAGCACATCTCAACCTATACCCGTCGCAAAATCAATTCACCTAAAAATATTTGGCCTTTTCACATGTCACGAATAATACCCAAAATGTTTTCTCGTTTACACAAAAATTATGGTGATTCCAAAACTTGTTACACTCGGAAGACATAAAACTGGTGAAATTTGATTTAAGCATCGAATATCATTGTTCTGTGGATGTATGTTTAAGGATCTCTGCTTTGGGAGGGTCACAGAGAGGGGGACGGCAAGGTTACAGCCACTCTTTCTTTGAAAATCTCAAGGATGCAAATAAACAGTCAGACGTCGAACAATGGCCGACCAACACTTGCCAAAGTGCAATAAAATCCCAGCTGTTGTCAGAGAGAATGTCCAGGTCTTCCAATGTACCAGTAAATGCCAAATAATGCATTGCCTTGATAATGACAGTGTTATCGAGCAATACTGTAATATGACGACATTTGACCTCTACTGTTTTGTCTGACCAAAATTGTAACTTTGTCAGACACATGTCCTTTCGCGAGAAAAAGAATATGTTTGCAGCTCTGAACTCTGGACCCATTACTGAAGAAACTACAATTTTCAAAGCAGACATTTCCTAGCTGTTACTATATGCGGTCACTGCAAGTTACCATAAGCAGGAATGCTGTTGAGACATTGGAAGAGAGGACAATTCCAGTTTATTGACTTACTCTGACTTGACTTCATGGTAAAATGGTTCATTACAAGACATCTCTCTCAGTTCTTGCAGTGTATCTGTGAGTGTGGCACTAAAAAGTAAAGTTTGTCTTTTCTTTGGAACATTATTAAATATAACTTGAAGATCATCACCAAAAGATGGATCCAGAAGCCTGTCTGCTTCATCAAGAACTAAGAACTTAATTCTCTTGAGATCAACAGTATCTGTGCTCTTAAGGTGGTCAGCCAGTCTCCCTGGTGTTGCTATGACAACATGAGGTCTCTCGGCAAGTATCAGTGCCTGCTTCATCATATTCAGGCCCCCAATGATGACAGCTTCCTTTAGGCCTATAGGTTTACCAAGGACTCTGAACTGATCACAGATTTGATAAGCCAGTTCCCTACAAGACAGTACAGCAAATACCGCTTATTGAGTAACCTGGGTGACCAAGGTACACTTCGTGTGAAGCTCACACCGAAGAATCCCCAAATACACGCCAAGATTTTAAAGGATTGTATGGAAAAGGCAAAGATCCACGCCAAAGATCTTACTTAGGGTGAAAACTCTAATGCTGTTTGAGTGACTATATGTAAATGAAGGTTGTCCTGAATATTTGGACTGCATCTACAGTGTACCTCCTGGTTTTTTGGAGACATTCTCATAAAAATCTCAAACTTCCTGAGATTTTACCCATATCTCTTTGTGTTTCCCTGAAAAAATCCTTAGTCTCTCGATTCCCAACAAAATTTTCAGATTCCTGAAAGAATTTTGTTTCTCTCCCAAAACAGGCCTTCTTAGAGTCAAAACCCCCCGTGATATTCGCAATCGGCGTAACTTGGTCGGAATGCAGCCTTGCTGAGTTAACACAAGGTTTCCTTTGCTAGCTCAATTCTTATCCTGCTCCAGAGATCTCTCAGATTTAGCCCAGACAATTCCATATTGGAAAGGGATGATATGAAAGAGATGGATCGCTTGTCAGAAAATTTGATTTGTTGTTATAAAGGCTCTTTTTTAAACCCTTACAGGACACCTATCACCAGGAGCCCAAGCTCTTCCCTACTCCAAACAGATAATATTGTGATCAAGACCATGCCGATCAAATGAATACAGTGTTTTTATATTTATTTTTATTTCAGCACCTGCAACTCTTACTTGGACCCAGTAGTTGAAAGGATGAAAATCGCTATCCAGTGGATAGCTAGCTATATTGCCTGGCTAAGTGTGTTAACACTTCTCCCCAGAGCCCTGGCCATGGCCTGTTCCCTGACGTAACTAATCAAATCAAATTGAATGTTAGATTAATCTTATTCAATCGAACACCAATCATGCGATTGAGTTCAATTGAGTTCGGCAATTGAATTTAATCGAACTCTCACAAAAAATTTGAGCAATTGAATGCAATGAAACTCCAATTGGCTTCTACTCGAGGCTGGAATGATCGACTTTGACTTCACGATCAGATGCATTCACTTGAAATGCCAATAATGGATGGATGCAAGTATCACAAGGGTATTCGATTGCATTTGATTAGTTCGAAAGTTGAACACAATCGAACTCTCTCGCGCAATTTTTTTAGTTTGACTGTGTACGAATTATCAAACCAAGCAAACTCAATCGTCCAGTTAAGTTTGATTAGGTTTGATTGAGTTTGATTACCGAACTGCAGTTCAATTACATGTAGTTATGTCGGGTCTGTTCCAAGCCCAACAAACAACCAGGCTCTGATATGTTTGACCAACAAATTATTATGTAAAGTGTTCCAAGGGAAACTAAAACACGTGTGAGGATTAGTGTCCAACTCAATTCAGTGCACGAGTCTTGAGATGCAAATAAGTGGCGGGGTATTCTGTATGAAGAGTTAATTCAGTTTCAACGTAATCGTATGTCAAGTTGCTACGCAGTTAGTCTCCATACGATGACTTACAATGATTCTCTACATGACGTTCTTTATTTACCTTGTGGGAGTAAGGACAACAGCAAATATTCCGTAAGGGTCTTCGCAAAGTTTCTGAAGAATTGGGAGAGCGAAAGCAGCTGTCTTTCCGCTCCCAGTTTTCGCACATCCAATGCAATCCCGTCCTTCTAAAATTGGTGGAATACACTTCTGTTGAATCTCTGTCGGGCTTTTTATTCCTACAGTATGGCACTGATTTTCAAGCCATTTATTTAAACCCAAACTGGCAAACGTGCACGTGTCTTTCACGTCGTCCGCCATCTTGTTGTTGTGCTGTTTTAGCTCACTAAGCCGCATGGGAAATACCCATGCTCCCGAGTTTTCTGGTGACGAATCCGCCTCCAGTTCGTCCCTGAAGTTGCTAAGCAACATGACGATTTTACTTCGTGATTACCCTCGTAATTAAGGATAAAAACTAGCGATATCAAAGAATGACGTTTCGACAGCTCCATGCCATCATTTTCAAATTCAAATAAAGAACATTTCGTGTGTTCATTATATAGTCAATGTAAGTGTGAAGGTCTCCGTGCATATGATTAAGAGATAAAAAGATAAAAGGTAAAAACGATGAATAAAAATACAAATACAAGCGTGGTACGCTTGAAATGTCAAAAAATAAAAGGTCAAATAAAAAGTTTTGCTTTGATGGAGTCCGATTGAGTGTTAAGTGTTGGTTTTCTGTCTTTGATAAACAGCATTTCGTAAATCAAGCAATCCAGCTTCCGACGGCATTTCTTGAGGATTGTAAATTGGTCACGAAGATCTTTGTTCCTCAGATTGTGTACGTCCTGCAGGTGTTTGCCAATGACAGAATGTTTGTGCTCATTAATGCGCTGAAATAGGTGTCGGCACGTATAGCCGACATAATCTGCGTCGCACAGATCACATTTAAATTCATACACAACGCATAACTAACTTCAAATGAAAGGACAGGGAAACTTGAAATAAGCTCCAAAATCAAGACCTTTACGGCTGGAAAATATTGGAGTTCTGTCCTGAAAACCTTTAGCAATCTTGACCAAAATTCGTAATTTTAAAGCCCTCGGGCTGCATCAGGCCAAGCAAGAAAACGAGCATCTTGTAGCCTCACCAGATGGTCGAAAGCGTGAGAAAAACCGTGGGCATGGCGGTTCGAAGAACGTCAACGGTAGAAGTGAGTTATTTTACCCACTGGCGCTCGTACACAAAGATTAACAGACCTCAAGTCCCAGTCTGTCGATAATTTATTTCATAACCTCTATGTACAGCATTCCAAAAGACAAAGATTACAATAATTTTAAATACTATTTATCTTGATTACCTGAGATAGAAGAAAAGAGAAGTCTAACTATTTGCTGGTCACGGTTACACGTTAACACAACTGACTGAGAATAACTACAGAAAAAATAATCACCAGAAATTAAGACGCAATTTATTAGTTTCAGTAGCCTTATTGTTAACAAACTCATAACGATCTACTTGGACACAAATTAACGCTACACTTCGACCCAAATGGAATGTCGATTCTCCATATAGGTTGCCTTATATTATGAGAATTTGGCAATGCATCACCAAAATATCACCTTGTTTTTTATTCTCTTTCCCTGTCTGCTTTAAAATAAATAAAGATTGTAATGTTAAGTTAGATATCGCATAGACCTATGATGATGGTCATTCAAGGTCATTCTGGGTTATTATTCTATCCCACGGTAAATTTTGAATCACAATGAACCTACACTTGCACCGACGAGCAGCTCATTGAATTGATTTTTTTTTCGCTTGCTAAGGTTCAGTTCCTGTTGATCTCGGCGATTTGATGTCAGGCTTTTGCCGCAGGAAAAATAACAGAACCACTGAAGCTTTCGCTGGCGGGAGTAAATGGCGCTTCTTGAGAAGTGTAGGCTAAAATATTTTAGTTTGACGTTCGTGATCCGTGTCAATTTCCCTTATGTATAACCATCCCTGTTTTATTTGTTTAAACCTCCTTGCTTTTCAACTATTGTTTGCTAATCTAGCTTAACAACACAAAATAAGTTAACACCAACATCTTTAACGGCAGCAGCAGAACTCAACTTTGATAAGACTAGTGCAGTTACATCTTTCTTTAATTTCATTTTAAAACAAAAACAGATCAAGCGAATCAAAACTCTTTTTTGACGGAAATGACAAAAACTGCTAAGCCTGGTTTATTCCACTAGCGTCGGAGTCGAAAGCGGAGTAGTAAGAACGCTTACGAAGTTCGAAAAGCGGAGTCGTAAGCACGACAGAATCGGAGTCGGAAGAATCAGAACGTTTTCATTTTCTTCTGATTTCACTTGACTCCGTCGCTTACGATCTAGTGAAAACTGGATTGTCGGAGTATCAAGCAGAAGTGAAAGAATAAACAAATCACATTGCTTGTTTCAGGAACTCCGAGCACTTCATTACTGCTTTCGACTCAGAAAATATAGTTTTCACTAGATCGTAAGCGACGAAATCGGAACTCTGCTCACGACTCCGACGATTTGATTTTCACTTGATCATAAGTTAAACGCTTGCGACCCGCTACTGATTCCGACTCCGAATCCGTCGCTAGAGAAAACCAAGCTTTAGCGGTCTAGTTCTAGGTGCGGACTCCATCGGACATCGACTCGTCAAGACCCCAGAGGGGCACCCCTAGTGATAACGCTTCCCGCCCTCCCCCTGTCGTGATCTGATTGTGGCTGGGCAAGCATTGGTGTGCTACGGGAAATCCTCTCAGACGGCGACAGCTTGGCATGATGAGCCAGGTTGTCACGTGATGAGGACCGCTGCAACCGCGTACCGCTGGCTCCCATTTTCTCCATCAGCTTCTGACCGCGACTGCTCAGCGTTCTTTTGAGGCGGGAAAACGTTTTCTCGCGCTTGCCGTTCTTCTTGTCCTCGTTGGAATCGTCTTTTTCGGTCTCTATGGACGCTTTGCTGCTGCTTCCGTTCAAGGACGGAGAGGAAGACGCCACACTGCTCCCGGAAAACGAGCCTCCAGGAACGTCTTCTGCCAGCAGCTGAGCGACTTTGGTCTGGCGAACAACATCAAGGGCCTACCAGGACATAAATGTTACAAATATTAGAGAGCGCATACCGTCAGCTACTTCTAAATCATGGAAACTCTAGAAAGCTACGTCTAGGAGTTACGTCATACAGTGCGACCTCCACTAAGCGGCCACCTATTAGGCGGCCTCCCTCCATTAAACGCCCACTTTCTAAAGTCCCTTTTCAAAGTCACTTTTCAAAGTCCTGAGGGTGGCCGCTTAATAGAGTTCGCACTGTATACGGTTTGTGCATTTTGAAAAAAATATTAGCCTAAATTTTGCAAACGTCATTTGTAATCCGTCTCAATCTTCACCATCCTTGTTCCTTTTTGGTTTAGTGTCATCTCTTTGCTGTTTTTCTTCCTTAGTAAACTATTAGTTTAACGTTTCGCACATTTTAAAGGCTTCAAAAAAAGTGAAGGTGACAGAAATCGCAGCAGTCACGGTCTATCGTTCTCTTTAATACTGGATACGTCTAATTTTCTGATAGCATTCTTCAGTCTAGGGGACAAGCGCCAGTCGATTCGAAGTTGATGACGAAATCCCGCCTCCGACACGAGACTGAGCCCGCGTTGTTCGTGCCTGTAGTTGCTAAGCAACATGACGTGTTTGCTCGCGCAATTACTTTTCGTGCATTCGGGAACGCTCGCGCTAGCTTTTGATTGGATTGGATAAAATAAGTCGGGAGCTCCTCGAGTCCTTCAACTAATGTACGTCTTTCCAAAGTGCAGGCCTAATAACAATGCTTTACTTCTGAAGTAATTAGATACTAACAAACCTCATGGATGCTACCATGCTTCAACCGCTCGCAAATTAGTTGATACGCTCCCCAAAGTTGTCGAGGAAAAATAAACAAATAATAACAACAAACAAAAGTGAAACAGCAGTTCACAAACTCACGTTGCATACGTTCTGCCGCGACCTCAGCGCACACTCCTCGAGTGTCTCCGCTGCTTCAAACTTGCCCTGCCTGCGATACAATGCTCCGAGATTCCTGAGGGTAGTGGTGACGGTAGGACTGTCTACTTTAGCCGCCTTGTGCCAGCCGCCATACTCGCCGTACGGCGCGTTGTCTTTCCCGCGCTTTCCGTCATCCTCAAGAGACGACTCGGTACCAGGTCCAAATTCCCGCTCGTGTGCTCGAGTCAGCACCTGGGTTCAACACGCAAGGAAAATCCATTAAAGAGTGACAATTTGAAGGGTGAATTTTCAAACCTGTGTTAAGCTGTGAACAAAAGCACACCTGTTTGTACAATGTTTCAGCCGCTTTGTATTTCCCTTGCTTTAAATAAGCGGAGGCCTACCAAGAAAAAGGGAAGTTAACTTAGCAAAATATGGAGTTAACCAAACAAAAAAGAACTGGATGCTCAGAGTTTTGTTTCAAATTTCTACAGTAAGCCATTATTCTCACCAAGTTGTTTTTCGTTTTTGCCACGTTCGGATCGTCTGGTCCAAGTTTTGTTGTGTAAATTTCCAAAGCTCGCTGATAATACTGCTCGACCTGTAAAATGACAACAGAAACAGGAATCAAAAAGCAAGTTGCCGAACAGACGAAAAGGCCAGTAGATAGGTAGTTCCCTGAACAATGTTGGGAAGAAACCTGGTAACGCATTAAACAAGAAGTTTCACTATACAAGGGGTAGCTCCTCCAACATCTCACACCTTTCGGGCGCGAAATGCAAATTTGTGCTTTTGTCCTCTCATCGCATGTTGAGGAGTCAAGCGTCCTGCAAACTAAACACGCTTCAACATCTCATGAAAAAAGATATCCTGGACAAAACTAAAATACAGCTTGGTAATATCTTGCATTCTCGGCAAAAATGAAAAGCATTTTCTCCGTAACTGTCTTCAGAAAAGCGTAGGTAGCTTTTCACACTTTGACGGTTGACTGACAGCTTGGCATGAGCATGTACAAGCCAAGCCCATTCTATACCGGAACTTCTTGTTTAAGCTTCATTACTCGCTGAAGCGGCTTTAATTCCTCCCTTCTCAGCTCAACTATCCGTTTTGTTATTGCCTAGTTTTGAATTTTCGCGCGCAACCATTCGCCAATTAGAGATTCGTCATCGGTAGCGAATTGTTTGGGTTAAATTTCAAGACTGACTGCAGTTCAACATACCTCGTCATATTTTCCCTGGTTTTGACACAATAAGGCCAGATTGTTCAGCTGTTTGGCGACATCAGGATGGTCTTTACCCAGTACCTGCAATAAACAACACGGGTAAAATTAACAGTGGCAATAGCCAAATGAGAACTCTACAGAGTGATAATTTATATAAACGTAAATAGGACTCTGCGCGCGCTCTGATTGGTCAAAAACCCATGTTTTATCAGAGTTTAAATAACCAAATCAATGCGCGCGCTCTGATTGGTCAATCAGCTATGGTTTATTGTGCCAGTAAACTCATGGAAAAATCGCGCGTCTTCTGAATTATTATATAAAAGCAATAGACCACAAGTTTCTATGGTTGTAGGCTGATAAACCACTTGGGATGTTGGAAGAACACTCGAAGAATTCGTAAATCACTCGCCTGCGGCTCGTGATTTACAAATTCTTCTCGTGTTCTGCCAACATCCCGCGTGGTTTATCAGCTTATAAACCATAGAAACTTGTGGTCTATTGCTTAAATAAAACAGAAAAAGCGTGTTTTATTGCTTTTCGTCAGCTTTACTCTTGTGAAAATTCGCAAGGGATGGCGGCGAACATGCCTGCGGCTCGTGTTTTCTACATTTCCCTCGTGTTCTCAAATGCCCGTCGTGTTTTATGACAGTATAATACATGGCTTAGGCTTCTTTATCCACTCGTTCCGTGCTTAGGCTATCCCCTTTTTTCTCCGTTTAGCGTCACCCGACCGACCCAGATTTTCGCGTTTTCAAAAAAAAAGTTGTGATTAAGGCAATGAAGTTAATGACACACACAATTTCAAACAATTGTCACTTAAATCTGAAACATAGGCAATATTTTTGCCATACAGATTTTTAATTTTTACTTTAGAGAACACTCACTCCCGTTTGAGTTAATTAACCACGATGTCGACCTTTCCTTCCTCCATTGACTTTGCATCCACGTCTTGTCGTTTCCAGGCTCCACGGATATCATGCTGAGGTACCGGGCCGCCTAGTTCCAGACTTCTTCTACATTTTTTTTTTTTTTGGCTTTTGTTTCTTTTCCGACCGACCGACCCAAAATCAGGAAACGCATTTGACAATAAACGAAAAAAAGAGGGGATGACCTTATTTTGAAGCAGGCTTTACAACCTGACCGTTTCTCAGTCTTACCTTCTCTCGTATCTCCAAGGCCCTCTTACACAGTGGCTCAGCCTCTTTATATTTCCCCCTCTTGCCGTAAAGAACTGCCAAATTGTTGAGAGTTGCAGCCACCTTAAATAAATAAAAATAACAATAAAGACATGGCGGTCAGAAAAAGTGTGCGTGCGACTCGAAGCTCTTTGATTGCACCAATTTTTGTGCATCTAAAAAAAATTAGGCATTCAAATTAGTTATTTGTAATCCGTCTCAATCTTCTCCTTCACCAACCTTTTTGGCTCATCCGCGGTGTAAGAACCTGTAAAACTCACCAGTGACGTAAAACGAACAAGACAACAAAGAACCTCGGAACAATAAAGAACACGGAAACAATACCTCGAAAACAAAGAAAAAAGTCACAGGTTCTTAGACCAAGGTAAACCCACCTTTTTGGTTTAGTATCAACTCTCTCGTGTTTTTCTTCCTAAGCAAACTATTTTGTTTCGGTTTCCTACAATTTGACGGTGATTTGGCTCATCCCAAAAATGACTCAAAGACCCTCAAAATATCTAACCTGCGATCAGGCATTCTTGTTTCTTGCGGCGCAAGGAAGAACGCGTGATCGCAGGTTACAAAATATCGTGCGTATATTTTGTAACCTGCGATCAAAACGTTTTGCAATGTTCATTGTAAAAAAACTGAGATAGTCGAGATACTACGCGCGCTCTCATTGGTTGATAGGTGTGTTTAGATGAGAGTACGTAAACACGGTTGTGACGTTTTAGTTTCTTACGTATGAGCGATAGAGGCCATTTTCCGTGTTTACATAGCCTCATCCAAACACTCTGGTGTTTTGGAGAATTCTTGAAAGTTGCGCAACCCTCGACTACGTCTCGGGTTTGCATAACTGTTTCAAATTCTCCCAAACCCCCTCGTGTTTAGATGAGGCTGTGTAAACACGGAAAAAGTCCTCCATTGCTTAAAACATTGGTATTTCTCAACAATAATAGTGAAGGGTGAAAGAAAACCAGCGTCAAATTCAGACTTAAAAATGCAGCAATATATTTTGGTTAAAAAACGTTTCCGTGTTTTTCGCTTGAGTTCGTCGTAAATTTATAAAATATTTGCCATCTTGATTTACCATTTTGGCAACTTGAAGATAAATAATTTAACTGAGAAAATCAGTATTTGGTTGCCTAACCTCTCATTTGTTTCAATCAACACGCATTTGTATTCTACGAGCAGTCCCTTCGACATCGTGAAGTTACTGAATTAAATAGAAACTAATTTGATCAAAAATAAATACCACCAAATATTGACAATCTAATACAGACGAATCAAGCTAGTAGATATCGAACTAAATTTCAAGAACCGCGGCTGGCCTCAAAACAAGGTCTCAAAATACAATTAATTCCTTCATCGCTTGCCAGATAAAACGGATAAACAAGTTATAACACCATCAGTTTGAAGACCTTTTGACCTCGAACCGGAAAATGACGCCACATTGGCGCTCCTTTTATGGGGAGCAAATATCAACAAATTCGATCCGAGGGATCCGTATGTATCAGTTTCATGCTGAAGTCCCCCGTCACTGACCAATGTTCAAATTTCGTCACCTAACGATAAATTCTAGCGCTTGGGTAAATTCTAATACAGCCTTTAAATGTGCCACAATGAAAGCAGGCGTTTGGGAAGTCGTTTTTGGGCAGAGGAAATTGAGAGATTGTTATACACCCTTGGCCGTTTCGGCAACAAGAAAAAAACGATAAACAGAGCAAAGCGAACGAAATCGCTAAACGACATCCATGCCATAAACATCCAGTTATGTTTTCGAGCGTTTTTGATGCAGGTAAGGTAGAGGTTGGGGTTTACAAGACTGAAAACAAAGAAAGAGAAGACAAGGGAGAAAGTCCAAGCAATTACGGTAATCAAATATAAATTACAGCTCATCTCACCGCCGGATGATCTTCGCCCAGTGTTTTTTCACGGATTGTCAGGGCATCATGAAGCAAGTTGGCCGCCTCTTTGTACTTGTTCTGGTCTCTGTTAAAACAGGTAAGATAAAGCGCAATGTTAGCACAGTTTTCAATTTCCCATTTTAGATCGAAAACCTGCAAATTTCATCTATATTATCACGGGTATTGTGAAACGCGTGGCCAAGTTTGTGCCGACGACAGTTTTCAGTGAACATCTGTTTCGCGTTTCTATAACGAAACAGAAATGTTTCAAAATTTCCCCTGCTCTGCGAGATAATACGCTAGAAAACAGATCGAAATATCAGCTTTTTATCCCGTAACCTCATCTATCCGCAAAACTATAAAGCAAAATCTCTCATGTGACTTCACACAAGTTCATTCTTAAGGGAAATTCGATACATTGTGACTTTAGCATTTGTTAAATTTTAAAAGAATAACCTTAGCACCATTCTATGGGGTAAGCAAAATAAACCTAATAGTAATAATAATAATAATAATAATAATAATAATAAATACTTTTATCAAAAGTTAGTGAAGATATCCAATGACATTATTAAATATGTATTTTAAATTCAAAGGATAAATCTTTGAAAAGTTTAATGCATTTTACGACACAGATGCAAACAAAAACACATTTCCATACGTTTGTTTTTTACATATAAAATTAGCACGCCTTATTGTAAAGTAGTAAATAGTTTAGAAACAGATTTCACAGCCACACTTTCTCTATGCAGATCTTTTGTGATTAATAATACGCTTTTGGTCACGGACACAAGCTCGCACAATACTACTGTCAAAAACCTTTCAAATAAAACATTGTAGAATGTCACAACAGACCCGATGTAAATTATTCTCTTTTCACATGGAGAATTATCGACAATGCCGCAGACTTCACGTCTGCCTTCTGTTGCGAAAATTTCAGTAGCAAACCACATTTCCCACCAAACCAGTGTTTTTCTATTTATTTTATGGTCTGTTTGAAAAATGGCCCATACGTCACGTGTATTTTTTAGCATTAAGTGTTTTCTGTTAACGTTATAATAACGTTATAATAACGTTTTGTAATTTTGTAATTTTTAATTTATGGAGTAAACTTAATAAATAACGTTGACAATACAAAACACCGCTCAAAGACACTCAATTAAAGGGCCCAAGTCAGCCTCCGCCATTTTCGATGCCATCGAAATTATGGAATTTTATGGCGAAGCGTAATCTTATTGCATTGCTGTAAGTTATGTTACCGGAAGTGTTTAAATTACTTTTAGCAAGTTTCTCAGTGATCTCTTTCGTTTCGACGTTTCTGAAACTTTCGCATGTAAACAACAACAAAGGTGTGGCTGACTAGGGCCCTTCAATATATTCAAACGTTTTTTTTTTTTCACATATAATTGAATAACGGTTTTCCCAAGCTTAATCGCATAAGATTAGTTTCTGCGAAGCGACACAAACAACTGTTCGTCTGCAAATAATTCGCTCACTCGGCTGGTAAAGTTTACCAATAGCTTGGTATTTAGCTTGCACGTTTATTTGTTTGGGTATGCCGAATTTTGCTCTCCTGACCGAAGCAAGAAGAGACTCAGGACAACCAAACTTGTGATGCTAAGTAGAAAAATAGCAAGAAAGGTACCAAGACGCAAAGGTAAGATTGAATAGAACTAACAACTTTCACTGAGGATGAGTTTTTTCTTTTCAACTTCTGACATTCAGCTAAAACTCAGAAACACAAAATCACTGGCAAAAGGCGCTTCACAAAAACTAAAATAACGGCCTTTCAAATTAAGGGTAACGGGTCGCCTTTCTTTGCAAATCGAAGCTAAGAAATTTTTACTGCAAAATGCTTTGTACACCTTGGCAAAACGGTTGTTCTGTTTCACACCACACAATAGGAAGAAAACCCGACTAGCTGCTCTTGCAGACTGTATGTTTCTATGCCACTTTGCAGACCATAGTTAATGGAGTACACCTTGTAAATACAATGAACTCTATTTTATGCATTGGCATGCTAAAAATGCTTATTAACCTCACAACTGGCTCCTGTAGCAGACAGGTTCACTTACACTCACATACCCCGTTTGTTTACTCTGATAATATCTTACGTATTTGTCAACAGAACTCTGTTGGTTTGTTCTGTACAAAAGTGTTGGCTTTCTTGTTTCCAGTCTAAGTTTAGTTTTCATGAAAGAAGCTCAGTCCTAATTAGCTTTAATTACAAATTTTGAGTAATTGAAAATCCATCTTTGTTAATTACTTGCCAATAGAGAGAAAACATAATTCCCACATGGAGAGTCCAATGCTCACTTAAAGCTTTTGAATTCGAAAGATAGTTTTGCAAAAGTAAACATAAACTAAAACATACTATATTATAAATATAACTAAAAGTCTAACACTTATGCTCACTTGTAAACGACGCTCTAAATTAACAAAGACGCATTTTACGTCTGAGTGATTTCAAACGGAAAGGTTGTCTAATTAAACAAAGAAATGGCAAGTTTGGATTTGATAACTTCATATACTGAATTTTTGAAATATTTTTCACGTAAGCAGGACAATAAAAAGCCAATTAAATTATGTCGCCCTTTTTTATTGCCCACATTTTGACAGGAGATTATTTTGCTTTTTATCCTCCCCAAGGAATGAGTTTCCCCTCACGATTTCACTTCAAACGTTATAAATACGAGTTGCGGCGCACAAAAATTTAGCTACCAATGAATATAGATATTACATATAACAGTTTTAACTATTTTGTAATATTTTTAATAAGCTATCTCAGCTTGTTTGTTTTCTCCCTGAAAATCATATAAGACCTGCAGACGCGTCTGCTAGCATGCTAGGCCAAGGTTAAGTAAATAATTATTTGCGGGAAGTTCAAGGAGACTGAATTCGACTCTCGAAACTTTGGTTCTCGAAAATGTAGTGCTTTATATCTCGGGTCCATGAGAGCCGAATAAGATAAATTAAAAAAAGGAAAATTTATTATAATTTTTTTCTAACAATTGCAAGGGGATCTGGCATGTTGAACAAAACCACTTTCTTCCATGAATATAGTACAACTTTAAAATTATGACGTCTGTCACTTCCATTAGCCATTTCTTAATATTTAAGAACAAATTTATTTTTTAGTCAAATATTCTTTCATCAATTGTACATTTTCGTTCAAAAGCTGATTATCATTGCAACCTTTTGTAAAGAGTTACTAAGGTTAACACTAAAAACGACTCAAAATTGGTTTAGGTTTGTGTAAATGTATCTACTCAAGTTCATGGCCTTCACAGCTGTCACAATAAAATTTAAGTTATTTTTTAACCTTCTCTAACATTCAGACCTTCTTAAAATCAGGTTAACACAGTCTTGCTTTATAGTTTGTGGTATTAAAGCGAAAATATCAATAGCACTAGTTCATTTATATTTAAAGTTCTCTACTAAACTTAATTTTAAGCATGATTGAAACCTTATTTCTCACTACAGTAATACATTACTACATTGTAAACAAACAAGTGATGAGAATTTTCTAAACCATCACTGGGCCAGGGGCATTGTCTGAATGTGCCAACAAAACATTGAAAATGTAAACATTGTATGTGACTTTATTACTGAGTTGTTGTTTTGTAAATAATATTTCCACATCAATTTTTATACTTTTATCTTATGTTTATGATAATTTTTAAACATTTTACCACATTTCTTTTAGCGATAATTCGGTTATGTTTTAATTTTATTCGTGGTACACCTGGAAAATAGCCGTCAGGTGTTGCTAGCTTAGGCTTCACGCATGACACTGAGCTAAGTGTTTAACCATGTTAATAAAGTATTGTATTGTATTTTATAACATAACAGAAATACTATGCACGGTCTCATTGGTTGATAAGTGTGTTTAGATGAGAGTATGTAAACACGGTTGTGACGTTTTAGTTTCATGCATATTTTAAAAAATATATATCGTATTTTATAAAAGCAATAGTAAGAGTACTTTTTCCGTGTTTACATAGCCCCATCTAAACACTCGGGGGGGTTCTGAATTCTCCCCAATCCCCTCATGTTTAGATGAAGTTATGTCAGCACGGAAAAAGTTCTGTATAGCAAAACAAATATGTTAACTGAACTGAACTGAACTGAATAGTAAAACTAAGAATGAAAGTGGTGGAGAAATGTCTAACTGTCAAGTCTTTAATACAAAGCTACAACAACTTTCAATTATGACAGTTTTCTAAATAGGCAATTCATTTTGTGATGTAATGGACAGGGAAAGTGAAATAGTACCGTAATTGTAAATCAAACTTGGTGGACTGTTGTTTACTGTTATATGATTTTTCTAGATGATTTAAGAATGTTTGTTTACAATGCAGGTGCAATCAAACTTAGCACTGCCAACCAGCTTTACAAGTTAAACTCGATGATTATTCACCTATTAAAATTGAGCAATGAAATCGAACCAATGACACTACTTGGCACCGCAGTAGGAAATTATTTAATTAAACATTATCTGAACAACTGTCCTTTTCTCAACAGCACTATCTGTTATTTTACATGTGGCAGAAGAGTTTACAGTGAGTGTCCAGTCCACATCTAATACCTGTCACAGTGTTTTCCAGCTGAACACTTGGTAGCCAGGAATAAAATAGTTATGGGTAACTTTTGCTAGTATACAATGCTTTGTTGGTGTACACATGTATTTAACAATTGTCCTGCAAAACTGTGTGCAATATCACCTGATACTTAGCCGACGTTAGCTAAAATCAGACGATATTTTGCAAGTTCAAGCAGGATAATTGTTTATTATTCAACAAATTGTCAATGAAGCGCATATTTCAGCTAGAAAAGAAGTGGCTATGCGGCATTTTACATCATGTATATCGCAGGATATCTGTCGTGCAGATGACGTAACAATCGTTTCATGGCCATATATGGGCAATGTGGCAATTTGTTGAATAATAAAACTGATATATCTCACTTATGTCTTGACTTTTTCTTTGTATAGATAGGCACATAGGCTCTTGAGCACAGTTAACAATCAAGCCACTTGAAAGTGAAATGAGATATTTAGTAAGTAAACCCCTTCAGGTGGCTGGTATATTGGAGGATGATGCCTGAAGCTGAGAGATGAAAAATGAACAGTTGGCTGAGAAGAAAAGCTTTGAGGGCAACATTGAAATTTTGAGGACCATCTTTCAGCCAAGGGCATTGTCCCCCAATATGCCAGTGAGCCAGAAAGGGGTTTATTTATTTTATAACCCTCCGTTTAATTTCAACGACATGATTTGTTGCATCGAAAAAGGAAAAAACCTATAGTGATAATCACGGAGTAAGTGCGGTTGAAATGAATCAAAATTGATTGATTTACATGCTTTTTCAAAGTTAGAGCTGAAAAGGTGACTGTTCATTTGTTTTGCACTCTCCATAAAATCCCACACGGATATCAAATCAGATGGGGTGTATTGTCTGATACCCATCGTACAATTTGTACCACTTGATTCATTTTGTCCAATGAACGCGTGCAAAAATTAATCGATGGGTTATAATTGATAGTACATGTACATACGCATTGCGAAGACAATATACTTGATCGACTGGTTATGAATATACAATCTTGATTGAACTGTACACACTATTTCCACTTCCTTACAGTATTCCCGAAACAGGGTTTACTCCAGAAGGCACCATTGTGGGATTTGCAAAAGTTTATTGGTGCACAAAAAAGCAACAAAATAAAAATTTGTAACAGGGGCTTAAAATTATGATTAGGGTAATTAATTGATAGACTAGTCATTTTAAAGTATCAATTGCAAAATTCATTAATAATTCAAAAGGAATAGATCCAATTAAAGGGTACTATTCAGGTCACATGAATGCTCTGTAAAGCCCAATACAAATCCAGAGTAGAATTAACTTTTGATACAGATCTCTACTGATTAAAATGCAAAACCCAATGGAATCTAATAACAATACTACTAATTCAATTTATTGTTTCATTTCACAAGTACAATAAAATATCTGCATGAGATCTAGAGGGGCTTTACAATGGCTCTCCCGCTCATATTTTATCTACCAAATACATTCCAACAATCCTTTCAAAGACTTTTTTCTCTTAGCCCGAAAAAGCTGCTCCCATGGAATTTAAAATAGGGGGGGGGGGGGGGGCTCCAGAGTAAACCTCGAAAACACTTCTGTTAGAGGGAAACTTTCCACTGCGTTGGCAAAAAGGAATTCTGCTTGTTACATTATATCCTAACCTACTTTGGATAAAATTTAGTCTACGCACATAGCAGAAGACATTTTTTCAAATTTCATTGATATCATTTTAGGATCATGCTTTTTACAGTGCTACACAACTTACCACAGCCACCCAACAAACATTTTTACAAGTTAGCCAATCAGAGAGCACAAAGTGGTTTTAATTAATGGGTCAACCTTTTCAGATCTTGTCATGCAAAAGCTAAATATTACATTTCCAATTTTTCCTTCAAGTTTTTATCCACCATGGTCAGCAAGCAAGCACGCCAAAACCAGCATTCTTGAATTCAAAGATCCACGTTGTTAAAGTTGAGGAAAACTCTTGAAAAATTATTGGAATGGTAGAACACCCTCTGAAACTATGTGTTTATTTTCACAAATCATTTAAGACATTGATTTCATTTCTCAAACTACAGGCCTAGGTATCTTATATGCTTGGCTCTAAAATCAGACTCAACAAGTTGAAATACAACAGGAATTAACTAGAATTTCAGTGATAATTACGTTATTTTAACTTGAGCTTGGTTTTGTTGTTGTTATAATTCAGTGTAACTCTTGATAAATTAAATTTAAATAATTTGCATATATTTTCCCCTACTTCAACTACAGTGATGATAAATTACATTCAAAGACTAGGCAGAAATGTCATCTGGAATCTGACATTCAGTTGACCCATTTAGAAGTTGTTTTTTTTTTTAAAACAGCATACTACGAAAAGAATTCTTTGAAAAGGATAGCCCCCGACTAATCACAAATAATGTAATATTATCAACATGCTCAAAACTTTTCAAGGAGGCGTGGCCATCAGCGAGGCCTTCCAATGGGGTAGCAACTTCTAAGACTGATGTCGCCTAACCTACAGCTGCAATTATTGTTGATGCTGTCTTTTTGTAGTGTAGGTAACTGTACCTTTGCTACAGGGCTATAACTGGACTTTCATGGTGCTTGGGAAGGTTCCCATAGGAAACTTTTGAAACTCCGAGCCCTCAGAAATGCAATTTCCTGTATTCTGAGTCACTTTCTTTCTTTGTTTTTTTTTTAACCATTATTGGTAAAATGCACAACTTTCCAATGTCAATATCTGTGTTACTGTTAATTGTGTTACTAAGCAGTTTAGCAACGTAACCATGTCACTTGTTGATTTTTAGAAATCTCCATGTCGCAAGTTTTCAGGGCCATGTCGCACATCGCTTTTACCCCTTGGAAGGCCTCATCAGCTAAAATCCTGTGTTGTGATTAGCTAATTGATGGGGACATTGGGGGCCTCTGAACACCACAAAAAATGAGTGAACACCACATCAACGTAAGAAAAGTTAACGAAACACAGCCACCACAATATATTTTATTTTGGTAAGGACGGTAATCGGCGACAATCAAACCTAAACAAGTTATGCAAGAATGAATGTGACCTGAAACACACCATTGACCAACCTAGAAATCTTGGTTGTCCACAGACAGTTTAATTTCTGTTTTGCCGTGGATTATCTTAACATGCCCCAAATGAAAGTGCGAGTGTGAGCACAGGGCACAAGAGCTAGCGTCGAGTGCGAGAGAGCTATTTTCTTGTTTACCCACTTGTCCCACTTAAATTAAATCTCCCAGCTTTTGTGCACTTTTATGTCGCCTGAAAAGCATGATGACTTTGCTTCACTGGGTTTAAAAACAAAAACATCACACACTGCAGGGTTTAAGATCACCACGACAACATGAGCTAGGATTTTATTTATCACAACACAAAAATGACCAACACCACAAGCCTCCAATGTCCCTCTCCGAACTGTGACTTTCGAAACGTTTGTTAGGTGGCTATGGTAAGGTGCATCACACGGTAAACGTCTGCACACACGAGGGGGCTAGTTCCTGTAACTTGCATGTGAAACGGCCATGATTTGAAGGGTTTTGTGGGACACGTTGCAGGAACTTGTCCCTTGTTCACACGATGGGACTATTCACAGGGAGTAGCCCCCCTGCGTGTACCAACCTTAAGAGTTACATTTTATGTAATAAAATATGCAATTAATAATCAAAATCTAATAGGGTTACAGAAACTGCAATGAGCCATTTCCAAACAGTACACTAACTTCATAACAATAATAAACAATCTTTGTGCTTTACTTACGTAGAACCCTTTCCTAGCTGTTAGCATAAACTGTTTCGTTTATTCTTGTTTGATATAAGCATATATTGAACATTCTTCTTTTACTCTTGAATATACTGTTTTTGCACACTATATTTGAAAAAAAAATCTTATAAATTGTTTATTTGAAGCTGTATTAATCTTTCTTGTACCACTTCTCCCAGAGATTCAGGTGGAAAAGAAAAGACCTGTGCAATACAACCAAAAGGTCTGACGTAAGTTGACAATGATGAAAAAAAAAATCAATTGATGACGACAAGTGGATTTATTGAAAATGATCTGATGGCCATTATGCACACACAAAATGTTGGACAATGACATTTAGATGTCAGTGATGATCACAAAAATTAATTCAAACACTGATAACAGGTAAATGGGAATGTTACTTGAATTCATTGAAAAAATAAACATGATGCATGCAAATAAAAAGCTTGACGTAAATCAACAACAATGAAAACAATTTGAGACGGAAAATGTGAACTCTGATTCCTTGAAAATGATTTGATGGCACAAGCAACAAATATGTATTGTGTTTAAGTCAGGAATGTCAACATCTGACAAATAACTGGTTAAAGGCACCTGAATGTACACTGATGCAATAAATTTAATTTCTTTTACAATGAAGTTCTCTGTGTTGATTTTGAATCACTGAAATAACCCAAACACAGCATCCAAATCTCCTTACTGCTCTCCATAAAATAATTTTTGGATATTGATTTTTGTAATCAAGACATTCCCAGAGGTGATCAAGTCCTTTATTCTCAGGACCCGCTTTTCTTAATTTGTTATGAAAAAGTAAAGGGATGTGAGAAATTAACTGGTGATCAGCCTTTTCAGTCCAAAGCTCAGAAGAGCAATTCTCCTCAATCACTGTGACAGTCATTTCTTTTGTGTTACTTCTGTGAATCTGTTGGTACGTTTACCAATCTCCCCAAGCTAGTTGACAGTTTTTTTCCCCACCTGTTTGTTTGAAAATGTATTGGTATTGTAAGGAGAAAATAGATGTTAATATCTCCTAGTAACTAAAAGGTTTACGAGACCATGGTTTGCAGTATTTGTGCGTACAGAGGCAGTACAAAGGTGCGACATGCAAGATAAAAAAATGAACGGTAATTTATGGAAGGAACATTTCAACTTGCTGAAATCTTAGATTAACTCTTGGAAACACCTTGAATAATTATTTTCTCTCCATAAAGAAACCACACAAGAGTCTAAAGTCTATTCTATTTTCCTGGAAATTGACTTTGATATATTTGGTAAGTCCGTTTCTATTTACAAGATTTATATATTACCATTATTACTGTCAGTAATTTATTTGATTATTACTGGAATATTCTTTTATAAGGTGCATACAACAACTGCAGGATATCCCTAAATACAAATTCAACGTATAAAAAAATAAAATCCAAAACAAAAAACTGGAAATGACATTTTCTTTCTTCAAGCATAAAGAAACAATGCCATTATGGCTCCTTGACAAGGTACACTTTACATCACAAACATTCCCCCAGGTTCCCTCGTGCCAATAAGAATGGCTTATTTCATGGTAATGAAGTCTAGATTGATGCAAACATTGGAGTTTTAAACTTGGCAAAATAGCTGACACGACAGCACAAGAAAATCAATAAATAAACAACATGGTCCAATAACATTATTAGGAATTAAAAATGACATTAACTGTAACTGAAAATTACATCAAGGAGTGGAACACCGCTTTCTCTTCAAAACCAACAGCCATCAATGGTGAACCTATGCAATGATGATATTATCACAAAGCTCTTTTTCATCAGCCATCACAACTACTGAAGGCAAAGTACTTGTAGAATGATGAAAGTATATTTTTTGTTATTTCGAACAACAAACATTTGCTGTGTAGTTTTCATCTCTGCCCAATTTAGACAGAAACTCTTGATGCCAGTGAACTTCCAATGTTAACCCGCAAGTACTGTCCGACTGTCTCCTCAACACTTTCCATGTGTTCTGTCAACTTGTCGTGTTGTTGGAACATGATACCAGACACAAGCGACAGTTCACTGTCTGTCATAGCACTGTCCGCCATGGATGCCTCAGAACTAGCACCTGATACAAGTCCCAGGTTCTTCACAGTAATCCTGTCCAAGCTGCGGTCATCTTCTACGACATGCCTCACTGGGTGCATGAGGAAATTAACTATGTCCCAAAGGACACACTTAGGGAGATCTACTGCAGGGTGTACTATATTGTATCTGATAAAGGAAACCAAGCCTAAGATACTATATTACCTTGTACCTGCTATAGCCCAACAACAGCACTAACATTGTCAATAATTTCATGCCAGAAACACCAGAACTTGAAATGCTCTGTATCACATGCTCTTTGACTACCTTTTAGCCCTCCAAATGTGTAGTTCCATAAATTATCCACGTCTCCCTCACTGAAGGGTTTTCCAAGGACAAAATGCTCACCCCCCACTGGAAATTCAAATTAAGCTTGATAATTTCTTTACCTTTTTTGGTCTGTGAGACATCGTCCCAACCCCCAACCTTCATTGGGAGGGTATGGATTTTATGGATGGATTTTCTTTAACTACACAATTTTCCTTACTTGTTATAATTATTACACCTTTCTTATACAAGCCAGTTCAGAGAATTCAACGAAAAATCAAGACAAAACCAGGTGCAATTTCCACTTGTTTCACATTTGAAGGACAGACACATCAAATAGATATTAATAAATCTTAAATAATATTTAAAGAGAATTTAACTTTTGATAAAACTTGAGAATTAACAGTTGTATACTATTGTGAAAGTTGTCAGTTTCTATGACGACCAAGTAGCATAAAAGAACTTACCACAGACACGTCATCCATGCAGTAAAGAATCAAGTGAAATATGAATGAAACTATCAATGGCAGCCCTACCTTACCTGTACACAAGCGCTAGGATATTCAGCATAGTGGCAACATCGGGATGATCATGGCCCGACGTCTTCTCTAGATCTTCTAGTGCTTGCTTACAGAGAGGAACAGCCACTTCATATCGTCCCTAGCAATATAATAGCATGCATCAGTGTTTAGAATGTGCCAAAGTCAAAAAATATCACATTTCATCCGGCAGAATGCTAAAACATGAACAGTACCACATGAAAGCAATGCTTGGTAGCTTTCATTTGAATGGTTGAACACTTTGATTTCAGCCACTGACTAACTGACTAAAAAGTTAGAACACCTGGCACTGCATAATAAACAGTACCACTTGAAAGCACCGCTGGACAGCTTTTGTTTGAATGGTCACACTACGTCACCAAAGTTAGAATCAAATTTATTTTATTGTACAAAAGGTGAAGCCTTAACCCGGTTTCAGTAGCACAAAGCAGCTAGGAATATTTGTACTCCCCTCTGGATGGGATGCTAGTCCATCGCAGGGTTACACCCCAGCATTACTTTGCCGACCTGGGTGGAGAGAGGCACTGTGAGAGTAAAGTGTCTTGCCCAAGAACACAACACAGTGGCCCAGCCAGAGCTCTAACCCGGACCGTCGGATCCAGAGACAGTGCACTAACCATTAGGCCACCTAGCCTCCCAATTTTATTGTACAAAAGAGTTCACAATTTGAGTGACAAACTTTGCGACACGTATGTGTACATGTGGTAGCAAATTAAATGGCACTGTGGCGAGAGTACTTGCCCCCCCCCCCCCCTCCCCAACCCCACTGTGGCCTGGGGTTGATTCCCAGAACTAGCATCCTATGTAGTAGATTGAGTTTGTAGTTGGTTCTTGCTCCAAGGGTTTTTCTCCAGTTTCCTCCCTCTACAAAAACCAACAATTCCTGTTCCAAAATCCAATTCAATGTGGTAAACACAGTCCCACACTGTACTTTAAAAGGGTCAATGTTTATTCTTACCTGTGACGCATACTGTATGACTAGATTGTGCAGTGTTCTTAGACGCGCTGGGATTTCATAAACACCTGACGCACTGGCTGAAGTTGCAGATGATGCTTGACTTAAGGTTTCATCTAGGAGAAAAGTAAATGAAAATTAAAAAAGAAAAACAGTGAAATATGCATAATCTCTGATTAAGTGAATGTGTCTCTGCAAAATGTTGTTTAAGTGGATCCATTAAGTGAATTGCATTTAGTGACCACATTTCCACTCGCCTGACAGCCACATGATGACAGGATTTGATGTCGCATGGGCAGAAAATTTGATTAATGAAAATTTTTAAACTTCCCAAACTGATTTTTTGTTCATTTTTGGACAATCTGTTGAGAATTGTGAATGAAATCAGTTCATGGAAAAAAGTAGGGGTCACTGACCATTTAAAAGAGTAAACTACAAGCAGAATTGACGCAATGGCGTCTGGCCCTAAGTTTCTACTCATTGCACGTGCTCAATGGATGACGTGGTGTGGCATTGCAACACGAACTGCATGCACAGTAACGATGTGCATAAACAATTAGCGTGAACGTCCTTGAGCTTCAAACATTTCTTTAAATTTTTTTGGCCTTTGAGAATGCCTTAAATGGGAGGAAGTACACAATGGAAATTTAAAAGCAGTCAGGGAAGGGGGGATCTAAAAAAGAATATGAAGCTTAAGAAAAGCATCAAGCTAGACTTGAATTTTTGGAGAGAAAGAGGGATTCAATTCAACCCCCAACCCCCTTCTGATTTGGAGGGGGGGGGGGGTATTGATAATAGGCTGATTTAGCAAGAGGATGGAAACATCAGTTGAGGACAGGAGCGCACACATAATAGTCTGCACCAAACTCTTTCTCAACTTCTAATTGGCTATTTGATGCACGTGCTGTCCTCAACTGACATTCCCGTCCTTTGCTAAATCGACCTAATTTCTGGAACAACACCACACTGAATCCACATGATAGTGCTCCAAAAATCACATACCATCAACTTCTGTTTCTTCCTCATCATGTGACAGCACATCGTCAATGCTGATGTCATTTTCAATCCCTTCATCCTGGGCCAAGAGAACTTCTGTCAGTAATGCTGTAAAATCACTCCCCACTCAAGTTATACTGTACTGTCATGCTATTTTATGTAAAGATTGCTCACATCCTTATCAGAGATTTTTTAGACCTGTTAGCTGTTTCAGTAATGTCCATTGTATTGCATCAACCCATATCATACCATATGGAAAAATACAGAAAGCCTATTAAGTAACTATCAATCTTTTCAAAATTTGCTGGCTCACTTTTAATTTATGAAAGTCTGCTCTGGAAATATTAAGGCAGGGAGACCAGAAAAATTAACAAGTTTGTAAGGAATTATCATCCAGAAGTCACTTCAGAATTGATTCATTGGTTAAAAGCGAAATGTGACCAGACAAAACTATTCACATTGTAAAACTAGTGCTAAATTTGTCACACTTCAAGGATAGGCACAAATGGTAGTAGTATTGGCCATAGGCAGGATTTCAATAGAGCTGTGGCATGACATTTTGAGTAATTTTTTGTGATGAACCAAACCACACTGAAAATGTAGGAAACCTACAGATATCAGTTTATCGAGAAAGAAAAACACCAAAGAGGTGATACTAAACCAAACAGGAACAAGGATGGTAGGATGAAGATTGAAACGGATTGCAAATGATGAGTTTGAAAATCCCAAATATATAACTGTGATGACCAAACTGAATTCCATGTAATTCTGTCTTCAACTACCCAAACCACCGTCATTTAAATTTTGACATTTTTTTTCTGGCTTCTTTTTGAACCGGCCAATCAAGACATAACTGCCAAGCACAGAGATGCTAAATTGTCCAATTCGCCATTCACTAAACTGTGAACTGAAGGCAACTTGTTGCATTTTAATAGGCCATTTTAAACAGAAGCCAACAAAAGCTGTCAAAAACTATTTAATATGTGGTAATTGAAATCTTTCCCCACTGGCAATGGAAGCATGTGCAGCATAACTGCACAAATTAACACAAAAATAACATGTTACTAATAGCAATAATTATAATAATAATAATAATTATTATTAATAATAATTTATTAACTTCTATTGTGCATATTCCATGAGATGATAAAAATATTAATAAATGAAATGAAATAAAAAGAACAGTGTCAAACTTACATGTTTATCCTTACAGGTGAATAATTCCACAAATGGCAGAATACATGAAAAATGGAAAAATAAAATATTAAATGAATGAAATTCAGGTGTAGTGAGCTTAAGAAATAACAAGAAGTGAGTTTGATTCATGCAAGGAAGCTAATTAAACGAAAGAGAAAGTTGCACTAACATCATCATATTTTTTGATAGAGTTCATAAATTCCAGATGTTTTTTCTCCACCTCAAGCTGGGCTACTTTTTGTTCACTTTCTTGTAGTTTCTGTTGTGTAACTGACAGCTCTTCTCTGAGCCACGCATTCTCCTGACAGAGTCTCCGGACTTGAGCTTTTAATTTCTGTTTTTCTGCCTCGACTGTGCTAAGATGGCTACATAATGCCATCATAACCTGATGAGAAAACAACCAGATAAAAATAAATTAACTAAAGCATCAAGAGAAGTGTTCATTATTATGTAATGGAAGACCTGCACTGTCTAAGACTAAGATGGCATTATTATGAAAGTACACTCCTGAGATCAGAACTACAACTGATCAAAATAACCTGAATGTCTTCCTGATTGACTTATTCATGTAATTATTTCCATGAACAGGAACCAACAATTAATATTGAGGCTAATAAAGACTTCTACCTTGAAGGTTCTTTACAAAATGTTCTAATGATGAAAACTCAAAGAAAGCTTTCTCAAGAAGTGTACTACTTTCATCAATACATGGTATGAAATTTACCAATTATCGGTAATATGAAACTCTGTGAAATCTTTTGAATCAGTCATTATGCTATTTTTAGAATTACCATAAAATTTCATAAACTCACACTGGGTGCATTGGTCATAAATAGACTGCTTTCAGTTTCATCGCAGTAGGGTTAAACTTCAAAAAGAGATAGCAACACCAAGGAATTTTTGTTATGATAAGCCAAGGCTAGACTGTCAGTAACATTACATACAATGAGCACAGGTGCTTGACATTTTCATGAATGTCGTTTTGAAATTTCGAAAATTATGCTATTCATAAACCTGAACATGCTAGAGCAGAATAGAACAATTTGAAATGATTTTTTTTAAACAAAACTATTATTTCACAGTTTGTTTTTTCTCCAAGCCAGTCTCATAGTCACAGTCTAGCCTTATCAAAAATGCTAATATCTTACATCTGATATTGGCACTGCAGTGGGACTCTTCGCATTTTTTAAATGTTTATGGAAATCAATGACCTAAGTGCTGTCATTGATCATAGCTTACTTTTGAATGATACAAAACTTTGTTCGCTTTAAATGTACTTGGTTTAAGAGTGTTTTGAAGAGTTTGTAAATCCTTCAATAAGGATAAAAATCACCTTTTTACACAGAGTAAATTTCTAAATAATATTAAAAAAACTGCTTATGCATTGACATTTTGGATTAAATTCTATAGGAATGAAACATATTACATTTCTCCGCATAATTCTAACTCAAGAAACCGGAAAGGCCAATGCATCTTTTAGCCAGATAGCATGTTCAGCATACTTTTCTGAATAAAAACTCAACAGAAAATTGCAAATTGACATATTCAACCAGAAAATTTTGGACAGTCACAATTGTAAAGTTATCCTGTTACATATGTTAAACAGATTATTTTAGTTGCATCATAATCCATTATTGTCAACAGATACATTTTTAATTAATTTTTTCCAACTGTCCAAATTTAAAATAAAACAAATCAAATGTCAAGAAAAACTAGTTTGGACGGTGAAACATTTGCCATGTTCATATATTTTTGGACGCTATATATTTAATAGGTAACAGGACTACATGCCTGTCCAATTTGGAAATAATTCGATTAAAAATTTTTCACCCATTTTTTTTCCAAATTGGCCAGCATGTAGTTCTATTATATATAAAAATTCAAACACAAAATTCATATGGCAACACAGTTTTTGTAGTGATGAAATACTGTATTGAGTGTTTGTTTTATCCTTTTGGGCATCTATTGTTCAAAACAAGTTAAATGTGCTCCTAAATAATTTAAATCAAACACTCACAGTGCTTAATTTGGCATTGTTTGAAATTTCTAATGACTGCTAATTTTATTTGGTGGAGAAATAAGAGCAATTTGTAACCCAATTTCAATTTTTCAATCTTATTTAAGAATTATAGAAGGTAGGAATTTGGAATGTCAAAATGAAAAATCAAAAACTTTGTATAATTTTGCCTTTTCGAAATAAACACAACTAGAAGATGCATGCTAATAGTGAATCTACCAATTTATATTCTTAACTGCAATTCAATAAGGAACGACAAAAATACTTTACGTTACAAAGGTCTATGACTCCATGTACGTTTCAAGTGATGACAGAAGTACAGGTTTAATTTCAAAAAGCGATACGAAATTTTATACAAAAATATCGGGTGCGATCCGGATAGTTTTCAAACATTTTGGCACAGTAGATATTAGTTAATATTACATGTAATATTACAAAAGGCCAGAAGGAGTTTTTTGAAGTTGATCTTTACTCTTATTATGTGAAAAACTCTTGGGAACCGCGAGTTCATGAATACCCTCAACGTGCACAAATAGTACACTCCGCAAGATTACAATTATATAGACAGCGTAACAAGGATGTTTTTGTATTTCATAAACCTTTCGTTCAGCCAAGGAAACATTTCTCTTACACAAAATTCAGAAATATACTTACCTGAGCCTCTCCCAATCCGAGTTCAATCTTCTCAATTGATTCTTGAATGATAGTTCCCTTTTCTCTCTCCAATTCCATCTCGCCATCGCTGTCATGATTCGAATTAAGATTGTTCAAGATCCCTGAGTGTTCATTTTTCAAGGTTTCTAATCCCCGAACAACGTTTTTCGTGTTGTTAATTATTTCATCTTGTGTCCATTTGCGATTGCTGCCCTCTAGATTCGTCATGTTTTCCTATTCGGTCGACGCCGAACTCGACAGAAGCAAACAAAATGGCGTCTTCTAAAATGCCGTTGATCTATTAGACACGGCGTTCCCTCTATGACAACACCCAACGACGAAATTTATGTCCCTGGACGTTCATTAAGTGTTAATATACTTCTTCTTCATGGTCTTGAGTTATTTGACCTCATATCGGACAAGAAATACGCCAAAACGTGGTTAACAACCCTTCTCCCGTCAGTCTAGCGTCGACTTCGTCGTGAAATTTGCATTTTGATGGTGTGATGATAACGAGGCAAATTCCTGTTACGGTTAGGGACGGGTAGGAGGGGAAGGTAATACAGTGAATATTATTTTGTTCTGTTGTGTAAAGTTTGAGGTAGAGCATTATTTCTTCTAAGCCTAATCTAGAAAATACAATAAAAGAACTGGATGAAGCAGATAAAGCCCTAAATTTGCTTTGCTCACTCAATGGCGGAATTAAATGAGACCAAATTCAAAACTCACTTAGGGAGGGGTGGCTGAGAAGAATCTTTTGGTTGGGTCACTCACTTCGTAATCGTTCAGTCCTTCCCGTCTTTTGCACCATTTCTGTTAGATTGTGTGGCTATTTATAAGAATCGTTTACTGACCTTTACTGTCAACCAGTAAATCTTTTATAAGTGATTAGAGCAGGATCCACTGAGATGTGAAAATCTGTTTCCATGGCAGCATGTAAAATAATATAATTTGGTTTCATCAACTGGGTTGATAATGTGAATTGGCCACCGTGAAGAGATTCAAGAGCTGACGTTTCGAGCGTTAGCCCTTCGCCGGTCCCACCGACGCAACACCACAGTTTCTTTAGAAACTTACCCGCACTATTCAGAATGTAAAATACCCCGTTTTGGACAGTTCGAGGCTTATAACTTGAAAATGTTCCGTTTTCAACATATTTTGGTTTAATCAGCAAGACAAATCTTAAAAAAACCTGTAGGTATGGTTCAGAGCCACCAAAAATTTATGTAAAAATAATATACGTCTGAATCCTACTGGCATATTTTTTTCACATTTGGTGAAAATGTTTCTTATATGCTGGTTAGACAAAAATATATCAATTTAATGAAGTTATTAACCCCAAAAGGTTAACAATATCAATGGTATCTTTGGCATCTTTGATGTCATAACCACCTAAACTTAGTATATGTAATTTGTTTACTGGTTAATTATTAACGAATCTGTACTAGACATTGTTGCCTAAAATTACAGGACGGTGTAGCTATGATTGAATATCAGATATAATGTGATGGGAGCATGTGCATTTTCATGAAGATAATTTTTTTAATGCATATTTTTAAAGTTTAATCCGTTCAAGTTCCTATGAAATGAAAAAAAAATTAGCTATTGAAAAATATGTTTATTTGAAAGGCCTTTCAAAATGAAGAATACCGTTTTCCTTTTTGTGATATCTCTATTTGGGTATAATAACCATCATGGTGATCTTGGCCATAATATGGGTACAATAACCATCATGGTTATCCTGGCCATAATTTGGGTATAATAACCATCATGGTTATCTTGGCCATAATTTGGGTACAATAACCATCAATGGTTATCTTGGCCATAATTTGGGTACAATAACCACCATGGTTATCTTGGCCATAATTTGGGTATACTAACCATCATGGTTATCGTGGCCAAAATTTGGGTACAATAACCATCATGGTTATCGTGGCCATAATTTGGGTACAATAACCACCATGGTTATCTTGGCCATAATTTGGGTACAATAACCATTATGGTTATCCTGGCCATAATTTTGGTATAATAACCATCATGGTTATCTTGGCCATAATTTGGGTACAATAACCATTATGGTTATCTTGGCCAAAATTTGGGTACAATAACCATCATAGTTATCTTGGCCAAAATTTGGGCACAATAACCATCATGGTTATTGGCCAAAGTAATTACTTGGCAGCAGTCAGTTGCAAGTCGCTCTATTGGCCATTTTCTAAACGAGCAGGGGACTTAGAACGAAAATTTAAAACCAATTTAATGGAAAAATTAAGCATGTCACCAGGAAGAACATTCAAACAGTGGTAGGTTTGCCAAATTTGAGCAATATAAGGTTAAACCCCAAGGCATAGTACACTTTTGAAATACTTTTGACATAGGATTTCCAGTCCTAGATTCTGGGACTTCCAGACTTCATGTATATAACATTGATGTTTCTACATGTTGTGTGCTGCAATATGGCGGCCGGCGAACATTTTGACTTATCTTTAAGCTTTCTTTGTTCTCAAACAGCCAATAAAAAAAATTCAATTTTTTTGAAAATCACATGGGGACAAGAATGTTTTAAACCCAATTGAACCCAACTGATTTTAGGCATTCGTACCCAGCCTTCTGCTCGTTTAGAAAATGGCTAATATACCAGTACTGGTCAGACACCACAAAGCTATAATATAGTTCTATATTTATTTAAAAACCAGTCACACTGTAAGATGCTTATGCATATGTTAATAACCAATAAAAATTTCATGTTTAATACTTAGTGCTATGAAGTTATGCACCTATCAATGTTAAGCCTGAGGAGGGGGGAGGGGGGGTTGGGCATGGGGTGGGGATTTTGACATTTTCTGAAAAGATCATTCAAATTCCCCACCCCCAGGACAACATAACTGGTCAAATCTTCTACTTCTCCACTATTAAAAATGGCGGCCATGTCAAAATTTCCAATCAAAATCCTCACCCTGGGGACAAACCTCACAGCCAACGTCCCGTGGGTAGCCCGACCCCCCCGCCTCCCCATTGATAGGTGCATTACGTGATCAGTAGACAGGAAATGTACACTGATTGATGGATCGCTTCATCTATTTTTGGAACTCTCTTCTTTGGCATGTAAATGTTTAGAAGAAAACTTGTCACTATTTTCAGTTGTTTGGCAATATTCACCATTAATCAGATACTACATGTGTATCGTCTTTTTTTATATATTCCTTCACTTATAACTTAAACTATTACTGTTGTTGTTTTCTACATATCTATTAAAACCGTTAGAAATGGGTTAAGATGCAAATGTATGTAGTTTATAATTTACAATGAAATACTGGGTTCAACATTCCCTCTATTCCAGTAGCCTGAGGCTTAAAAAGATAGAACACATACCAGGCAAGAAAGGAAATACTGTCTGGGAAATTCTAACCCCAACCACTATCTGCTTTTAACTGTAAGACCACAAACCTTATAAATCCTTCACTAAGTTACTGTATAATGAACGCATTATAAAGAGAATTGCAGATGTGTGGACACTAGTGTTATCCAAAATGGTGATGTTACTACTTATTAAAATATAATATTTTCATCATACACATCTATCAGTAAGCCAGATTTCTTTTTAGGTAACTACCTGATACAGTAAGAATTTTAAAACCCTATATTTGGCTGGCTGAGAAGGACACCAGTAATATTCCGTCTTCAAATCCTAACTCCTCTTCAAATCTTGAAACCAGTCACTGCTGGATAACAAAGACATGCACCATTATATTAAAAAGAAACTAGGATTTGGTATTTCCGAATAAGCTAAAAACTCACCGGTAAACATCTGAATGAACAACAGTACTGTTCTACAACCAAGTAAAATATAACAAGGACTACAGTCAAATAATTTGTCAAAAATAACATAAAATACTCATGAAAAGAATCATGACCGTGCATTAAAAACCAGAACCAGCCTAGATAAACACTGTACACATAAACGGTGGTGAATGAAAGATGTTGTAATTGTGTATAACTAATTAAAACTACTATAATTACGCTAATGATATTATGTTCATAAATAAACATTTTGTGCCTTCTATCCTCAGGGTCAGTCAAACAAGCCATCCATTAAAAGAAATGAATTTAGTGTATCAATTTCTCCTTCCCTACTTAGACACTATGAAAGTGATAAGTAACTTACAGTGCGACCTGGAAAACTGTGAGCACCTAAAATCATTTCTGAAATGTTTTTTGCTTTGCAACCAATCAGATCCAAGATGAAGACTCAACTGCAGAAAACCGCAAGAGTAATTAGCTAAATGGTTCAATTAGTCACGAGGCAACGTGTTGGCTTTTTCTTCCACAATTTTATTGTTAGCAATACCGTAATTGTTATTATTGTTCTATTTGAGAGCTTAAGCATTAGCAAAGAAAAACGATGAACAATATTTTGCTGGAAAAGAGATGTTGCATTGAACAAACACGATCAGACACAGCCAGACAGCGTGTCTGAAAGCTACTCAAATTATAATCAAATGCAGCATCTCTTTTCAGAAAAATATTTGTCATGATTACTCTTTGCTTATGCATAAGCTCAGAAATAGAACTAGAACAGAACAGAACAGAACTAGAATAGAACTAGACGGTATTATCATGAAACTTGTTGTTTCGTGACTAATCCAAACCCTTGTTGTCACGTCTTGCGGTTTCATTTTGCATCTGATTGGTAGAGAAACAATATTCCAGAAACAATTTTAGGTGTTCACGGTTTTCTGGGTCACACTGCAAGCTAATTGGAAAGCAACATATATGCACAATACTGCACACCTTTTAAAATGGTTTTAAAAATTCAGCTTTCAGTCTAACGTTTTACAAACTTCCACTCTTTTAAAGAGGCATTCAACTTTCAAAGTAAACCCAAATGGCAATTCAACTATTGAATGTTGGTTGCATCCATGCCATGTTGTCATAAAGCACTTTCGTTTGATACACAAAAAGCACCAGGGGCAGATCCAGGATTTTTTCTTAGGAGGGGTGCACCGCTCAGGAATAACCTAATTGATGGGTGGTGTAGTTATATTAGAAACCCTAGGGTCATCTCAGGGGTGGGGGTGCGCACTCCCTGTACCCTCCCCTTGACCCACCACTGAGCACTGAGTGACTGTCAGCGTTAGCATTATAGATTTACTGTGGTAGCAATTTTCGCTGCATTTTACAAAAAATGTTTCTAAAGGGCCCGGGGACAGATAAACTTCAGTGTCTTTTTTTTTAAATGTTCAGAACATCCGACTTCGGATATAGTCGGGTTGTCTTTGAAAGGCCTGATAAAAATCTTATGCCATTGTCTTTGAAATAGCTGGCAGGTCGAGAGTACTTATTTTTAACACCCAACAAATTTTCACAAAACCCATCTGCTTAACCATGAATTACAACAAGCTACATGATTATACTGTATATGATGCAATAAATCAATACGCTACAAAGTCCCAGTCTGGTTTCATGGCTTTCCTGGGCCTACTTTCTTCTTCATCCTCTTCTTCTTCATCAGCGTCAGCTTCCTCACCAAAGTCATAAACATAGTCATCTGTTTTAAATGACGATCTTCTTCTACTCTTCGGGACACTCACTTGGGACTGTGCCGTTAGCTGGAGCTTGATTGCGCTGGTATTTATTTTACCACTTACTGTCAGTAAATCTCTCATGCCCCTCATTTTTTCACTTTTAAGATTAAGCACCACTTGTTCTTTTAAGTTTTGTACACTAGCCGATGCCGCCCCGCTGTTTTCGAGATTGTCATTAGCAGACGACGAAGAACAAGAAGCACCATCAGTGACAGGTGGTTTTACTTCTGACAAGTCATTTTTTATGGGCTCAGCTTTTGGCACAAATGCCCCTACTCCTGAAGATGACAATGCAGACCTACAACTCGGAGAGAATCTTGAAATTGACTGCACAAGCTTCTTGGCCCAGTCTGCATGCAACACAGGAGTGTGACTGCCTTCCTCCCATAAGCAAACACCATCGTAAAACTGGAGAACGAGTGCAAAAAAGCTTGGGCTTCCTGTGAGGTTGGGGTTCCTGGTAGCTGCATCATTTTCGCTATTGACCAAAGCTGAAGACGATGTTTTAAGGATGTTTGGGATAAAGTCGTTAGCTATTTCATATAATTCTTTGAACATCTCCTCATCTCCTTTTGAATAGTTGTACCTGTACAAAAAGTATTGGATAGTACTTATAACAAAGTTCAACATATTTTTTTGAAAAATACATTGAAATCATGTTGATTCAGTAAAAATATTATTTTCTGAACACTAAAACTGGGTACATATAACCCATCACCCATGTACCCAGTATCTTTGTTCTCCTTGATCACCAACAGTCCGAAATAGGCAACCATGGATTGACTTAGTTGTTGGGTCTCTAGTCGAATTGCTTTCATTGCATTTTACTTCAGGTCATTTCATTTACTTCTGGTTCACTTCATACTTCCCCGTTCAGCATCCTAAAGCACTAGCCCGACCTATTGGTTCACTAGTCCCAGGCTATCAGACACCCTTTTGTTACGCCATGCTGTAATGGAACATTTGAGAGTAGCTCATTTTGTAAAGCCTTCACAATAAAAACTAAGATTTGAGGTACAAGATTGACTACCTACTGTTCAGCAGTTTAAATAAACTAAAAAGAAAATTATTGTTATATTTTAAAATGCATAATTACTGAATAACACTGTTGTTCATTCTACCACTGTGACTTGACGTGACTTAATTTTTGACACCTTTCTGCTTGCTTCTGTTTCAAAGAGCTAACCAAATTATAAGGAGGTAGAGTTGACAATATTGCCACTGTCAGCTACAAACAAAAGCAAACTTGACAAGTCTACTCCTCTCAGTTATTGCACTTTGAAAGGCCAGCATAAAAATCTAATGAATGGCTGGTTTAAAACTTCAAAATTTAAGCAAAAGCTTCGCTAGGTGGCAATGATTGTTAAAGATCTTTTCAATCACCTCAGTTCAGGTAGAATCACTTACTTTCCAGCAACATATGCAGCCTTCACCCAGCAGTCAATGGCTTTCATATACTGCTTCTGTCGGTAGTAATACCCTCCGAGGTAGGTGTACGGATAGATGTGCTGGTCTTTGTATAAAGTTTGGTTCACTTTTATGCCTTCTTTGAGAATCTCTTCTGCAGATGGGCGCCCAGGCATCAGTGATATTTCTTGTAAGTCACCGAGGTTTCCCAAGGCTAAGGGATATCTGTCAAAAATGTTTTTGAAAGCTATAATATACATGTCATGTAAAATAGATCACATCTCCCTTTACACAAATCCCCCACCCCCTCCTCCCCAAGAAAATCTGACATTCACATACCCTCTGGTACACAGCCAGTCAGTCTGTCAGTCAATCAATCAGTCAATCAATCAATGTGGAATGAGGTTGCCTTCTATACCAAACATTTTATAGAACACATCCCCATCTGAGGCTTTTCAGTGCACAATTAAGAATACATTGATTAAAACTATAACTAAAATCGATATAGGAAAACGTTACTACTGAATAGTTACCTTTTGAGGTGTCCTTGGTCGTACAGCAACCAAAGAAGTTGCTGTTGAAGAAAGTAGCCAACAGAAGTCAGTGAAAAGGAAAGATACATGATTGTAATGATCAGAACTGCTTTAAAAACTAAAATGTTTTTAATTCATTAAATATTGCAACATCTGATGATTACAATTTGATTTAAGTATAATTAGTTTTAGGCTTTTCGGAAATTTAACATTTACTTCAAGCAATAATATTATTCCTTTAAGCCTTAAAAGAATATTTCATCAAAATCTAACAAGATGAATTGAAGTGCACCTAACCCCAAAATTATTATTTTTTCACCAACATAAACCTTTGCACCAGTTCGAAACACACTGCACCTTTCGTTTCACCTTTTTATAGTATTCAAACGTTAAAAAAATGGTGTATCATTTGTTGCACGATCGGGTCAGAAGGGGCGTGGGTCTATTCCTTGGTAGACATCACAAACTTACTTGCATGCATGTTTACAAAGACTTGATGCAATGCAAATCAGTTTGCGATATTTTGGGGTTAGGTGCACTTTAAAAGAATAATTATAATAAATAATGATAATATATGAAAAAATATAATATTCATTTTCTTTTACCTTGAAGTTGTCAATCACTGCACTTCTCATCTTAAGCTTGTTAGTGAACTTTATATAATTTACTCTGTATAATCGGTACTAATTGTTATTATAAGTAAGATTTAAAGTGCACAGTCATACATGTACACTGTCTATCCATTTAAAATGGTTATAATTTGATACAGATTATCAAAAAAGCATACCTGCTGTAGCTTAGCCAATTCCACACTGTCGCTCGTATTTGTGATAGTTGGATTGATGGAGGACACCATAGATGCAACCTCCATGTGCCTCGTACATTTCACAGGGTAACCACTGAGATACAACCAGCTATGTGCAGTCGTCTCGTCAAAGTCCACAGGCCGGCCTCGTTTATCCTCATTACCCTTGCCATGCCAGGTAACCTCTGCCGTCTCTGTGCCATTCTGACCAAAGACAACCCAAGCATGGTCTTCAGACAGAGCAAGATGAACATCGTTAAAGCCCAGTGCCTGACAAATTGCCACAACAGTAAAGGCAACACCAAAGCAGTCCAGACGATTTCCTGTACATGAAGCATTTCAAGTCAATTATAGAGTTATAACTTGACCTGAGCATCTATTCTCAGTTATACTACAACATAATAAACATTTAAGAATAAAGATTCAAAATTTAATCTCCCATGCTTCGGACACAGCAAGTCCATGAGAGTTGGGTGTCTAGCCCACAGGGTCCCAAAGATATTTAGGGCTCCAGGGATATAAAACAAGGGCCCAAAATTAAACACGCCTGTCCAGTTGTCCTGAACAAGTACATTTTTGTCAGACAAGTAACTTTTCATGTTTACACCGTGCTTGGCTGATCAGCAAGGGCTCAGCTCACACCATCTGCCAAGGACATGTAAATTCTACAGAAAAGTAAACTGATCTCCCTGCAGATAATTTTTCCCATGACACTAACACCTGCCTGCTTTCCATTGGAAAGTAAATTTACTTCTTGAAAGGTAAAAAAACGAATGATAATCCAAAATTTAACTGATCTGGAAAGTAAATTTTATGATAAAAAGAGTGTGTAAAAAGAATAACAAAATGATATAATAATCATCTGACAATGATTTTCTATCTTCAAAAGGAAAAGTTTATACCATTCTCGGATTTGCCGTATACAGATCAAGAGGAGGGGCAGGTATGATAAATGACATGTGATATGGTACAAGCAATTTATCATGTTCAGCAGCTATGATACTGCAATTAATTTTGGAAAATAAATGACGAGACAGAAAGTAAAATTAATGTTTTCAATCTACTTTCCAAAGCGGTAAGTGGTGTAAAAAGTTAGTGTCAAGCCCTGGTCACATCTGTCCAACTAAGTCAATAAACAATCCACACCACTTGATTTACATCGTTTACAACCATTTACAAACATAGTTGAGACAATCTCGCAAAATTGCATTTATCTTCAAAATTATATCTTTTGGAAAAGTCTTGAAACAAATAGTTTTCATTTTGACAAACCCCTCCCCCACCCCCTTTCTCCTTGTCACATGAATGGAATTGATCACCGGAGAGGAGACCAAGTAATTGAAAATGTCTTCTTTCTGTACATGTATCCAGTACACTATTATTAATAGATCTTATATTCCTCTCTTAAATTTATGTTTTCAAGCTATGTGCAGTATCAGAAATCTCGCAGTTGAGGTGTATTTTTTACAAATTAATCATTATTTCCATGCAAGAGACGAAATGCTGCACGTAGTAATAGTATGCAACGCTATATTTATGACCAACTTCATTTCAATCAAATTATCCAAACTACACCATTGCAAATATACTTCAACCAGAAATGACTTCGCCCCACGTTAACAAGAAATGTTAGCAGTTAAAAGAAAGCAAACTCAGCAGCAACAACACTGATTTTGTTTAATTTGCAAACGTAATGAAATCCAAGCGATAAGATAATTGTAATGTAAGCGTCTACCTCGAGGATTTATTTCGCAAAAAACTGATCAATATAAATTCAGACCTTGGTGAAGTGGAAGGAATCCTGTCAGAATTAAAAAGATTCAAAGGGGTGAATTAAATATATTAACCTCGTACCTTGGTCTAAAAGGACTTGATAAGCTACAAAGATTAAGGTTAAAGCTTATGATCAAACAAGGATAATTCAACAGTTTCCCGAGAACCAAACTTGCCTGTCAGAAAACTGTAGAGATTCTGGATGTGCGGTTTATCCTTAAAGTAAGATTTTGAAAGACAACTCCACACCAGATCTGCGACATCGACAATGAATTCCCTCGTCGCTGGTCTTTGCTCCTTGTTCACGTTCAAATCTTTGTGAATCAAGGCCTGAAACTTGCCGCCAAGAGCGTCGAAGGTTTCTTTATCGAGACTCGGACAGCTATTTGATGAGCCTTTGCAAGTCAACGCTGTCTCGAAGAACCCCAGTATGATAGATAATTTCGCTAGGTTCGGCTCTGCTTTTGCAAGCTCCACCTTGAAAACTTCCAACACAGATGAGATGTCTTTCAAGGGAAAACAACTGGCGTCCGTATCCATCCTTGCTCAAGGTGCAGTGCACCCTTGATATTCTGTGGTTACTCCTCTGCGACAAAACGCTGTTCGATTTACCTACTTCGACTCGCGAAAGTACAGCAGTTTTGTACCTAGCCTAGAGCTCGGAGCCCTGCTCTAACGGCCTGCAAGCATAGCTCAACCTTTAGTGGATATGATCTTCGAGAAAACCACAACCAATGGATAAACAAACATGTCAGTTCGTACAAATGAGAAAGGAAATTCGAAAGAAAGAAACCAAGGGAGTTGGGCACGAAACGAAAAGCTCGAAAGAGGAATGGGAACTGGTCATGAGTTGTGACGTCACAACAAGTCACGTGAACTAAAATTCACTGAAACTCGCCATCTTTGTCGTGGATAGTGTGAGTAGAGTAATTTTCGTTCTCAAATTTAAAGCCCTATTTTTAATCTCACATCAGTACAGCTAGGTTTTGGAAGTATCAGAATGTCATGAGACTAATTTGTTTGTGTTTTCAGGGTCTTTTTCCAAAATTTTGCTCTTAAAGTGCGTGTTTTTTCACACGCAATTTTCGTGCAAGGAGATCTCGACGATTTCGTCATCTCAAGGCAATTTATGACTTTTTTGTGCTCTGAAGGTAAGATAATTATTATCGCCAGTAGGTTCTTCCTAAATTTTCTCTTTTTAAGGAAAGTGATTTACACTTTTAAACTTTTGAAAAACCTCGTGGGTTACTAAAAAAAAATGTGAATTACCTTATAAAGTGCTTTAGCTTTCGTCTTGGTCGTTCCATTTGGGTAAAATTTTTTGTTAAACTAACTTTGCATTTTTTGGTGGGACAAGTCAATTAATTGTTTAAAACATTCTAGGACAAATAACGGATTTTGTTTGTGAAAACAATCGACGGAAAATACGTCACTGCCTTAATTTGTTGAAGAAAATGATAAAAAAATTCTAAAAGGGACATTATCACTATTTTGCGCACGCGCGAGCGGCAACTGCCCTTTATCAACTATAACAATAGAACTGTCACTTTGAATTTGTTTTCCCTGTGTGATCCACTCTTTATTATGAAAAGAGAACGAAAGAAGAGGAAATAAAAAAAAATAAATGCAGTCTGAACAAGATAGTCAAACATATTTCGATTTTGTTGCATGCTATTTCCTTTCCATCGCTATGTTTATTCGGGTGATCTTGTCAGTTGTGCTTTTACTGGAAGAACTGTATTGTCGTTGCATGCGAGTCAACTTGCTTGACCAAGTCAGCGAAGAAATGGTCTCTTCGTATCCCTTTGTGAAGAATAACATGGCCTTGGCTGCCCTGGAGGGTATTTTCAAAAGACCCTGTTGATCCTTATCTTCTATGTTTTCTAGAACCATTCCGAATGCAGTCTCAAGCCTCACAGAATCGGCATCACTAGGTCCTCCGGAAATTGGGTGAATCGCGGTATTTTTCATATCACGCAAGGATTGTCAAACGCTGTTACAGTTTTTTTGTCCTATTCAACTGAAGTACCCTTATAGAGAAGTAATAAATATACCGGTATCCTTCTCATAGCCTATCTGAGCAGAAAGAACCAGATAGCGTCCCTGAAGACTGAGGAAGACACTTTCAAGTGTTGGCTCCATTTCGTTTTAGTATCCCTTTGATTTTCAGAACTTTTCCGAAAGCTACCAGGAGAAAGCAGCCTTTGTCCAGTGCCATGACACTTCTCTCCTCTCAAAACTCTGTCACACAGCACTGAAAACAACACCAAAATTTTTGATTTCAGACACATTGGCACTAAAGCTTCCAGAAATGTTTTCATTTGACCCATTCACTGTATGCAATCTTTGAGATCAGAAAAGTAGGGAGAAAGCAAAGCGAAAACTTCAAAAGCTGATGTACAGTATTGATGCCATGAAGCAATTTGATGTATGTTTCACACATAATTAACAGGGATTAATGTTTCAAGCACGTAGTGTTCTTGAGGCCACAATTATCTTTTATGATTGTCAACTAGATTCATGTTCTCGGCGATAAAATTAAATTTTGCAATAGAAATTGTTCTATATTTATTGTATAGAAGAAGGCGATTGCTACATTCAAGAGAAAAATAATAGGTCCTGGAACTGATTTCCAAGAAAAACTATGATTTGTCTAGATCTTGGAAACCAAGCCATTAGAAAAGCCACCATTTTGTTTGTGTGTACGCTAGTGAAATTCTGCACAGTAAGGATGCACAATGCAATCCTAAGGAATCACCTTGAGATGATTTCCTTAGTATTGGATTGTACATCCTTCACTGTACATTATTTTACGTGCAATTAGTGCGACATGTCAACAAAATGGTGGATTGTTATATACAACCTGGCTTGCCTGTGGTTGCTGGAACATATTCAAAAGAAATATCACAAGGGGACAAATTTTTCCTTTTTAAACCAGGTTATATTTTTGCACAACAATTGGACAAAATGGGTCTTCTTCCAATAATAAAAAGTTAGTTATAATAACTTGTTACCTCGAAGACAATGAAAAATAACACTAAACTGCAATGTTAGGCTGCTTTAAAAGATAACTTGGGCATAGCCTGTAATGTTGGCATCCAAAAATTATGTTCTATGTGGATGGCTCTACTTTCGGACCAACAAGATCAAAGTGCTTGAAAATTGATTTTGTTTGTTTAAAAAGTCCTTGAAAAACTCTTGGATTTTTTTGGCCAAAAGCTGTACGGACAATGACTATCGCGAAGTGTTTTTCAAATGACTGAAAAATGAATAATTCTCATTATTTTTCCCAGGTTGGACTCGGTTGAGCAGACTCAAGATTCATTTTCACACAGAAAATAAAACAGGGCTCCAACGCCTCCCTTGTTTCACAATACGGACAAGACATAGAACTTTTATGAAGTTAACAGGGAAAATAATTCACAGCAGTAATTATTGCAGTAATTGCAATCACTACAAGCGTTTATCAAAAAGGAAGCTTATAAAAAGGAATCAACCATGGCTCTTGTCAATGTCAACAGAAAGAACACCGACCAATTTTATCGTTACAAGATGCCAAAACTCCTAGCCAAGGTAAGACTTTGTACTGCTGTAAGTTTCTCACTTGTACACCACACCCTTGACATCTTTTTGCTAGTGGCTATTAAGGTGCTGCGTGTGATGTTTAATTTGTAGTACCTGCTGCTCTTGTTAATCAAAAATCACATACAACTTTCATCTTGTAACATTGTTTGTGGCTGCATGTCAATTGCTCCAGTAAGAAGAACAATTTCAAGTTGAGGCTGAGATGGACAAAAATATATATCGATCATGTGAATTTGTTGATTCAATCAACCCCTGAACTTCAACCATTGTTCATGGCATCACAATGCAATAGAGAAAAGGTCTAATGTCAAAGTTTATAATGCGTTTCACAATCTTAGAACAATTTTGTGTCATAATCGTGTGACAATCCTAAGTAAGCTGCAGGTTTTTCGATTCTTGACTGTTTGCAAGCCTGATGGATGAAGGAATGAGTGCTTTATTCTGTTTATACAATGTATGAATAAAGAGGGAAGAGAAAACAAATTTGTCCGCTCCTTTATCGGTTATCCCTTCCTTGTGTTTAATTATATTGATACACATAATTATTAAAACTAGCTGTGGTATATTGCATTTCCTGAGTTTTGATTGCTTGAGAGGCAATGGTATATGAGCTCATATACCATTGACCTACCAAGAAGGTACGTGTACGCGTAAAAGAATGCATTTTTGCAATGTTTGTACAATATTTTTGGGGTGTTTTTAATAAAACAGTTATTCCACTTGTGCTTGTTGGATATGAGATGGTTATAGCCAACTTGGCGCTACACGTTTCGTTGGCTATCTACCATCTCATATCCAACAAACGCGAGTGGAATAATTGTTAAATATAACTACAACTAGTAAATTACAGTTTTAGGATGTCGAGTTACATAAATTTTCAGCTTGATGTCACAAATATTTTCAGGTGGAGGGCAAAGGAAATGGAATCAAAACAGTTATTGTCAATATGGTAGAAATTGCCAAAGCTTTGCAGAGACCAGCTGCATGTAAGGAAGTAATTTATTGTGGTATTTAATTAGATGTGTCTGTGTTGGGATAGACTTTTTATCAAAATCCTTTGTTTGGAGAGTTAGCAAGTGCAACAAATCTTCTTCAAACTAAATCAGCATGCAATAAACATTGATACATATAGTTTGTAAAATTGGAACGAAAATGACATTTGGACCCCATTGTGGAATTGGAATATCTTCCCTTGTTGATTTCCAACATCCTAGCCACATCTGTTTTGTCTGATATGCTTTACTTTTAATTACTAAAATAATTAGCATAAAAGACACCTTATAACTAGGAAATTTGTACATGTTAAGAATAAGTTCTTCCATTTTCAAAACAGAGAATTGCATCAGTTAATTATCACTAATGTACTGTCCAGTTAGTCTGATATAAAGTTAACAAAATTAGTAGAAATGTTTTTGTTTCCTGTATGTCCCTTTATTCCTCATCTGGTAACTGTAAATAAGAATGAAGCTATTTGTTATCTGATATGAAGGGCATGTACTAAACCAGGAACACCGGAACACCCGGGAACACCAGAAATCTATTGGCATTTTATGGTATTTCTGGTGTTCCGGGGGTGTTCCGGTGTTCCGTGTTTTGTGGTGTTCCGGTGTTCCTGGTTTTAGTACATGCCAATATGAATTCTTTAAGCAGTATATAAGTATGATAATATTTTTCTTACCTTAGATCCAACCAAGTACTTTGGTTGTGAACTGGGTGCACAAACCCAAATTGACTTGAAGAATGAACGTTACATTGTGAATGGATCGCATGATGCAGACAAATTGCAGGACATTCTAGATGGCTTTATTGAGAAGTTTGTTTTATGCCCAGATTGTGACAATCCAGAAACTGTTTTGGTATGTTAAGTACTGTGCTGTGCTAATCATTTGGATTTAAGTGCCATTAAAACTGACTAATCTTGTTGTCAATGAGATACATACACTGATACTACATTGTAGGATTCTGAAAAATTGCCTTAAGCTGATGTTTTATTGTTAAATCAATTTTTTAGTGGCTTTTGTTTACTCAGCAGAGAAAAATTAATTTTTCTTTAATTTGAAGGCTATTGGAAGTGAATTTGAAGGGCCAGGTCAAATATTCTGATATTTGTATTTTTAGGCTGTAGAGACGCGCAAAGAAAGAATTGGTCAGACATGCAAAGCTTGTGGTTATAGTGGATTTATCCACATGCAGCATAGACTGATAACTTTCATCTGTAAGAATCCTCCAAATGAGTCAGGAACACCTTCAAAAAAGTAAGTAACATGCTGGACAACGTAGAATTATTTCACAATATTATTTTATACTCCATAAGACCAGGTTTCTTGTATTTGTTATTTCCCCCGGGTAACACAAATGATTTGCAAACAATGGATTTCAGGGAAAGAAAGTACTGCATAATAAATGTCATACACACTTAAGTGTGTCATTAAGTTTCGCTGTAAATTTTTACTTGCCATTTGTTTTTTGACTCGACCTTCAGACTCGACAAAATACTGCAAGATCTGTAAAATATATACAAGTTGTGCAAGTGGTTTCGAGTGGCATACTGTGAAATATCTCACAAGTACCTTGACAAGCCTTCAGGCAGGGCGTATATACAGAGAAAAATCAAATCGTGAGTGGGATCTTCACAATATGCCACGAGAAATCATTGCATAACTATTTTTATCCCATGCCTCTAAGACAACTTACAGAAAAGTACAACTTTAATTGAATATATAAAAAGCCTAACACGGACTTTAAAGATTAATGTTACCGTATCTGGTCAAGATTCCTCAGTCTGCTTTTTGAATAGCCAATAGAATACAGCATAATTAAGTTGTCCTGGCAGTGGAAAGTCGTTAGAATTCTTGTTCCAGACTATTTGTTTTGCAATCCAAACTTGTTTTATCCACGGTTCCTGTGTTTTCGATAGCTGTTTGACAAATTCTTCAACGTCTTCAAACAGCTTTCCATCTCCAGTATCAGGTTTTCCAAAAGATTTAAAATATTTAGAATCCGAGAGAATTATGTTCATTCATATTGGAACATTTTCTTGCAAAATTGAATGAAAAAAAGAGGCACATGCTGCCGTCTTTCGGCTGGAAAACTGGAAGCCACGATGAACGCTGGGGAACTTTCGTGGAATGCTATACATATACCTGTGGGATACTGCAGAATATGCAGTGCTTTTCAAGGCTCCTGATTGGCTGTATTCATCAAGGTATGGGATAAACTGCAATACTACTTGCTTAACTTATGAGTATACAGGGGTTTCAAAACAAGGCAGCGACTGCTGGAGTTCCACCAGTTACGTGTCTATTATGCCGCCTGCTACTCTGGTCATAGCAATCAGGTTGCCACAAAAAAGCTCACTTATCACAGCTGGCCTACTCTTCCAGTCACTGACGCCTACTTCAAACATTTTGAAACCCGTGTATATGGCAGAAGTACACTAAATCCAGCCCTTAGTACGTACCATCAACCACATTAACTGTATGCAAGAAAAGGCTTATTCATTTAGCTGAGGTTTTCCTCTTAGGAAGAAGGGTGTGTTATGGGAGCTAGTGGCAGTCAAGTTGTTGTGAGACATTGATGTTTTGCTTTACAGAGATAAAAAGGAACGTCGTAAAGAGAAGCAGAAAGGGCAGCAAAATGGTGACACAAGCCCAACCCACAATCCTATGCAGCCAGGTGAAAATGGAATTGAAAACCCCGACTTTAACAAAGAGGTGTGTGCACTTACAGGTCAAGAAGATTTGCCGAGTGTGTAATGAAGTCATAAAAATTATCAGTCCGATTTTGTTTGGTTCCTGCATGTCCTGGTTAGAGGGTGAGCAGTGTAGGTGTCCAATTACAGGTCTTTTGTTGCAACCATTTGTGGTGTGCTCTGTGAAGACAATCACTAGACAGTGTTTAATCAGATTGATGGGTTGATAAAATACTGCTACCTTTAAACCACAAATGTTGGTCAAGAAATAGTGAGCTTATAAGCTTTGCTTACGTCAGTGTTTTCGATGCTTTTGCAGCCCGTTGCAGCAGCAGATGATGACTGGAGTGTGGATACTAGTGATGCAGCTGTTCAAGCAAGAATGGGGAACCTTACATCAGGGGTCAAAGGACTGGCATTGACTGACGATGCTGAGAAGCCACAGGAAGAGCGCTTCAATCTGTTTTATGCTTTTGTCAAGGTACTTTTCAAAAAATATTTTTCATACATTTCATATTTTTACAAAACACCCACATTTTAACACACATTTTAACTGTTTTGGTAGAAGAAGAAGGAATCAAACACTGTGGAAAAGGATGTTAAAGAGATCGTTGCAGAAGCTGAAAGGCTTGACATAAAGGACAAGGCAGTGCTGGCTCTCAGTGAATTGCTGTTTGACAAAAATATGTTCAGCCAAGTCCCCAAATTCCGTGCTTTGTTTCTTAGGGTAAGTTTCTCCCTTGTCAAGTGTGCCTGTTGTCTAGTCAAGATTTTGAAGCATTACTGAGGATTTCATACTGCTGATCTAGGGGAATTTTTCATCAACTGCTTAAATACTGTGTGAAGTTTGTAGAGCTCTATTATAGTCAGGCCTCAATTATATGTAGCAGTATGTATTGTTATAATATGTGCTTGAATAACGGAGTAAAATTGAAAGTTTTATCAAGAAAAAAGTAATTACCCTGTAGCTAAATAGTAACTTGGGCTTTATCCACACACCTCATCATCAAAATGTTTATTTTGAATAGTATTAGGCCAGTCTTGCTATTTTCTGTATGTAGCTTGAATTCTTCTTCTTTTTCTTATAAGTTATGAATTATTCTTTTTTTATACCTTTTTATAGTTATTATATTACCAGGGCCCCTGTGGATATCAACAATGTAGCTGAATGGCCACCCTGGCTAAATCAGTTCTACTTTACTTCACTGTCCTTGATTCTGCAAACAATAGCACACTGAAAGCTGCATTATCCTTATGTTATAGATAGAAAATGACACAGAACTACTCGAGTTTAATAATAGTTGTGTTAAAATCCCTTTCACTTTGTCACTTCATCATCAGTTTGTGCATGGAAACCACAAGGCCCAGAAGTATCTGCTGGGTGCATTTGAGTTGCTTGTTGGGCAGTCCTTTCCTGCCGAGTTGTTGCCAAAGGCACCTCACATTTTAAAGGCCTTCTATGACTCTGACTTGCTTGAGGAGGAAGTAATCTTGCAGTGGAGTGAAAAGGTACATTGATCGTCAACTCAAAAATACCAAAAATACTTGCTCTGTACAGAAAGCTGTATGAGTGATGTTTGCAAATTCCTTATTGTTATTTATTTGTCAATTACAAAAAATATGGACCTGCAAAAAGTTGTTGCCAAAATTAATAACTTGAAATTTCAAACCCGGGTGTAAAATTATTAAGCTTAATGCCATCTAATTTGTTCATACTCTCTTCCTTTAGACAACAAATTTAGAAGACATGTAATAATTGCTTAACTGTGCACTGTGACATTGTGTTTGGTCACAAACATAAAGGTCAACCTGTATCAAGTTTTGTTTTGTGGTTCTGTTCGATCTCGTCATGAAATATGGCTAAAGAATTATTGCGGTCCTTCTGTGATTGCAAGTTTAAGTACAAAATGATCTTGGGAAATTTACCTCTTCCATTATTGTGAAGTTAAGCTACCACGAAATTGTGTAGCAATAAGGTAACAAAACAATCCAAGACACTTTGCAGGTCTGTGTAGAGTTACTGCACATCACCAGTATATGGAATTTTTGTGTCAGAATTTCAAATGCCTGTGAAGAATTTCTTGTGTGAACAAACAAGACGCGTGTAGGATGTTCGCAGGGTTGTCAGTAGGTTTTTGAGTAGCAGGTTCCATAAAAGTAGGTGGCTATTTCCATTTTATTTCTCCAATATCATGCTTAAAACTGACCTACTAACATTCGGAGTAGCCGGCGCAGTATTTGGAATAGCCGGTGAAATACGCTGGTTGTCGGCGTATTTTGAAAACCCTGTGTTCGTAGCAGTGATCATAGTAATTTTATTTCTTCAGGTTTCTAAAAAGTATGTAAGTAAGGAAGTGTGCTCTCAGATCCATGAGAAAGTGGTTCCTTTCATCAAGTGGCTGAAAGAAGCAGAGGAAGAGGAGTCTAGCGAAGAGGAGGAAGAAGAGGAAGTTGAAGTGGTTTATGACACCAAGGCCCAGCAGCTGAAGGCTCAAGTCGACACTAAAGCTGCTAATGAAGAGGAAGATGACTTGGACATTGATGCTATTTAAATGTCCTTCCCAGTAATAATTGAACTGTTGAATCAAAATCACTTTAATTTCATTCTTAGTTTAATCGTGAGTGCTTCTCGCTGTTGTTCCCTTTTGGGAATAAGTTCAGTACTGATCATCATAAATTGATACATGTATGTTCATGTAACAATAACAAGTTGTAGTTTTGTTAAAATAATTTAAAGCAGGTTTCACTGCCCATAGGGAAATTGGCACTAAGGATTTTGGGTATACTATTTGATTTGCCATTGAATTGCAAAGCTGTTGTTTGTAGTTTGAATTGTTGGACGCAAATAAGGTAAACAACAGACAATAAATTAATTTGATAAAACCGTTAGTTGTGTAAGTCCTGTTGTTTTGTTTCAAAAACACATTCCATTTGAAGTTGTCTGAGAAGGTTTTTTATTATGACCTGACTATAATGGCAACAACTTCATTTTTGGGATCTATCCTTGACTCTTACAGCTCTGCATTGCTGCATCCATCTGAACAAACATCCCAGTCCACGTCTAAACCAACATTGATGTGATACCCGTTACAGGGTCGTTACAGACCATGACTGAATAATTTTTAGATGGATCAAAGAATAACCCATTCCAGGCGTCCGGTTAGTGGGGAATAGACCTTGCTCATGCTGTTTATTATTATGTTTATGTTAATTGCCTGTCACGCCTCTCATTTCCGAGTACAAGTCAAAAGGCTTGGTGGGCAGATTAGCATGATTCACAAAAGAATAACAAATGAGTGAATGAGGTCTGAAGAATGTGTGAAAAATAGAGAACAATTTACAGTACTACAGAATATTGCAACATCTGTTGTAGGAAACTCGAACCACCCAAGTGCCTACTGTATATGTCTATTGCCACCACCATCTTCAGGTTTTTGTTTAGCTAGTTGTTAAAACTACATAATCACCGTATTACAAATCAGACTGGAAGAAGAAACTTCAAACAAATTTTTATCTGGGGGGTGAAGACGGCACTTGACCCATGTTTGGGTATGGGGGTGCTGCAGGACAAAGGAAGGCATACAAGTGCTGAAAATTTATTTTTATAACAATTTTTGCAAGAAAACTTAAGTGAGAGAATAATTATGCGAGTACAGATCTAATGCTGACGGATGACTGGCTAAATAAATACGGATGAACTTTTCTGATTACTGATATGCTTTCCCCATACTACAATGAGAAGAACGGATATTTTTCCACCTCGTGCATATGGCACAATTTATTTTCTATAAATCCTGGCTGAATGTAGGTGTGAAAATGGTCAGAGATCTATTGGATAATGATCTCAACTTCCTGAGTAAAATGTTTACAGTAAAATTCCAAATCAAGATTAACACACTATCTGGAATATTATAAAGTTGTGTCCGCCTTAAAGAACAATAAGAAACTTTGTTCATCGGACATTAACAGGGCACGTGAAAAAGATCCCATGGAAATTGTCCAGTCTGCCTCCAAAGTTGTTATTAAAGGGCTTCCAGTCCTTCAAGAAGCGAGGAAAAATAAATCTCTGGAGGGGAGGTATTGGGAAATGTGTTTGTTAATTGGAAAAATTCCTACCAGCTACTGTTTCTATGCACGAGAGAAACAAAACTCAGGGTCTTCCAATTTAAGTTCCTGCATTAAATGAAGTTGAAAGTTTAAATCAAGTGTTAAATCCCCGCGTCAGGGCCCCGGTATATTGCCATTTTGTTAAATCCACCGCCCATCGGGGCCACTGGGCCGTTAAAAGTGCGTTAAATCCCGGCTATGGACGCGTTAAATCCCCGCTAAGTCCCGGGGGTCGGGGGGCCTACAGAAATCGAAATCGATTGAATGGCAGTACCTTGGGAAGAATCGGAAAGAAGGTTTGACTTAACAAATGCCAAAGCCTTCTGCACAACACTGTACATCGAAACATCCAATTTTAACGTCCTCAGTCCTTGAAAACATTCATTTTTTAGCTTCGCTTCTCCAAGACAAGAGACAAGCGGCAAACACTCGCAAACCCAGAGTATCTAATTTCTTTGCCAGCTCGTAACCGAAACCACTGTCACATACCGTGATTAGCACGGCTTTCTTCTCCAGATCAGGGACACGAACATCACACAGGACATTACAGGTAATGTGCAAAGTAAGTAGAAGGACAATTAGTAACAGAGCGCCTTGAAAGGAAAATAGAACGCCAACAAAGTCACCAAACATGGCGGATCAATGGCTTGGAATGTGAAGCAGTTGCTTTACTTAGTCACGCAATCACACTGTACTTATTTAGCCTCCCACGGGATCGCGTTTCACGTTATTGTTCCTGGACATTCTCGTCCCCAGAGGCCGCGATCTTTTTTGTCAGCACCAAGAGCATAAGGATCGCGGCCTCTGGGGACGAGAATGGTTCCTGGAAGGCTAGGAGGGGTGGGGATATACGCATGCGGCCCCTTAAATGTTTGGTTTTGAACAGCTCTCAATAGACCATGTTCGATATTTTAAAATTGAGCCTAAAACAATAGACAGCACCGAGGCTCTGGGGAATAAACTATAGAGTTGATATCGGATTTATTCCCCAGAGCCTCGCAGTGATGTCTATTGTTTACGTTTAGGCTGAATTTTAAGGGTAAACCCTAACTATAAAACGGTTGCTACAGATGACTTCTAATCATCACATCTTGCGTTCCCTTTCAATCCCAGGATTAGTTTTTTGTCGTGCTTGTTCTATTGGAGGCTGCTTTCACTTTTGGTAGTTTTGACCATATTTGGAAAGTCACGTGACCAGAAAACATAAATGTTGGGCAAGCTATTTCAATTATCGAGGGGGTAAGTTTCTAAAGAAACTGTGGTGCTGCGTCGGTGGGAAGTATAACAATATAATTTGGTTTTATCAACTGGGTTGATAATGTCAATTGGCCACCGTAAAGAGATTCAAGTGCTGACGTTTCGAGCGTTAGCCCTTCTTCGGAGCTTGGCCTAACAGTCATCGAATTGCCTGTTATCAAACCGAGAGGGACAAGGTACGAGTCAACAAATTATGGGATTAACAGCTATTGATCCACGCAGTCAGAAAGAGCACACCAAGATTTACAAAATCCCCAAGTTTGGTGTTAATAGACCCAATTTTAAGCGAGATACAGCCAGGTAAAAACGTCAAAATTTATGAATGGCCATCCGGACGAAGCGTCCGGATTACCAAACATTTCTTTGTAATTTTGACATATTTAAATGGATATATCTCAGTCAAAACTAGCCCGATTAACACCAAACTTGGGGATTTTGTAAATCTCGGTGTGCTTTTTCTGACTTTGTGGATCAATAGTTGCTAATCGCATAATGAACAGACTAGTACCTAGTCCCTTTCGGTTTGAAACCGGGCAAGTAGTGGCGGACCTGATATGCTTTACGACAATAACGCCACAAAACTCAATCTTGGATTGCACCTCCGAAAGTGGATTGTTCAGATTATATTAGTGTCTAAAACTGGGCAAGATTTTCATGCGATTTTCCGCTTGGTGCGGGTCATATGGCGTGGTTAGTCAGCTCGGCACACAGCAAGCAGTCCCTTCGGATTCCAAGGCTAATTGCCATTCTTCTACCTGTTTTCAAGTTTTCGTTCCAGTAGCACTGATGGAGATTCAGACATAATTTCTGGATTGGTGAAAAGGAACGCGCTGCCGTTATTATGTGTTCGGCAGTCGCATAGTTTTATATAAGAATTTAAACCTCAATCAACAAGTGTGGTGTTCATCGTCCCCAAGTTCCTAGAAACTAGAGCTGAATCGCGATACGAAAACTAGATTTTTAACATTCACAGCATTGCTTTTTATAATTTTTATTTTGTATTTTGAATGTCCTTTTAGTGTCCACAGTTAGCTTATATCCAGCTAAACACTCTGACACTCAAATAAATTAAGTTCATGTGTTCATTATTACGATAAATTTTTGAGACGACAATAACGGAATCTATTTTCTCCCAACTAGCCGCCGATACATTGCTCTCTCAAAATCGCAATTTCCTCTTAAAGATCTACCCCACGGATGGCCCTGGTCAATCAAAGTCATCAAAATAGATATTCATAAATTTGTGAAAAATGACCATTATGTGGGGAGGGGGGTCCCATACCTCGGAGGGAATAAAATATTTTGACCTGATAATTCACCATATCCAGCATTTGTTTGAGTGAAACTGGTCAATTGAGCTGTGTCATCCCCTGCCTGGTTTTCTCGTGGACACACCTGAATGTTTTTGCAGCATATTTCTATTTATATAATAACCAAATCAATGCGCGCGCTCTGATTGGTCAATCAGCTATGGTTTATTGTGCCAGTAAACTCATGGAAAAATCGCGCGTCTTTTGAATTATTATATAAAAGCAATAGACCACAAGTTTCTATGGTTTATAAGCTGATAAACCACTTGGGATGTTGGAAGAACACTCGAAGAATTCGTAAATCACTCGCCTGCGGCTCGTGATTTACAAATTCTTCTCGTGTTCTGCCAACATCCCGCGTGGTTTATAAGCTTATAAACCATAGAAACTTGTGGTCTATTGCTTAAATAGCAGACATTATGGAAGATGCGCACGAGAGTCGAAGCCACCTGAACGAGTTCTAGCGTATTCGTACTTCCGAAGCTCTCAATCAGTCATATACCGAAAGCTTCCTTTTTCTTGTTTTAATAAAAGATTTTTTTTGACACGTCTTGATATTTATTGAACAATTAACAGCCCACCGACAATGCAAACATGGATTGTAATGGATCAATGAAACTCTACGGACGTCCACGCTAAAAGCAATTTAAGACGGATTCCACACATACATTGCTTGCAAAAACTTCGGACTTGACAATTTTGGACGTATATCTTTTCGAATAAATTTCGGAAAAAAAATTTGTCCGAAAGTTTTTGCAAGTATCCAAATGTACGTAGCAAAATCGTTTTCATTGACAACGCCATAACTGTTTGATCACTCAGCGATGACGTCTGTTTCGGTTGAATCTCGCCGTGATCTAAAATTTATAGCAACCGAGGGCCCCATGTGAAAGTTTGTCTGGACAATGTACTTATCCCCTGTCGTTGAGAATCTCCTGAGGGTGCGTTTGTCGAGTCGTAACACCGCACCCACATCAGCGAGTCTCTTACGAACACTGTCAATCGTATCGTCATCATCTACCATAGACTCAGGCAGATCTCCTAACAAATTCATGAACTCGGCATTAGAACAAGTACTGCTAGACGCGAATGTAGGAGCCACCACAGAGGCCGGAAGATCTCCTAATAAGTCCAGGAGTTCAACACTACAGTCACTACTAGAAGGGATTGAGGACGCGCTGGTTATATCTGGTTCATCCGTTGATAATTCAACTGATTCATCTGTTAATGGTGCAGCTTCTGCAATGTATGGAGTCGCTTTAGTTTCTCCAATAGCAGCTTCGTTGTCGATTAACGCAAGTTGTGATGAATTATCGAGAGCATCCAACGGTTCGACCCATGGGGGGTAGTCAGAAGGGAGGGATACAAAGCTCCCAATGTATTCCTCCGGTAGGTTTAACTTTTCATTATTGGACCTGTCGTAGAGTTTATGCCTATAACCAAAATTGCCTAGCTTTCGCTTAACGATTTCACGCAAGCGAAGAAGTCGGGCTAAATAGTACTGTTTAATGAAATTTCCTAGTTCTGCGTCCGCGAATTTGCCGCCAGACATTTCCTTGACACTTTCGTAGGACTCGTTGAGAATTGCCACGAACATGTTGATGAGGATAAAAGCCATGCTGAGCATGTACCCAAATACGAAGAGAGGGCCGAAGATGCGGTTAGAGGTTTGAAGCTCGAAAAAGTACAGGTCTCCTCCAAGGAATTTTTGAATCAGCGTCACCAAGGCTTCAACAAATGTATGATATGATTCGATGTCATTGCCAAACACGAGTACTCCAAACAGGGTGAAGGAGAGTATGTTAACGAAAAATAGAACGGAATAAGAGGTGATATGGGGCGCCGAGAGCTTAAGCGACGACACCATTTGGCAAACGTGCCTGTTAAATCGAATTATTCTTAAAAATTTCACTGTCACAATAAACACGACAACCGACAGTACAATAAGCTCCAGATCGGACCAGAACAGAACATAATCAGCACTTGCCGTCTCAAATGGATTCGCCTGAACCTGCTTTACAAACGAAGACACGTACTTCTCCTTAAAGAAAAAGAGGGCGATTGTTGTTATGGCAGAAATAAGCTGGAGTAAATTCATCCAGTTCCAGAAAGATCCGAAGTATGAACAGCTTTGTCGATAGATCTTCACCACTTCCAATAACAGAAAGTACGCAATTAATAGCAACAGAATAATTTGGCAAACCACGAAGAAAGAGCGAAGGCTGGGGTCAGATGTACCATATATGGAAAGGGTGTCAAATCGCGCTCGGCTGACGGGTTTCCCGGTCGGATAAACTTCGTAAAGAAATTTTGCCACGGTAAATAACGAGGTTGATGGTTGGAAAATTGTGAATTCGATAAGAACTGCTGCCGTTCTTTCATCAATCCAATCGTTGCTTGCGAGATTGAGAACAACTCTTGAAGCAGTCCGCGAGTTGTATCCAAGGTCGGCAACATATCCACCACCATCGTATCTAGTGCTCCGTCCAAAATATGACAAGGTATTAAGCTCCAATGACGAGTTATAACGCCACGGTTTGGGACACAATCTCAACAGGTCATATACCGAGTGGTATTTACTGATATTAGTCACTGGTATCCACCCGGGCAGGTTGAAACGTGTCTTATCTTCGTCGTGGTCTGAATACGCGGGAATACATCTTCTGAACATGCCATCCATCGGTTGGTACTTTGTTGCAACCTGACATGGGTATTCTAACCAAAGAAAATAAATTCAAGAAACAACAAAAAACATAAGTTGCTAACTGCAGCTTATAAAGAGACGAAGAGAGTCACTGTGAGAGTAAAGTGTCTTGCCCAAGAACACAAACGCAGTGCCCCAGCTAGATGTTCGAACCCGGACCGTCCGATCCGGAGTCCAGCGCACTAACCATTAGGGCACTGCGCCTTCCACGATGTATATTGTATTCGTTACCTTTTCAAGATTGGTTTGCACGCTTCCTCCAAACAACAAGATTTACTTTCCCAGCATTGATGTCAAAATCACATTGATTATTTTACAAACCGTTTGTTGTCCAGCTACACTAGTTCAAATGGTCGTTGAAGTGATGTCCTTTTAATTTCGCTGCCTAAATGTACGGCCTTGAACAGTTGAATTGGTTATTGGAGGGAGGAGACAACCACGGCCAAACAAGGGTTGAATAAAGCGTCAAAGGAGCATTGTCACGCCATTGTAGCAACATTTTAAAAAGCTATAACTTGTCTTCGTTTAAAGGAAAACCAAAAATAGTGGTTTAGTTTTGTTACAAAAGACTATATTACTGCATTGAAACAATTTACTGACGTTTGTTTTTCGGATGGCGAGGATGGAAGTGGATTGAAAATTGAAAAACTTTGCCAAATGTTTTCAAATTCTCAAGCCATCGCCTGACAAAATAGGAAACAAAGTATTACGGTTTGCTCTACCTGCTAAATTTTCATTTGACATCTTCTTCACAATTTTGCAGGAGCATTGTTTTCACGAATTACTGTATAAACACTAAAAGTAATGAATTTAGCAAGAATTGACCTGAACACTCCAAAATCACCGTGACAATGCCGCTTTAAGCTATCCTGATCCACCAAGTAAACTTCCAACATTGTTTTAAACGTCTCTTGTATTTGTTTGTCTACATGTCACCTGACTGTCTGTATTTCGGTTCTTCATTCTGGAATTCTTGATTGACTGATTGGCTGATTGACTGACAGATTGATTGATTAATTGATTGATTGATTGACATTTCTTGACAGATTGATTAATTGATTCATTGATTGATTCATTGATTTACATTTCTTACCTTCCTTGACTCTGACTTGTTTGAACCTGGGCATGCCGACTAAGAAAGCGTTCCTTGAGCTGATGTAACCCTCTGGTGCAATAAACCGCTGACCGTTGTACCAGCTGGTATCGTAGATACCTGGAATAAACTCTTCCTCGATCCATTCCCAAAATGCAGCTCTCGAATCGATCTGGAAGATGAACACCAAAGCTGAGTTATGCAGTTTATAATTATCTGTGCGCATGCGTACAGGCTCTTGCCAAACCGCGGAGATGGGTTGTGAACATTCTCGTCCCCAGAGGCCACGATCCTTTTGGTCAGGACCAAGAATCGCGACCTCTGGTCAGATTTGTCAGATTTGACAACGAGTCCGTGAATCACGTACTTCCGGTTTTGGAGGCGGCCAAAGGTGCTGACCAAAAGGATCGCAGCCTCTGAGGACGAGAATGGGTTGTGAAACCATTGCTTTCAAGATAGAGTGTTTCATGCTGATTTCAATGTCCCTTTTTATAAAGTCCAAACCCACGTCTGTTTTTCTTTACTTTACTTATCTCTGAGTAACTTAGACAAAACTTTCAAAATGCAGGCGTAGGCGCTACAACATTCTCGTTTTTATTCGCTTGTAAAGTTCAATCTTTCACAAGAATTGAGGCCATTTTATAGCGCTTTGCGTATAATTATTCAAAGTCAATTTGAATTGTTAATGAATGCCCTGGGGATGAATTAATGATATGCAATAACTGTATAACCGAGACAAACACTTCAATTCTACTTGGCCATCTTAAGGGCCTGGTTTAGGCTTTTGCCCGGCCAAAGAGATTTCCCCATACCTCATCTAAATGTCATGAATATTAGACAACTAATAGTTTCACAAACGCCACAGAATTAAAGGGTTACATAGAGAAAGAAAGAAACAAACAAACAGTCCTTATACCTCTTCAAATGACTCTTTAAAGGTTTCCTCCAAATTTAAAGTGAGTCTGTATCGACTGTATCCGCGGTTTCCATACACGATCACGAAGAGGCAAACGACAAAAACCAGGAACAGCACAATCTCGACAAGGTTGCTAATAGTCTCCACTATATTTTCTCTATATTTTCGTGCGACGATGAGTTCGTCTCCCGTAGGCGCTACAATATTCACGTTTTTGTTCACTTGTAAAGTTGAATCCTTCAATGATTGAGCGGTTTTGTCTTCAGGTGGCTTCCTGAGGATCATCGCGAGAAGTAAAGCTACCGCAATGACCTTTATGGGCTGCATCAGTGCTACATCCTGGAAGAACGAGATTAAAGCTGAAGTCAGCCATTGATTTGAAATTTCCTTTCCCCATTGGACACTGTAAAATATAACAATCGTTCCAGCTGCAAGTGACGTCAAAACGCAAAGCAACCACCCGATGTACACAAAGAAATGTGGAAGGCATCCTGGACTATTAAAAGTTTTCTTTCTGCGTGAATCTGGAACGTTCGAATTCCCTCCTGATTCTTCGTCTTCTTGATGAGAATTTTCGTTTTTACTATACGGAAGCTTAATGTTTCGAAAAATGGCAACGATAACCAAATTCAGTGGTACGACAACCAATGCGCTCTGGACTCCTATCACCAGCTGCTTTAAACTGAATCGCAAAGGGCCAAATTTAACTGTGTCTTCTTGCTTTTCTCCAAACTGATAAAACATTGCTCCAGCCAGCATCGCACTCAAAAGTACACAAATGCAACAAGAAAGCCTTTGCGCCCGCGTGAAAAGGCTATGAGGTGGCCTGGTCACTACCGACAGCCATATATGGCCATCGCCCAAGCTCTTTGAAACGCGGGTGTAGAACTGGTACTTGAAACTTGAAAGGTCGCTTTTGCTCGCAAGTGGAATGTCGATTTGGACTTCACCGTCTTCTTTGTCAACTGCAAGCCATCGACCGCACAAGAAATACCATTTTTCTTCAGTTTCCAAGTCTTTAATAACGACTTGATTGACGTACCAAGAAGGGTGTGCCCCAGAATTGTCATGCCATAGCTTGACCATGATTGGAGAATGCAAATCATCCGGCAGTGATACAATAAAGTTGTTAATACTGGCTCTTGCAAACAGCCTCTTATTGCCGTACCTGTCAAACAACCTTAGAGGTTCGCTTCTCGTTTCCTCACCGTACACAATCATGGCCACGTTCGCGGATGTGCCAGAGCCCTTCCACATTCCAGTGTAAACTGATACTTCATACAAATGTTCGCCTTCTGCAGGGAGTCGGAGATTTTCAACTGCCTGTGAAGAAAAGAAAAGAACGCCCCAGGTTTAATTCACACTATTTTGCCCAATTCAATAGTTAGGGCATATAATTTAAGGGGATTTTGTGACTGCTTTCGTTATCTGCACTGCGGAAGTAGTCGAAACGTTAATAATTTATTTTTTAAATGTTGAAACGAGTCTGTATACGAGCCTAGTGGCCCATCAGGTCGGAGCTTATCCCAGTTTTCTTAGCATGAAGCGAATAGGAGTATTTGTACTCTCCCCTGAATGGGATGCTAGTCCATCGCAAGGTTGTCCCCCAGCGTTATTTCGTCGGTACCCATTTATACACCTCGGCAGAGAGAAGCATTGTTCAAGAACGCAACGCAATTCCCAGCAGAGGCTCGAACTCGAACCGTTTGATTCGGAGTCCGGCGCGCTAACCATTTGAAACAAAAAAATGATGAAATGCTATATATTTATTTTCACTGCATACTAAAGCTTGCGAGAAATAGGATGCAGAAAATCGAGGAGTTATGCTAATAAAACTCTCACCTTGTACTCATCTCTCCTGTCGGCTCGTCGGGCAATGACGACTCCAATAATCCAAAACCCAAATATGGACAATACTGTTGCCAAAACAACAACATTTCCTGACTCAAAAATGCTGGGAAACTGTTTAAACACGTAATCAAAGTCGATTGGATTCGGAGCCACAAAAAAGTTCCCACCAAAAGAAGACAGATGATTACATAGACACTGTAGTGCTTCTGGTGTTGATTTGGGTCCAACCTTTTTGACATAATAGCAATATATTGATAATTTATTAATTGATTATTTAATTAAAATAATTAATTAGCATTATATGGGTATCGGAAAGAATGTTGAAACTTTGAACAAAGCGCTTATTATTTAATAAGCTCTGTGTGGTGATTTTGCGCAGATGAAATGGTGTCAACATTCTAGAAACAAAGGTGACTCGATTTCTGTGTGATAACGCCTCGAAGCTAATATATTGAAAACTTTTCATGCCTCTCACCTTATTAAAAAAGACTTACAATGGACCCCTGCCGTCAATAGCTCTCGTAAGCTTTTAATTCTACTGGCAGCAGTTAACGTTGATATTGTTTTAGGGGCTAGGGACATTGTTCCTGTTGTTTGTTCTATTGTTCTACTTGTCCTCTAGTGTAGCAGTTGCTATTGCTTTAGGGGCTAGGGCCATTGTTCCTGTTGTTTGTTCTATTGTCCTCTCAATGCGTCGCAAGCTATTCATGCGAGACCTTACGAGAGCTGCTATCTCGCCCCGTGCCAATAGAAGGTTTCATATAATTCTATCTTTGCCAACATGTCTGGTAGAGAGTTAAAGCAATCACATACCCTACATCCCTCCGTTGACCAAGCGTCTGCTGTTACATTCCAATACTGGCATGTTCCCATAGAAACCGACAACGTATAATTGACATCCGTACTTGCATTAAAAGGAGGTTTAATAGCCAATATTGGGGGAGGAGTGGTTGGGGGATCTTTGACGCCGACACAAGACCTCTTCTGACGACCATTGTGGGAGCATTCTCTCCTTACCCGTGTCACGTGACCTGGCGTGTTTGTTGCGTTGGTATTTGTTTTATTAACACGTCCTCCAATTACGATACCTATATAGTGAAGTCCTGTATGGCCAGTTAAAGCAGAGGAGAGAGTTATAGTAAAAGGGTCACTGCTGCAGTTGGTGTGATTTTTATTCTCCACGGAATAGTTGCAAGAGCTATAGTCAGGAACTGAAGCAGTAAAATTGAAAGATTCCAAAGTTGGTCTCTCAGCGTGCCGCACGTACAAAGTCAGGACCTTTTTGGCGAGAGGAACGATCTTGATCGAGATAGCGTACTCGGGGCCTGGGAATACAATCTTGTGGAACCGCATCGTCCCGTTGTCACTCGGTTTCACGAAGTACATATCAGGTTCTTTGACTTTCGGTTTTTCTAGTTGCGGAATAAAGATTTCAACCTCCTCGGAGAGGTTCGAGACATTCAGTGGATAGCCATTCTCGTCTTTAAGCTCAAAGTCAATGACGGATGACTTAATATCGCTGGCGCCCTTGTCCCACGTGTAAGGGTTCGAATTGAATGTCAACAGCTAAGGAAAAATAACAAATAAATATCAAATTACTATGGGAAGCGTAATCAGAATTAAAGGACAAATTGCGAAAATCAAAACTAACTGTGACAGTTTCCATATGACAAATAAGATCCGATTACTTTGAATCAGGTGAGAAGTACATAACCTCGGATTCTGATTTTGTTGGCAATCCCCCGATTCCCTCTATGCATATGAGAGTTGCACAAAGGGAAGCATGGTAGCTGTATTAATCACGCGCAAGACATCTTGCGAAGTTTCATGGAACTACCATGATTCCTTGCGAGCAAGTCTCATAGAGGGAATCGGCCATCAATGTCCATTGGTTCAAAGAAAGCAACTAAACAAAATGAATGGAATTAAAATCTGTATAACCACAGCGACAAACCGATGAGTGTCAGATGTGTCACTGGAGTGCTTCAATACAAACAAAGCCAAAACATTACATCCGTTTGGCAGAAACAGAAGAGATGAGATTTACTCATAGTTTACCAATCATTTTCACGCATTTTCATTTCAATTTTTATTTGTAACGGTTTTCTTTTCACACATATTTTTTTTCACTCAGCCCCTGAGGAACGTTTGTATTGCAAACCGAAATATAGGGCAATTTTGTTTTAAATAATTTAGTCCTTTATTCCGTTTTATTTAATTTTGGTCATATCCGCCGTTGGGATCAGTGTGCCGCCTATATTTTGTATAAAGAAAATTAACCAAGGAAAGGAGCTATAACGAAAAAAATAGCAAATAAGCGAACCTGAGTCGAAAGTTGCTCGTACTTCCCATCCACTCCTATCAGCTGTTGAGTTGACGGAAGTGTAACTTTGGAGCCCTGGTATTCAAGAGCCTTGTTTCCTATTCTCGAAGGAACCTGGCGGTCAAGCACCATGGACAGAGATCTGGCTTTAAGCACGCTCGGCTTTTCATACAACTTCTTTGTGTTGTCTACATTATTGCCAACACGGTTAACCAGACGAAGGATTCGTTTCGAGTACGATCTGCTCTGTGAAAAAAAAAAAGAAAAAGAATTAAATTTAATCAGACTTAAAACGTTTATCACATATTGCCGCTAAAGCTAGCAAAACCTTAGAAACAATTGTTATACTGCTGGTAAACAGAACTTTACGAAAAGAAAAATGCTGCTGTTAGAGGAGGAAAGCTTTGTGAAACCTGTCTTGCACTGGCATTTTTAAAATGGATGTAAATGTAGATTAAATGTTTGTGCTTTCCGGCTTGAATAATTTCCATGTTATATCTAAATTCACTTTTACGTAAACAGTTGTTTCACACTATTATCGAAAAAGCACTAGATTGGAAATTGGAGTGAAATAATAATTAAGGCTAGGGCATTGTCACGAGTATCGTGACGTAAGAGCCCACAAACGTATTTGTACAAATGGAAACCTATTGTTAAAAATTTATTTGCCAGTGCACTGAAGCCATAAAGGAGAGATTTCATTGTGAAACCATCAGGGGCTTTAGATCTCACCTTGAAAATGTTAGGCTGACATTTTCAAGTTCTGCCTTGACGCATTTGGTGTATGAACAAAAGGACTTAGCTATGTGTTTGTGCGTTTTACTAAAAAGGCAGAAAATACCCGAGGCAGTGACCCTTTAATGCCAAGGACATTAAAAGAGTAAGTTTCAATCGAGTGTCGTAAAACGAAAACCAAAGTAAGTACGTTGGCAAATTACAAATGACAGAGACAATCCGGTGAACCAATCGAAACTCGAAGGCGAAGGGCGGGAAGGAAAACGTGCGCGCGCGCGTAACGATTGGTTTTGGTTTTACTCCTGATTGGTGAAAAAGTGGCGCTAGAGTTTTAAACCAATCACTGAGCGAAGTAATGCACAACCAAAGCAATTCAATTACTTTCGATACTCAAAACGAAAACCGTCCTATCTCAGGTAGTTATATAAGTAAAATGTCAATGGTACCTTTTCCCTGCGTTCATTGGTGATTATAATAGGTGGCATCTCCTCGTCATTAACATCTTCCTGGGCCTCATGAGCAGTGATGTCCAACACGTTTCCTAAACCGTTCAACAGCGCTGTCCCAACGTCTTCAATGAGTTCCTCAGAGCCGGCACTAGAATTGTTACCCATCTCTTGGCTCATAAAATTGGTCATGGAATCCAACATAACAATTGCTTTTTCCTGTTGTAGCGAATCATCAGTGGCATGATTATAATCCAGCAACACATTTTTATCATCTTACTGGGTGATCTTAGAACGAGTTTCTTCGTTTTTCAATTTTACAGTACAAATAGACCAATTTTCGCGACATCACTGCGAGGCTCCGGGGAATAAATCCCACAAACTCCATAATTTGTACCCCGGAGCCTCGTGCTGAGGTCTATTGTTTTAGGCTGAATTTTAAAATATCGAAATTGGTCTATTGTGAAATACTAAAAGTAGCTATTATTTTTTTTTTGTTTTTCGGCCTATCTTTTCTTTACATTAGTGTCTTATTTATCTACCTCTCATAAACTACTAACCTACGTATTTGCATTTTTTTAGTGTGTATTTTCTTTTTCTTTTTTTTCCATGGGAAAGTCAAGTACTTGAAATTTGTGCTTGTTAATAACAATTTTGATGGGAGAGGTGCGGAGAACACAGTTTATATGCTTGACTTGAGGAGTACAAAGCAGAACGGGAATAGATTATTTTACGTGTTTAGTAGCAGTTGTACAAATCTGAAAACAATTGCAGTCTGACCTGAGACTCGATGGAGAGTTCGTTTCTTCTGTCTGCCGCGCTAGCAACAACCGCTGACACTTGCGACACTTCCTGTAAGTCAGAAACGTTAACCGCTGACCACGCATAGACAACGGAATCTTTGAGCTACGAGAAGGGAAAATAAAGAAAATGAAAACTTCGTTAGTGATATTCCTTTTTATTGCTGCTGTTTCGCAATCTTTTTGTTTTAAAGGGACGGGGAGGGGTTTGCTCGACCTCACCCAGAGGGTCAGAGTTTTCTTCGCCTAGCCACAGATTCCATGAGGGAGAGAGGCTCGTCTTTTGCCATCGTCACTCAGTTACACTACACTGCTACACAGTATTACCAGGGTCACGAAACGTGCTGGTGTGATATATCGCTTGCTGGCAGAGCCTTTTGGAGACGGTAGGCGTCATGGCTTCATAAAGGCAACTGTAGCGCTGACCGAGACATTGGATACGTGTAACTGTTTTTGATGTCCAATCATGTCACGAGTTTGATACCACTATGTTATAGAGGGCTTCGACTCGACGTCTGTGTTGGATTGGAAGTTATCAAATACTTAGAGAACACCAAACTACCCTATGAAATTTATTTCGTCATTGCAAAATGTTGACGTGTAACCTTCGCCATTCGTGTTTAGATGGATTCTTTTTACAATACTCCCGATCTTCTCGGACGGACGGTGCCATTCGCTTCGCAATAGGTCCCGAAATTGTTTTCACGTGTTACTTTGAGTGTTGTGAGAGGCTCTGATTTTGAAAAAAAAAATACTTGTTTCTTTCAATTTCATTATCTTTAGCCGTTTTAAAGGGGCACCGTCGCCATGAATAAAGTCAACTTTGGTAATGTCTAAAATTGACTTGAACCTTGAAATAGTAGTTTACTGAGGTAGAAAGACACCAAAGATGCATCAATAAACTAGGAAGAATCAAGGATGGCTTTACATGAGGAAGATTACGAAGGATTGTTATTGACAAACTCGAAAAAGTTAGGCTAAACGTTTCAAACCGTGACATCCGTGACCTGGCTCCTTTAATTTAGAATTGAATAAGAGTAAGAAAAAATGTATATACCCTGATCTTGTCTTTTAACTTGATCATTTTAATCAGAGCGTGATTCACCACTGATAGCACAGAAGTAGCCCTTTGGGCTGCCATTTCGATATTGTTGTCTTTCAGGTATTCGTTCATTGGTCCATCTTCAGATACATCTTTTTCCAGAGTCTCAATGGTGATTTCCGGCTCGGTAACCTACAACAAAAGCACTTTCTATTACAAATAATTGACGAGAAACACACAGAAAATAAAAACCGTGGCCTAAGTTAAGTAAAAAATTCCTTATTTTGATTTTTGTCTGTTTGTTTGCTCGCTTACCACCATTACCACCACCACCACCGCAAACGCCGCCGCCGCCACCAACGGAAGTTATCGCGATAGCTTACGCCTGCATTTGAACGTTTGAACAGGCCTTGATGATTAATCCAGTCGATGCTCTATTCCATCTATTTCATCAATCATCGCCGATTTCTGCGCGGAAAAAACTCACCCACCCCACCCCTAACCCATATTTTTGCATTTAAGTCCCAAGTCACTGAGAAACATGGGCTATAGGGGTGGAGTGGTAGGGGTTTTCAAAGAAACGACGATTGATCCAATCACGACTACAATAATAATACAATCCGACAGGACGTCAAGATTAAATGTTCCCTGAGATTTGACAAATTAGCAATATGTTTGTGTTTCTATGCATTGGTTCCTGCCGCTTACAGGAAATAGGCCATTTCCGAGTTCTCCTTTCCCTCAGTTTCAAAACGAGTCTAAGTGCGAAACTATTCATATGTGGAAATAAGTTTGTTTTGCATGAAAATGAAGATGCAGGTAAAACACATTTTCATGTGAATGGTTTCGCACTTAGACTCGTTTTGACGCTGAGGCAAAAGAGAACTCGGAAATGACCAATTGACGGCTCAAAATCTTCATTATTACTAGCAATAAAAAGTAGAACTTTAAAGCATTCGACTACGGGCTTTTGCTACTTACTTTAAGGTCAATCCAAGTGTACGCAGAGGAACCGAGGGAATCAATGACAAGAATTTGTACGTGTAGTTTATAATCCATGTTCGGATCTCCAACTGGTAATTTTCCTGTAGCCGTATTTGAATTCCCAGACTGGAAGATCATTTCAATTCCATCACTGCTGTTGTAGCTAAAGTGAAATTTCAGCGGAAGGTTGTCGTCATGCCAACCGGTGCAGCTGAACACAAAGTTTGTTTCCCACGCTTTTCCCTGGAGAGTGTCAACTTTGCATATTCCCCCGCTCGGGGGTGAATTGGTGACGAATGAGTACGTAGCGGAGGAGCTGTGCCCTAGAGGAGTCCTGCCCTTCACCGTGAGTTCATAAGTTGCATTCCCGCGGAGTTTTCCTTGAGCCGTGACTAATTTGGGCGAGTCATCGTACGTGAGTACTATCTCGTCTAAGTTGACTACTTCCTTCCATCGTAGGCTATTTTGTTCGCGATATCTCATTGACCACGTGTAAAAGTTAATTTTGTCGCACAGTAGCCCTGTACAGAATGTTTCCACAATAAGCCTCGATGACAAGATCACGTGACGTTCACAGTTTTGAGCACAGCTGTAGAAAAAAGACACAGAAAACCTTTACTCGTAAAATGCACTAAGGCGGGTGTCTACCTGAATTTGAATGAAATTTTGAGAGGTCTAGATCTAGAGAAGGTATAAAAGAAAGAAATTTAGTTTTAAATAACACAGTGATCCCCACCCAAGAGCACCCCAGCTTGGTAGGAGGAATGCTTGGGAGTGCATATTCTAATTTTAAACTTCAAATTCTAAACTACATTAAATCTTCACTATTTCTTTCTCCCAATTTTTCTCCTCCCAAATGTACCCCAAAATCATCCAAAAATTTACAAAACACCGCAAAACATTAATTTGAGTTCTGAGCTAAGGGTTTTGGCATACCTTGAAACGCAAACGAGATATTTGCATTAAACCCATTTTAAATTATGGAAAAACGGGTGTCGGGTTTACCCCCGCCTTAATAGTTTTTTTTTTTGCTGTCTATTTCAACTGTAATTCATTTGGATGTACTTTTGGAATTGTCAGACAGAGAAGGAAGCCTTCCTTGATTTATCATTTTAGTTCAAAGATAGATACGTTTCTAAAACTTACGTTATTTTTAAATTTATCTCCTCTTTAATCCATAAGTGATGAATAGCATAAACAGTTTGTCCTCTCTTCCGCATCGCCAGCTTGATGACGTAATCCTCGTCTCCTTTCATTTTATCCACGTTAAGATCAACAACGTAAGAAAAATTAACGCGAGGCTTTAACTTCCCCACTCCAGTTCCATAACAACCTCCAAGATCATGACCGGACAAACCTGTTGATTCGGTTTGAGGCAACACGACAGGCAGTGCTGTTATATTATCCGGGAATGCTTCGTTATCTCTTCTACAAAGCCACGTAAAATCGAGGCCAGTATAATCACCTACCCCAACATCTGGGTCATGTGACCGTGAACCATTCAAAGCTAGCATCTTGTTAAAGCCTTGAGAAGCTTGCGTCACGCCGGAGATATTTGCTACTAAACTTGTGGCCGTCACTTCTATGTAACCAAACCTGCTCACCATTGTCCCAGAATGCCTTTCGATTTCCCCAGTGATCTTGAAAAGGTAATGACCGTAATCAAATCCTTTGCCACGGATTGTAGTTTCTATGCCACTTATAGCCGTTCCTATGCGGGTGACGGGCTTGCGAAAAGACCCTGATATAAGATCGATGGCATACATGTCTATGCTGTATAACACTTGAACTTGGCCAATAATACGGCAATTTATTGCCAACTTCACGATAAAAACAAAGTCCTCCGATCTTTTCATTTTAGTTGGTTTTGTGATGTCGGTGGACAAGGGAAGCGAAATGTTGGGCGGGCGGCAAGAACGATCAGCTGAAATATTAATTAAAGAAAACTAATACGATTAGAGAGATGGTAACACAAAAATTCCAATTTGTTACCAAAAACCAAAAACAATTTTCGCAGCTTTCTACTGTGGGAACGGTGGAGAAATATACAGGTTATACCTCTGTTTTCAAATTCCTTGTAACTTGTATCAAAGACATCCACATGAGACTTCAATTTTTGGATGATAACACTCATTATGTGATCTGTGCTGTTCATAAGAGTCCTGACAAGAATTTCTGCAATCACGCCTAGGTTCCTGGATGGGCTACAAGGAAAGTGACAAGGAGACACGTCTTTTATTCGCCGATTTGCATGAATTGTAATACATAAAACGTATAGATCTAGCAATTATAACTGGCGAGGCCTTGTTTGCTCAAATTTCACGAATAACTTTAACCAACAGCTTATTCTCTAATTTATCAAAAGTTCAGTCGAACTTGTACAGTTATGGGGGTCCCGGGGAGGGGGGGGGGGGTGTAGTTAGGGTATCAAACGATCTGTAACGTATTGAGGTTTTTTGGATAGGAAATTTTGATGTCATGTATTTTTTGGGGTCTAAAATTTCAGGCTCGTGTATCTTTTTAGGTTTGCAACATGACGTTCCGTCGGAACCCCCCGTCATGTATAATGCGAGTATCACCCCCCACCCCCTCCTCCAAGGAGGGTGAAGTAAACGAGAACCTGAGTCAGCAGCTGAGTTACCTGAACATTCTTATAGCTGAACCAAAGAATTTATCCTTCTCAGCGAACAGCAAGTGGTTATCTACCTGAACATGAAGATGGAAAATAGTTAGCATGACAAAAGTAAAGGAAGTTAAAGCACGAGTCTATAAAATTCACAGTTTTATCTGGGAGAATAGTAGAAGTCGCTCACAAGAACAAATAGAATTAATATCCGTAAACCTGTCTTCTATTTAGCGCTAAGCACGCTAACAAGGAATTTTCTTGGCTTCAGTTGATCAATATTTTCTGCATCCTATTTTACGCAAGTTTTGGTGTCAGTGTTTAACATTTCAGCATTTTTTTGTTTCAGCTGTTGTGGCGCGGTGGCCTGGACATCAGATCGGACGGTCCGAGTTCGAGCCTCGGCCGGGACACAGTGCCTCTTGCCAGCCAGGTGTATAAATGGATACCGACGAAATAATGCTAGTGGTTACCCTGCGACGGACTAGCATCCCATCCAGAGGGAGTAGAAATACTGAAACCGGGATAAGCTCCGGCCTGATGGGCTCGAATGCAGACTTTACCTTAAACTGAAAAGCTTTGCACGTTAAGGATATACGACTGGCGAGGAAGAGATTTGCAGAAACTACACTCTATTATTGCTTACCTCATTTAAGACAGAATCTTGTGTCTTTTGGTAAAGAGCTGAACGTTCGTCTAGTAGAGGTAGTGTGAATGTCATGTTCTTTAGCTTAAGCCACACCACCAGGTAGAAACCAGTGTCTAGAAAGCAATAATAAAGATCGTTTGTGAATAACGAAATACTTTTTGAGTTAATTGACTATTAAAACATACCTAATCTTGCAAAATAACGCCATCATGGGAATGATGAAGCAAGATAACATCAGATATAAAATAATTCGCGTGCGAAAGAGATACTTTAATCGTTTTTGCTGCTGTTTGACTGACTGAATGACTGGCTGGCTGTCTGACTGACTGACCGACCGAGTGACAGATTGACTGGCCGACTGACTGAGTGACTGAGAGACTGACTGACTGACTGACCGACTGACTGACTGACTGACTGACTGACTGACTGACCGACTGAGTGACTGGCCGACTGACTGACTGACTGACTGACTGACTGACTGACTGACTGACTGACTGACTGACTGACTGACTGACTGACTGACCGACTGAGTGACTGGCCGACTGACTGACTGACTGACTGACTGACTGACTGACTGACTGACAGACTGAGTGACTGACAGACCGACTGACTGGCCGACTGAGTGACTGGCCGACTGACTGAGTGACTGAGAGACTGACTGACTGACTGACCGACCGACTGAGTGAGTGAGTGAGTGAGTGACTGACTGACTGACTGACTGACCGACTGAGTGACTGACTGACAGACTGACTGACTGACTGACTGACTGACTGACCGACTGAGTAACTGACAGTCTGACTGACTGACTGACTTGCCGACTGAGTGACTGACAGACTGACTGACTGACCGATTGAGTGACTGGCCGACTGACTGACTGACTGACAGACTGAGTGACTGACAGACTGACTGACTGACCGATTGAGTGACTGGCCGACTGACTGACTGACTGACAGACTGAGTGACTGACAGACTGACTGACTGACCGATTGAGTGGCTGACTGACTGACTGACTGACTGACCGATTGAGTGACTGGCCGACTGACTGACTGACTGACAGACTGAGTGACTGACAGACTGACTGACTGACCGACTGAGTGACTGGCCGACTGACTGACTGACTGACCGACTGAGTGACTGGCCGACTGACTGACTGACTGACCGACTGACTGACTGACCGACTGAGTGACTGACTGACTGACTGACTGACTGACCGACTGACTGACTGACAGACTGAGTGACTGACAGACTGACTGACTGACCGACTGAGTGACTGGCCGACTGACTGACTGACTGACCGACTGAGTGACTGGCCGACTGACTGACTGACTGACCGACTGACAGACTGAGTGACTGGCCGACTGACTGACTGACTGACCGACTGAGTGACTGGCCGACTGACTGACTGACTGACTGACTGACTGACTGACTGACCGACTGACTGACTGACTGACTGACTGAGTGACTGACTGACTGACTGACTGGCCGACTGACTGACTGACTGACTGACTGAGTGACTGACTGGCTGACTGAGTGATTGACTGACTGACTGACCGACTGAGTGACTGACTGACTGACTGAAAGACCGACTGAGTGGCTGACTGACTGGCTGACTGACGGGACGGAGTGACTGACTGACAGACAGACTAACTGACTTCCATACATGACGTAACGGTTTCACAATTTTTTCGCTCACCTTCCCCACATGTTAGTCCTCCAAACCCCTCAGGACAGTGACACGTAAACCCGTTGATAAGATCTGTACACGAGCCGCCATGATGACAAGGGTTGCTTGAACATTCATTTATCTCTAAAACAACGAAGTCATTATTATAAAGACGGTTAGCTAGTACAAGAAGTGGCAGGACCAAATTAGGGTTAATAATTATTATAGTACGTAGTTAAATGAATAACCTCAAGGTAGGGTTGTTTGAAATCACTAGTTAAGGAGTAAAACTTGATCATGGATTCAATTGCTATCGTAAAACTTACTTAAATTTCTAATAGACCCTTTTCATAAATGGCTGCCAATTTAAAATTCTTTTGTATGCATTCAAATTAGCCTCACTAAACTCGTTTGGGAGTAAAAATTCTTTTGGATTATCAACTCAAAAACGAGGTTAGTCAGGCTAATTTTAATACTTACAAAAGAATTTATAATTGGCAGCCATTTATGAAAAGGGTCTATAATGTTTTGTGGAATTTGAGATTAGTCGACGTCAACACTCGAGGACAAGAACGTCAACAGAAAACCTCACTGAAAAGTTAAAGGAGTACGTCACCGTTCGTGCACTTTTCAAAATCGTCATTTCCAATCTGTTTCAATCTTCTCCATCCTCCGCCATCCTTGCTCCTTTTTGGTTTAGTATCACTCCTTTGATGTTTTTCTTCCTCAGCAAACTATTATTTTTAGGTTTCCTAACTTTTAAGGGTAATTAAGGCTGTCGAAGAAATAACTCAAAATATCGTGACGTAGCTCCTTAAAGTAACTGAAATTCAAATTTGCTCTTTGAAGGATCCGGCGCTGGACTCTAGCTCTGAATCCCGTGATAAGACATGGTGTATGCTCAATGTAATGGTCATTAATATAACATTCACGGGAAAATGCACCAGTTGAGAGTGTGTCAAGTAATTGCCACAGAGCGAGCGGTTTTAATTTCTATAAGTTGGTGTCCTATCTTTGAAATACTTCAGTGTCAGTGTTTGTTCCTATAATTTGATTGGATCACATGCAAACTTTGCAAATGTTTCTCAGCTGAAGTCATAATTCATTACTGAAATACTGACTGCCTAAACAGCTGCCATGCATACCCCGTGGGAGGGGAGCGGGGTACTACCCTAAATTTCGGATAGGTGTGTTCAGTTTAAATGTACTGTTTATTTTTCGTTTCACTTGCCGTTTACGCACTGCAGATTTAGATGATACAATTTCGATACCCTATAGCTAAAGATCACACCAGGAACAATGCAAAAAGGGGCAAAAATGATATGCTATTTAAGGATCGCGAACCTAAAAAGAAACCATACCCTATCCCGTGGCACATACCTATATAGCCTATATATGGGAGTTCTCCCCCCCGGGCATACGTACCAATATGACAGCGCTTTCCAGTGAAACCCGGAGTGCAGTTGCAGCTGAAATCATTCACTTGATCAATACATGTTCCGTTAACGCAAGGGTTTGTGCCACATTCATCGATATCTGGAAAATACAAGTAAAGTTCTCTTTAGCCACGTTATTGAGCAGTAACTTATTAACTGTTTTATCTTTTAATTCGTAATTTTATGTCTACAGTGGGACTTAAGTCATATATTTACAATTGAGAATTGTTTCTATAAAAAAAACGTTGTGTCATGTTAAATATCAAGAAAAAGACCTCAGGTCAAAAGGTAGAGGCCAGACGATGTGTGATCGCGGCTAGGGACTGATAACAAGTGCACACTCCCGTTAGAAACAAGAGTAATACAGAAAATGAATCCATTCAAATGTTTATGAACACCGTTGAAGCGACGAGTTACTAAAACAGCAAATTTCACAGAATTCGCGAAAGAGATGTCAAGACAGTCCAAGGAGGACTCTCGACGAAACTGCGAATTTAACTAAAATTAATTGAATTTTACGAAAATTACGAAACTCGCGAAAAAAACGTATAATTTGTAAATTTTTCAATCCTGGACATAAGTGCTCAGGATAGGAAACTGGAATGTTTGAAACATGTTGCTGGCCAAGTGATTCAAGTGACGAGAGATGTGAAAAAATTGAAACGAGAAACACAAGATGGAATGACACGTTGTTTGTATACCTGTTTCACAATATGATCCATTAAATCCAGCAGAACAGTTACAAAGGAAGCCATTGAACAAGTCTATGCATGTGCCATTGTTGAAGCAGGGATTGCTGGCACATTCGTCTTTCTCTGAAACAAAAAAGTAAAATTTTATAATCATTTAGACTGCTAACGGCTTATGAATGCACAACGAAGAAAATGCATCTACAAATGGCTCCTGGCTTTCTCTGGTGCGGTCATAGCTCCAGAGCATGTTTCTTTAGAAGTTAATTATTAGAAGAACTTCTGTTTTTACAAGTGGATCAATAAGTAGCTGCTAATTTATGACTTAAGATGTGTGATGTAAGTATTTATCATCATTATCATCATCATCATCATCATCATCATCATCGTCATCATCGTCATCGTCATTGTCGTTAAAGTCGTCGTCATCGCCGTCAAAATCATCTTCATCGTCATCGTCATCGTCAAGGTTATGGTCGTGGTCGTGGTCATCGTCATCGCATCGTCATCGACGTCGTGGTCGTTATCATCGTCACTATTATCATTACCACCATCATCAACATCATCATCATTAAAAACACAGAGTCAGTTTGCTCAGTTTTATCACTTGGTAGTCACGCATCAACAAACCTATATCGCATCTCTTTCCAGTATACCCGGTCATGCAGCTAGTGCATTTAAAATCATTCACAAGGTCTGTGCAATTTCCACCATTCTGACATGGATTACTAGCACAATCATCAATATCTACAGAAAAAAGAACCAATCAAAATTATCGTTTATACTGATTTAGCGGTGTGTCTGTTTTTATACGTGTAACGGATTAACTTTAGAAACGTTTTACTGCACACAGTCACATTTGTAGAACCGTCTGGGAGGTTAATATAGGGGTGGTGCTTTTTAGAGAGGGGATATTTCAATGGGATAATTTACGTCCAGTATATAATAAAATGTCGCAGAAGTTATATAAACTTCTGAAAGGCTGTGACTGAACTGAGGGTCGATATCGAGGTGAGCGGACAAAAGAAACGACATTCAAAACTAGACGTTGACTTGTTCAACGTTACTACATAGAAAGCTGATTAACCTACTTGTTTCACAGTTTGTACCATTGAATCCAGCAGAGCAGTTACATTGATATCCTCGGATTTTCTCCCAACAAGAGCCATTGTTCTGACACGGAATGCTTTCACATTCGTTCCCGTCTGAAATAATTACGTTTAGCTGCTGTTAATTTTTTTTCTGCAAAATACGTCAACGACAACTAAACGCCTATTAAATAGGCTATTTCCGATGTGCGGTTTTCCTCTCTGTCAAAGGAGTCTTGGTGCACAACTTTCATATGGAAATTAGTTGTACTCACACGTCTTTTGTCTTGAAAAACAAATTGATTTCCACATGGAAGGTTGAGAACAACTACTCGTTTTGAAACAGAGGTGGAAAGCAACTCGGAAACTGATTATTGCAATAAAGTTGTCATAAAAAAGAAACGAAAAATGGAAAAGAATAAAAGACAAACGGAAACAAGTTGACTTTAAGTAGTCTAAAATAGGGTCTAAATTACAAATTTTACCGGACAAAGGAGACATAACTTTTTATAAAAATAAAAACGGAAAAGATTATCGGTCGTTATCGCTTTTAAAATCCCCGTGGGCCGCCATGTTGGATTTTATGACGTCATTGCGTTGTCCGTATTGTTGATAATGAGAGGTTCTTTTGAATGGAATAACGCACTTACGTCATAAAATCAAAAATGGCGGCGCGCGGGAAATTTAATTTTTTTTCTCGTTTTATGAGTATGAAATGTTGTATTTATTTCATCCGGAAAAAAATTGAAATTTAGACACTGTTTTAGTCAACTTAACGTCAACTTGTTTAAAGAGCCGAGGTTCCCTTTAAGCTTTATTAAGAGGATCCATGATTTACAGAAATACCCATAATATGCGAAGAATTGATTGTACTGTGGGAAGCAATTGTTTAAAACCTGTTATTGCAATTTATCGTACTCACCATTATTATTGCGTTGAGAATTATCCCAGTGTTGAAAAGCAGTTTGTTTGTGACATGATATGAAAAAAGGCGGCATAATATCCCTTTTGTGTTACTCAATCCTTTTATTGTCTTACTTTACCTGTGTTCAAACCCTTAGTCCAGTAAATAAATGTGGTTCAGTTCTTGATTAAGTAAGCTGTTACACACACCTGCAATGCATCCATACAATTCAAGTCGAATGGCAAAATTATTCTCCCATTCAGTCGGTATAACATGCACAAATTCCACCATGGCGGGTCTTTGTACGTAGTGACGTACAATGGTGTTATTGTCCACGTTACCCTGAAATTGCTGAAAACCAAATATTTGATGAGATTCTGCTGTTGCGTAATTCTCTTTCTAAGCCTAGGGGCGTGACAAGCGGCTCATGGAAAGTAAAGCCCCGATCAAACGGCGAATGATAGTCGATGATAGTTTTAACTTCCCGAACTATCATCAACTATCATGCGCGTGTTTAAACGGGAAAACTATCATCGACTATCATGAAGACTTTGAACAAGTTCAAAGTGAATGATAGTCGATGATAGTGCATGATAGTTCGTGTTCAAACGGAGATGATAGTTGGAATTATCATCAACTATTATGACCGTTTGATCGGGTCTTAACATTTACGGTAATCAACATTTCATGTTCAGATGGTGTGTTGCACAGCTTCAAGGATCGATCCGGATTCTTTTTAATCTGGATCCAATAAAAATAATAGACGTAACACTTCTTTGTTTGGTTTTGAGCGGGTTTTGCTTTAAATTTACTCGTCGTGGATCTTGAAAAGTTGAATCTAAATTTTTCAAGGTTTTCAAATTCAATACTTTAGGTACTTCTCAATCTTTCTTATTCTAAGCCGTCTTTGTTTCTTCTCAGTCTTTGGTGATCGCCTTTACCTTTTTAAACTATGATGTCAAAGTTTTCTTCGAGTTAACAGTTTTGTACCTAAGCAAAGATGGCTCCATCCATGGTTTATCACCACTAAGCTATTTTAACTTAAGTGGAAACCAGAAGCTTTGCTTTGGTAAAACGGACAAACCAAAGAGCGAACGAACGAACGCATGCACACACGCTTGAACGAAACAAACTTAACAACGAAACAATATTAAAAGTACATTAATTCATATGCATTTATGAACTAACCCTGCTAACAACTAAATACAAAACCGAAGTATCATACGGCGTTTCATCTCATGGGGGGAGGTGTACTCGCATTATACTTAACGAGTGTGAGGTCCGATGCAGCTTCATATTGCAAACCCGCAAAAATACACGAACCTGAAATTTAGAACCTAAAAAATACCTGGCATCAAACTTTCCAAAAGACTAAAATACCACCGATCGCAAGAAAAATTTGGCTCGGAGATGTGACCCCAAAAATACATGTATTTTTGTAAGACCTAAAAGAAATCCATGACAGATCTCGTAACCAAAAAGGGTGTCGAGCGTGTAAGTTTTCAACCCAAAAAATACGTCGGATCCCCCCCTCCTGGGCGTTTCATTACCTCAGCAACGTCTTGATATTTCTTTTTGAAGAAAAACGTGCCTTGTCCAAACGCATATCCTAAATGATATGCTTTAGTCCACTCCTGTATATTTTCACCAAAGTAACCTTGCGTTGATATCCCTGTTATGATCATAGGCCGCTCAAATTCCACTGTAAGAGACGAGTCATTCCGTCTTGGCTCAGCGCGGTAGCCGCCAGTTCGGTTCAGTCTTGCTCGTTCGGGCCCGTACAATGTGAAGTTTTTTCCATACACTGAATTAGCTGTTATCTGAGAGTCTTTTATACGTCCATCCGCAATTCCAAGTGGCTTGTGGCAATCTGAAAGCATGAACACCCTACTAGCCACATTAAATACACTTTTATTTTATTAGAATATATTTTATAAGAATATCGAGGCTGAAATTTGTGAAATTTCAAGAATGTTTTAAGAATAAACCCAAGGGTGAGATTTTGAAAAGAATATAATTTTGTGTTGAAAATATGCAAATACAATTCAATTTTCTGAGTAGTCCAGCACCTCATATGAACCTATTTTTTCATTCGTTCTCCTTAACAATAGACTTCTTTGTTATCAGGGCTAGAGGCTTTGTTTAGGAGTGTTCTCTATTGTTTCGACGCCCAATTGTATTGCCGCTTCAATGAGGTGCTGCTTGCCCCAATTTTCTTTTTGTAAACGGAAAAACTAGCCAATAAAACGATAGAAACCTACACTATAGCCATTGGTCAATGTTAGGGACCGATCGATGAATGGTACTGTAATACATATGTAAGGTATGCAGCACAAAAGACATGAACTAAACTGTAAAAAGTATCATGATATATTCTTAATCTAAGAATATTCATAAGAATATTTTCAGCTTAAAATCGGCAGAAAAATAAGAATATTCAGCCTGTGCCGGAAAACTGACAATATTCTTATATAAAAAAAGAGTGTAATAAGTTAAAGCTTTTAATAACTGTTCAGTTATTATTTTAGATGGCATTTCTTCGATAGCTCGTTTGATGAGGTTCAGACGGGGCAAACCTTTTCCAGTGAAGAAAGTATTTGCCCCAGTCTCGATCTCTATGAGACTTGTGCGCAAGGAATCATGGTAGTCGTATTCGTCACGCGCGCGACATCTTCGAGACTTGGCGCACGAAGTTTAATACAACTACCGTGATGCCCTGCACGCGTCTTATAGAAGGAAATCGGCCATTCAGGCAGCGAAATTATGGAATTTTTTCCAAGGAAATTTTTCATTTTGTGCTAAGGAGTACTATTTTGGAAGTATTTTTGTACTGGGAACGAGGTTGATTTTTGTACTGAAACCAAATCAAGCCAAAACTCAGACTGTATACTGGAAACGCCAGGCGGAAATATATGGGCTCCTGATATGAGGAAACATTTTGCGCTAAGGAATTTATGCCCCAGTCCCCATATAGTTTGTTCACAATAACTTGTGCTCTCAGTCACGCGGCCATTTAAATTATAAAAAAAGTTGAGGGATGTTTATGAAAATTTCACATATTTGGAATCCTTTTTCGATACCACAAAGTGCGACAGAACAGATGTTTCACTTTTCAGATTTCCATAAACATGCATTGATCTACAGAGCCTGCACACTTCCAATCCCGCACAACAAAAACGATAAACGGAAATAGTCGATATACAACGTGATATTAATACATATTTTTCAGTTTTGAGCAGAACTAATTTGTCCGGTGTAAAAATACTTGTGTGTGTAAACAAGCCAATAAAGCCCGATTCTTGCAACGAAACTCGCTGCTTAGTTTGAAAACACAAATCCAAATGCTAAGTACCAACCAAGTCAGTGATAATTACAACTTCGTTTAGTGAACAGAAAAATAATCAGAAGGTCTGTCTGAACAATTTGGGAATTACCTCCTCGAGAAAATGATAGAAGCCGCAGTTCAAATGGCAAGACAGTGTAGGAACATCAAATCAAGTTACTAGCACGCAATCATTACAACATAATGCCGATTACTTTGGGACACCAACCTTTTGAGAAGACTCCACAAGTCGTTATTAAAATGATCCACAAAAAAGAGTGAATAAGGATAGATTTCGTAGTTGAGACGGCCAGTTTTTCCATATCTCTAAACTTCGAGCTCGTATTTGCAGTGTACACAGAACTTATTTACTTTTCTGTCAGCCGACTAAATTCCTTATCACACTGGAAACGCGAAAAGTCTTGGAATATGTTTGAAGTTCATGAAATAAAAAAAAATGAAACTTTTTTTTCGTTAAACTTCCCCGTATTGCTTTCTGATGCACCGTTCAATTTCACAACGTCCATGATACAAAACTTTGTTCTGGTTATGCGTTTAATTAACTTGCCCGTACCTGGGAATCTTTGGAAGTTAAAATACTTTATTTTATATATTTTAGTCGAATTCTTTTGCTGACCTTTGCTTCTGTTTAATCGAATATTGAAATCCGATTGGTTGAAATTGACTTGAGTATGACGAAAAAAAAGAATGCAAATTAAAATACGACAGACTTTAGAATAAGAAACAAAAACATCAGACTCTATTTATAATACAGTAAATCCAACCGTTGTCAATTGATTGTTTGTAGTTGACAGCTCGGCGCCTTTTCGATGTTTTCTTGTACGGACTGTTTAGTTTTTATCCCACTAAATCTGTATGAAATTTGATTTTTTTAGTTCTATACCGTATTCCAATCGAACGTTTACCAGATAGTAATGGCTACATATTGGAAAATGAGGGACATATAAGTCTGAGGCGTGCTAATTTTAATTAGAGCTCCAGACGATGATCACTTTGTGACGTCATAAATTCGTGAATTCCTGGGGGTGGGGGGGGGGGGGGATGGGAAGGGAACGTAACATTGGTACTGCACACCAAATTTGTATTAGTTAATATTCAAATAATTATTCTAGCCAGATGATAAATCCCTTTGAAGAATACTGGAATAAAGATTTTATTCTGCTACTGTTACCCTTTCTTTACTTATTCACAGTACAAGTAGGGTGGCAAGTTTTAGCACCGTTTTGACGAAAGTTTAAGCAAATTTCCGTTTATAGCGACAAAAGGCGAATGATGTTAACGTCCTAAAAGGGTATTCAGGAATTCTTTGCCATTTATGCCGCATAATACCAAACCCTTTTCATTTTGCAGTTTTATTATTTAGTTTACAACCCGGAAAAATGTCAAAATTAATTTCATAAAAAAAGTTCTAGAATGAAAAACAAACGCTGATTGCCGTTACATTGATTAACGCCGCAAGGCACATTACAAATAACAAAACAGATTAAAAAATATATAGTTCATTCCCTGATGACGTGCATATTATAGGCAGTATTATTTGAATTTGTAGAGTAAAACTCGGCGATGTAGCAGCTCTCGCAAGGTCTGACATGAATGGCTCGATACACTGCGTGAAAACAATAGAACAAACAACAGGAACAATGCCGCTAGCCCCTAAAACAATAGCAACTGCTACCAGTAGAATTACAAACGCTACACTACCGTAAAACTCTAGGTTCTCTGGGAATGTTTTCGTGTAACAAAACACTGACATAATTTTACATCACAAAGGAGGAACAAATAACGAGTTCTGATTCCCGAGTTTAGAGTACAGAGTAAGTGCAGTCACTGGAAGCTACAATGTTTTTGAAGCCGTAAGAAACAGTGCAGGAAAAACGACGAAGTACTGTATTCTATCTGATTATGGTCTAACAGGACCTTCTGCTTGTGTATATTGATTTTCGGATATCTTTATTTTCCAATAACCCTTGTCCAAATAAGAAACCTGTAGCTGCCATCAAGCCCTCGATCACATTCAAATCATTTCTATATAGACTTGAAGTTCACAACCTACGAATTGCGTTCATTCTTCCAACTTATCGATCGACCTCAATTACTTCACTTACTCCTGACAAACATGGTTCATGGCATGTCACATTGTATTATAAGATATCTACTGAAATGAGTTTGATTGTCAGGGTCACTAAAAAGTGAAAACGTGCTATATTTTTGCAATATGATATAAAGCAGCGTGATGTTGACCCTTCTCAATCATTATATTAAATAACAACAATTTCACTGAATACTGCATAGTTTATATAATAATACCAGTTACGAAACCTTTAATCAGTTTTCGCCTTTTCATAGCTGACTAAACTCAGTGATATGTCACAAAACAAAACATGTTTTTTAACATACTATTAAATAGTACGTCATTCTTTTCATATTCATCATCGGGTTGAAAGAAAGATCAACACGTCATCAAAACACTGCCCAGTTTCTACATACTAATCCGGGTAAGTTTGTTATCATAAAATCTTTATTTTCAAAAGCTGGCTGGGAAATCTTAGTGCAACACTTTGTCAGGCGTGTGTTATATTACGTCCAAAACTGCATTGAGATGTTAATTTAAACTGAATTATATCATGACCTCGCTTATGAAATGAAAGAACCATTTAATAGTCTGGAGTGTGATAGACACGATCTGTCAGAACAGAGACAGGCATTCGATCGAATATTGGAGGCAAATTGCCTTATCTAAAGCATTGAGGCATAACACATTACAATGACATTTCAAATAACTGAAATTTCAAGATAAATGACTTATGGGATTTTAAAGAGACTGATTGAATTATAGTCTATAAGTTCTATACAGGGCAAAATAAAACCTGATACTCTTGAACTTGAAGAGGCCGAGCAAAACCGATTAAATAAATACTCGCTTTTATATGGCTGAAATCCTATTTAGTAGATTTTGAAGTGTTATTTCTTTGTTTAGCATCCCACTTTGGGTACTTGCTCTCAGAATTGGTTCTGAGTGTTAATCTTTACAATACTGGTTCCTACGTAGCTTTGCTAACCGAGTTATTCAGTGTGTGGTAATCTAGTCAGCAGATATACAAGGTAACAAGGAACGAAGAAAGAAAAACTTTTCATACTTACCATCTCCAATGTAAAAACCTTGAGTCGGTCTTATGGCAAGGAAAACAGTTTTCAACATCAAGATGATCAAACAAGCTGGTGGTGTTCTCATGACGAAAGCACGTTCATCGCGATCAAGGTTCGACTCAGTGACTGCGAATGAAAAGAGGTCGATAAAAAGGTCACAGTGGCTGTGTCGACATAATAGTCACAATAAGAGTGTTTACATAACTTTAGAGATTGTTCTAGATGCAAAAAAAGAATGGAACGCGAAGAGCAATAAATATACAATGTGCACCGTTTCTGTTTGTAAATAACGGATACCTCTAATCTGATAGCCTAACAGATAAACACATAACAAAGTTTTGGTGGTACAAATTGCCCTGAGGGATTAAGTTGTCATCGATATTTGTAACAACCTTATTTATTTTACTCATCACAGTCTCATCAGTTTGTAACGTTGCAGTCAAAATGGAGCTCGACCTTCGTTTAGGATCTCGGTTCCCCGGCGGCCAACGCACATATATGTTGTTTTGAGGGCGTCCAATTTGATTTTAAAATATAGTAGTTGGACAGCACCTGTTGCCAACGGCAAATCTTAGAGTTGGCTACGTGGCAATGCTTCTTTCGGATGCTTTAGGGAAAAGATCAGGCGCTTGTACAGATAGTTAACTAACCTGTTTAGTCTCAAGGTCAAAAGACGACTATCCTTAACATGGCTTATCGCATAGTCTGTAAGCATAGTTTCCGTACCCCACTTGTAAAGACCTGCCTACTGAAATCTCTGAACTGTCGGCTACCCCCGAGACTGTCAATTCGTTCGCTTTGAAAGGTATTTTTCTTTTTTACCAACAGGAATCTATCATGCATGCCCCTTCTTGGCAGCCTTACATAGCCAAATTGAGCACAGATTACTTCCAAACTATAAAAAGGTTTAAATATTTAATTGTGATTTATAGAACTTATAACTTGCAGAAACTGTGAATAAATATGTTATTTCTCAGTTGAACTGAACTGCATTGGATGTTAAATCAAACTTTATGGGAAATTGCGCCAATGATTGATTATATGAGAGTTCTTAGCAGCTATATTATTATAATCAATTTATAGTACATGGTAAACTGATTAGCCTCATAAGCCGGTATATAGTGACTCGGCTGTGACGTCCTTGCCCGAAAAAAAAATCGTAATCATAATTCTAATAAAATACTCTACGATTTTGTTGTAACTTTAGCGTAATGGTTGAAAACAAATGTCGTTTCGATTTTTTCCCATAGTGGATGCTTTCCTCCGCCACATCCATATTTAAAGCAATTTCACCACAGAGTGTGCCAAATGCGGACGGACGGACGGACGAGCGAACGAGCGAACGAGCGAGCGAACGAACGAACGAACGAAGGGACAACGGACAAGCGAACGGACGAACGGACGGACGGACGAACGAATGAACGAATGAATGAAGGAAGGAAAGAAGGAAGGATAAGAAAGATTCTGGTCAGTTTTCGGTAAATGATTGACCTGAGTCTGGTGTTTAATATTCGAGGTTGCAAGTTACAGTCTTATCGAAGCTGGCGTTTCCCCGTACTCAATAACGAGAACAGCATGCATTATATTTCCCATATTATTAAAGTTCCAGGTGACATTTCACTGAAGAAAATCTGAGGGGATTAGGTACCGAAATGCTCAACACCTTACAACTTGTTCGAGTTTTCAAAAAGATTACCTTTGATCTTGTTGGATTCAAATATTTGCCTTTTCAAAAATTTAAGCGACTGGGCTGAAAACTTACAACTTGTAATAGAAATCACGTTATGCCTGGGCTCCCTGGAACGTGGAGCACCTGGAAACTAGCGAATCACTAAATTCTTGTGTGTTTATTGCCCAGGCTAAATAAAGTATGTATGTTGTATGTATGCTCCCAATTCTGCCCAAATTAGTTCATTTTGTTTTCGGTGCTTCAGCTGCTAATGAATGATCACGGTTCTTAGCAAATCGATCAAAAACAGGAAGCTGTTTTCAATTTGGTTCTCAACATGGCGCTTACGAACCCGAAAAAAGAAGAAAATTTTTACAAGTACGATAAACATGCATTTTTCTTATTTTTTTTTAACTAAAAATTCTAAATTCCGAAAAATATACGATTTACCTGTTTAGAAACTGTAATTAAAGAGGACAGCTCAAATGAATATTCCAAGGTCACCAATGCCAACATCAAGTACTGATGATTGCCTTCAATAAGTTTCCTTTCTGTTGTAATGGTAGAAAACAATGAAAGGACTCGTGTCTTCGACAGAACTCTTCTGTCTGATGCAGTAATAAATTCATGAACTAACCGCGCGCGCAGTTTGAGTTACTACGTTTTCAGCTGACAGCAAGATCGACGCACTGACGTACATTTACATGATACTTCTGAATAAAAAAAAACTGTTGGACACCATTCCAACAATGTTGTCAAGCTGTTTTTAATAATTAGTAGAAATCATTTGAATGCAAGATAAATATTTATATTGGAATAAAATGTACGGATTGCATTCGTATCCCGAATGGTAAAACGATCTGTCACAACTAAAGGGTTTACACTATATTGTGATTGAATCGGTCGAATCGGACAACTTTGATCACGGTCTGTTCATAAGCGTAAGAGTTTTATTTGGTCTCCATTTGACGTGAACATGGGGTACATCGTCAAAGTGAAAGTGCTTTTTGTTGTCACATAAGATAATCTGTCGGTAATTAACAACCATGCGTTTGTTCCAAATCTGCACCAGTTTTCTCAATGAATTTTGCCGACATTTTCCGATATTCATATTGGGAGAAAGTGACAATCTGCACGTCATATCCTCTTATCAAGATCATCAGTTATCTGAACGGCGTGATTGTAATGTGTGTTATGGCGGGATCGGGACACAGCAAGCGATGTGTAACACACGTGACCAAGGCGTACTCAGAGTTGGTATAAAAGTTTGTATGAAGTTGAAGTAATATATCAAACACGAGAGACAGTTTTATCGTATTTCCAAACACCGAGAAGCGACTTGAAAATGCGAATTTTGGCACTTTTACGGGAGACCGGGCATCACAGTTTTTAAATACTTACGGAAATTAATGTAAATTTGAAATTAGTGGATTCCGTAAAAAGCTTGGTACTTTTTGGCGAGGGCACCTGTGGCCTCCTTATAAAAGCACTCTTTGGCAAAGGTCGCCTGTGGCCTCTTTAAGAACACTGTTAGCTAAATGAACACTGTTAGCTAAATGACCATGATGTTTACTAACCTAAAACAACTGATAGATTTTGATCATGGAAATCTTTAAAACTGTTCTAGCCAGTGTAAGAACTTTGCATTCTGTAGAAAGGACATTAATAGATATAGGGTTTAACTGCATTACGTACAGAAACTGTGCTTAAGCGAAATTTTTAAGTATATTTTTTTGAACACGGCCTCCATGAAAAGCAGTTTTTATTCTTTTGTATTTTATATCTCTTTTTTTATGTAGCTAGGAAGATAGGTAGTTAGTTGATTACCATAAATACCTCTAAATAAGCTGATGGAAATACCGTGTATAAATAAAGTTATCTTATCTTATCTTATCTTGCTATGCAAATTGTTTTTAATATAGTATTTAGGCTAAAATACAACGGTGTTAGAAAGTGATAGAAGGTTATGCCTTCTTATTCAACGAGTAGTCACAGTATAAATCCAAAAGCACAATTTTAATGTAGATATTTGTTAGTGACAAAATGCAGTCTGCTCGGTTTCCACGGCAACGGCCTAAATAAGCTTATGTGTAAACTTGTAAGTAAAACAGTCTAAAACAATTTTCAGGTGACGTTTGTCTGAGCTCGAGAGGATTAGAAAAACGGACGTTCACGGCAAGTCGGTTACGAAACAGACGATTTCCTCGCAATCAAGTACTTTGGTGTATTAAAAGTTTATATTGCCCTTCGTGTGATTGATCCATGCAGTTGCAAAGCAGCTGCACATGCAGATGGATTAATTTTAAGTTTGGTTAAGGGTTACAATGAATCAGTGGTTATTCAAAGTCAATGAGTTGTGTACAAGAATCAAGGGAAAATCAATCGATCAACTTTAGCTGTTTAAAATGACATACCTCAGGATACGAAAAACAACAAAACAACAACGACAACAACACCAAAAACAGTTTTATATCAAGTTTTGGCCGAGCTATTTTTTTAATTAAACTTTTCCTTGAAGTCAAGTCAAATATTTAGGTTTCCGCAATGAATCGAGTAACGTCTGAGCTGACGGATTATTGGAAAGGTTAATTCATGAAGCAGTATCGCGATTCGATATAACTTTGCATGCAATGAAAAACCTTTTTCTGTTTCAACTAAAAGGCTGCCATTTCCTTTCGACAGGATCGCAAAACGTTTTGATAGGTAATGCATTTACAAAACTCGAGGTCCGAAATATTTGATTATGTAACATTTGCTGTTTTGCTTTTGAGCCCGTTTTTGTGACTTCCCTGCCGTTTATTCCGAGTCATATACAAACATTATTTAGCTGAGGACGCGAACAGAGGGCATCTAATTGTACGAAAAGGTTAGAAAAAAAATGTTCTAACATCTCATCCCTTCGCCGGGATGACCGATACCATTACGCTAGAATCAGAACTGCAGTGATTGCAAATGACCCAATCAACCCTCTATATTACAGGAATGAATTTCAATTCGCAAATGCGCCGTCTAGCAAAATGCGTTAAAACAGTCTGCCTACTTACCTTGAACAAACTGTCGAAATTTGTTCAAAACTTGTGCAAACTTCGATAGAGTCAAGTAGTCTACCAGATATCACTGTCTAAAAAGGTTGTTTTAATTCTTGCCACGATCATTTTACATACGATGATTCGTGAGAAGTAATTTTCAGCACAATTAGTCTGGTAAAGCCCATCATGGTTAATGAAAGAACCGCTATGATTAATTAGGCCGGGATTCGCACTGTTGATTTTACGGCAGAAATATGTAGTTGAGGCATTAATTCTCAGTAATACTCTTTATGGAGATATTAAACAGGATGACGTATTTTCACCTTGGTGTCAATCAAAAATCCTTTCAGCTGTCCTTTGGGACTTCCACAATATTGAGTACCATCGAAGCAGTCCGGGTTTTCATTGTTGTCTGTGCTCGTAAGGTTTTTGAATTTAACAGAACAGAACAGCTCACGTTAGAAATGGGCATCATCGCCATGCGACTTTTTCAACGATTATTTCAGCGATTATGTGGTTAGGGACAGAACACACACAGATAAGTGCGGGTCGTATAATAATGGTGTTAGTGTTTTCCATTAAAAAATAATGGGAGAATAATTCATGAATTGTTTCCTGGAGGGAATTGTGCACTCGTCTCGTCGGCTGATCCGAGCCATTCTCGTCCCCAGAGCCGCTTGTCTCCTCTTTGCCGGTTGGGCCTGTGCACGAGGACACGATTTGATTGTCTGGTTTATATCTGAAAACGCACACAACTTGAATTCGAACAAAAAAGTTTTGAAAAGTTTCAAAAGTCTTGTAAGCATAACGGTACTGTATTTACATGCCATGGCGCAAATTGCAACCGATCCATCGTTGCACCTTCTCCATTATTCAAGCTAAATTTATATTTATAAGTTACGAGATAAACAAGAATACCAATACTGACCTGGATCAGTGGCTTAATCAGTCTGCAGTTAAAATTGTTATATAAGAACAAGGGAGACAACGAGTCCAGAAAATTACGGCTTGCCTGCTGAAGTTAGCTTCGGCTGAAATTTCTTGAAAGCGACCGTTAAAAGTGCGCGTCCTTTGAAGTGATCGCGATATCACTTTGTAGATTCATCGTCATGGAAAACGTCACTTGAGTTGAACTGTTTGATAAATTGAGACTCACAATGGCCGACCACGACAGAAGAAACGAAGTTTATGGCAAGACGAGTGACACTTAAAGAATTCATTAGCTACGCCACTGCGCGTTATATTTAGACAGAATCCAAAGTTAATCCATTAAAATAATGTTTTCTTTTTAGCACAAAAAAAAAAATGGATTGCCAGTGATAACGAATCGACTCGATGGACTTGAATTTATAAGCATCTGCATTTAGACATTATTAAAAAATGTCTCTCCGACGGGTGAGATACATTTACGAGGTCTCGATCTCGATTTAAAAAATAGCTGAGGTGCTACGCGCGCTCTCATTGGATGATAGTTGCGTTTAGATGAGAGTGTAAACACGGCTGTGGCGTTTTAGTTCCGTGCGTATTTTTGTAAAAGCAATAGAGGACGTTTTCGTGTTTATATAGCCTCATCTAAACACTCGGGGATTAATTGGGAGAATTCTCGAAACTTATGCAAACCCTCGACTGCGTCTCGGGTTAGCTTAACTGTCTCGAATTCCCCTAAACCCCCTCGTGTTTAGATGAGGCCATGTAAACACGAAAACGTCCTCTATTGCTTAACTGTTGCAGAATTTAGACGACGACTGAAACAAAATATATTGAGACAGATTTTATTCGGGGCACTTAAATAAGGTGTAAAAATAATCTGAAATCCTAATTGACATAAATGGTTTCTTTTTCATAAAAGAGGCATTTCCTTACAATATATTTTTTTAATAAGCTTTAAAAAATACGACACCCATTTAGTTACATCAATACAGGACCGTAATACTAGGCTGGTACTGATTTACTTCTTATCCATGGATCTTGGATTCCTAAAATGCAAAAGGAAAAACTAAATCAGACGACTAGAGCTTTAACCATTTCACTCCCAGAATCATTTTGCCCGGAAATAATAATATTTTGTCTGGAACACCCTAAGCGAGACCAAACATCCGACATTTTCACCCCTAAAGCGAGACGACGAGCATCTCCGCCTTTTTCAGATAGGAGTCCACCCGCCCCTGCCCCCACCCCTCCATCCCCCCGGCATTTAGAAAATTTTGCGATTTTGTCTGCTACGTACTCACTTTTTCTGCCATTCTTCGCAGATTTCCAGCAAGGTTTTGTTGCGCTTCGATTTTGAACGCTTTTGGCATCTGTGAGGAATGAACAGAAAAATGGAACAAATCATCCAACCTCAAACTCAAACCAGAAGGTGAAAAGATAACATTATATAACAACAATTACAGCGCAGTTGCTTTATTGTAACGATTAACACACTCCGATATGTTACAAACCGCGCGAATATATTGATTTCCGTCACTAGCCGTCACGTTAAAGTCACCGTACGTAATTGTACAAATTTGGTCGGCACATCAATTTCTGCTATGCCGCAATGGCGGCCGGACATGCAAAAGGGAGCTCTGCTTCAGCCGTCTCTGACTTGTCCTCTGCTTTGTCCTACGACGAAAATTCCTTGTATCTCGATCGATATCTATCGTTTAATGTATCTAAGAACAGATTTAGCTGGAATGGCACTCTTGAAGATCTTGAAACATTTGTCGATACTAAGCTATCGCGACTGATTGAAGATGGCGGCAACGATGAAAAGTCAACTAAGTCATACAACAGTTCCTGTGCCATTCTAAAGCTACCGAATGCAACATTTAATTTCTACCACAACACGAAGACACTTCAAGTACAAGGGAAAGCGGGAGAAGATGTTAAAGGCATTTTACAAGAATTGGTGAAAAATAAACTGCTTGCTGAGAACTCGATTGGTTCTTAGCACGCACTATTTTAGACCAAATTGGAGCGTGCGCAGCTGACGTGTCCAATACACCTCCTTCCAAAATGGCTACCATCTTAATATTCTTTTGTTGATATTAAAATTAAACCTTCTTGCCATGTTTTTAAGCTCAAAAATAAAAAGAATATTTTATCTTGAACGAGGCAACAAGGGCAATTTGTATGTGCATAAATCAGCGGCCATTTTGAAATAAGGTGTCCGATAACAAGGTTTGCGTGCTGCGCATGCGCCCGCTCTTCCTTTGGTTTTAATGCGACTGAAACTCTTTGATATTCCTACGCCGTCGTCCGATTTTGTTGATCACTCGTATGATTACAGACCGAATTGGACTCCACTAAGTCCTATTACCATAACATAGCTTTGAAATTTGATCACAGCGCTGAAGTTCTTTACTTGAACAAGAGCGCGCGCGAGAACTGTAATGAAAGGAAAGGAAAGAGAAACGAAGATAAGTTCTACATTACCTGGAAGCACACACTTCTTTATCCTTCATCTCCTTCTTTACAGCCCGAATGTGCTTTGTTTGCCCCTCAGGACTCATTCGTACTCTTCCTCCAGCCAAGCTGAATTCTCCCATCATCTGATGAACTAACGCTTTCGTTTGTTCAATTTCACTCAACAAACCTTCGATGCGATCCAGTGCGTTCATTGCGGTCGTGAAAAAGCGAATACCATTTTGCATCCCACCCGCCGTTAAAGGCCTGGATCTAAGTTTAAAGTCCGCCGGATACTCTCCGCCATAGTCTTTTTCATGGTCGGTATGTTTGTTCATTTTTCCGTTCAGTACGTCCACGGAAACAGATAATGTAATTACTGTAGTGAAAAAGCCATGGAGACTGGTACGTCACAAAAGATTAATTGCAATTCGCTTCACAGTGAATTCTCTACTCACTGTAGCTAAGGTCGTAATAAGTAAGAAGGGCAAATGGCAGACGCCAGAAACGCTACTCTGTATCTTTAACTCAAAACACAGTTTTGCAAGAGGTTAAAGATTATATTGGAATTAAGCGTCAAGTTTTTTCAGTTCTTCGAAAGCCTGAGAGTTCCATTTAAGAGAGTGCGCGATTTGAGCTATATTGCTGTGGACAAGGTGTGAAAACTACCTCTACTGCCAGTATATTTCAATTTTAAGTAAAACGCTCATCAACCTTAGGGCGGTTTTTTAAACTTTTTCATTGGAAGCGACTGGGATAACACCGACAGGTAAAGGAAGTAAATTTGCATTAAGGCATACATGTACTGAATACTTTAAGGAATAGCAAAGCAAGAACTGGTGACTTCCTTCTTCCTCAATACCACTTCACTCGCGCAAGCCGAACTACGCAACACACAGCTTCAAATAAAATATTTGACACGTGCACTGGACAGCAAATCTTACTTTGCAGTGCGTGAAGAACAAAAAAGAACACCGCGCGCAAATCGAATGTGACCTCACAACGCTGAATAGCGTCACAACCAAACGCACTCGAGCGCAAAAACAAAACCAACATGTCCGAAACTGGCGATCGAGTGCAATTGTTTCTGCCGTATCTTCCCGAGATAGTGGACATGATACTGAGGTATCTCCCAGCCAGGGAGCTTCGGACAACAGCAAGAGTCAGTAGGATGTGGAGACATATTTCCATGCAGATTCTTCATTCCCGCACAACATGGACCATGCATTACCTGGCTGACAGGCTGATTACTAGCAACGAAATCGACCAAATCATCGAGAACATGTACACGGAACCACGAATGGTTATTCAGTTAAGCCACCGTGAAATCTGGTTTACAAGAAGAGAACCTCGAAGGCGCAGGAACGAAGAACGACAACTGGTTCGATCCGTGTTTAATATATACTCCAAATTGCCTCCCGGGTGTGTCACGCTCGGCTGTACAACTGAACGTATAGTATTCCAACAGCCCATTGAAGACTTTACTCCAGACCACATTCAACATCTTAAAACTGGGCATGCCTTCATATGCGCGCCGTATATGCCCGGCGTGGATTATCACCATGTTTATATCCGGACACCACGACCACCTCCACAAAGCAACTGGTGCGACATGTTCGATTTACCCGCCAACACTCCAGTCAAATTAGTTGTCTTGATAGCGCTGTCAGCGAGTAGGGAATTCATACCCTTTATAGCTGCAGGTAGTGTGTTTTAAACGTGTGTTTTTGTTCTCTACGGATGAAATCTGTGCTTGAATTGAAGGAGCTTCAGCAGTCACCAATGTATAATTGCCTTCAAATCAGAAACATACTTGTTTGCCAATGTAGAAAATACCAGGGGTGACAATAGACTGAGAAGAAACAATGGTGGCTTTGAATGAGGAATATTGCCTTGAATGTAGAGGATTGTTATGACAAATTTGAAAAATTTATGCTAAACTTTTCGATCATCTATGTTTACGTTGTAGGAATCCGTGAAACATACGGAGAACAAGTGATTGTTTTTGGAGGAGTTGGGCACGACCGTTTGTTCATTGATGGACTGGTAAAGAGGGCAAGAGTTGTCGCACTGTTCATTTCAGGTCAACCATTCCGCGCATGCGCTGGACTTCTAAACAACGGCAACAACGCAGACTTCTACTCGCCGGCTCAGCAACTCATTGAAGATGCGAGCAAAGACGGTTTCACTCCAAAATTCTCGCTCCTCTTCACGTCAAGATTCGTCCACAAAGGGCAAGCTTTCTACGCTAGTTCGCAAACGGCGTTTAAACAAGGTTTTACTAATACTCCCATGCTAGGATTTTACTCTTACGGCGAGTACTGTTTAACTGAAAAAGACGACGGATTAACGCGAATGAATGACTTCAAGCGACTCATGAGATACAACTCAGCCATTTATTGTGTTTGCTCGTATAGAAACGAAAGGCAATAGAATTTTTTAAAATTGTAGATCTCGTTAACTAGGTCAAAACTTTCAATAGTAATTAGAAAAATAAAGCATAAGAAGAAAACAAAAAAAAAATATAAACCAGCCATACCAGAGCGAACACTTGTTTTTGCAAAGTTCTCGTCATTGAAAATGAAAAGGCTTCGTGATACATTTTATTTCACGACTCTACTTTTGAAATCTTTCCTGTTTTATCCAATTTCCAAGTATATATAAAGATAACAAAAATAAGTTATAAGAGATACTCATAGGCCTCTTTTTTTCGAATTATCCTGCTGAATTCCGTGTTAAATGTGAACTGTGTGTTAACTGTGAACTGAATTAAACCACATCAACTGAACTACGAAAATGTTTTTGCGTAAAGTATGTGAAATAATTCATATATGAACTACGGAGGGAGATAACAGTGAGAAACGATCATCGCAGTGAATTCAATGGAATTCAATGGAAATTCAATTGCTTAAAAGCAATTGGAATAAAGAAACCTGAAAAAAAATTCAGGCCTTCAATTCAATTCAGGACTTCATCCCGTTGAAGCCCTGAATTTTTTCAGGCTTCGTTACTCCAATTGCCTTACAAATTCACTGCGATGATCATTTCTCATTTTAAAAACGTGTTTGTTACATTCACAGGCTTCAACCCTCTAGGTGGCGCAAGATATTACAGAATAGAAAAATTGGCAGCTGGTACATTTACACTACGGGTATTTTCTAAAGAAAACAAAACAAACAAACAAAATTCAAGCCTACAACAAAGTAAAATTCGAAAGATCAGAGATGTCACTCTAGAACTATAACATTAATTGGACACCTTGGAACCGTTTCTGTTCAATTGAGATGATATGCCAGTTACTTACACTGTGCCAAAATGCGTCCGTGCTGAACAAGTTTGAGGCGAGAAGCTTGAACTGAATCGAAGCTGTGATCAAAAAAGTCATGTCACCCCGTGGGGCCGTACAGACGCCATGTTGGAAAGGTGAGCAACACTTTTCTGTCAAAACAACCCTTTTTGACACGGTAAAAGTACACCTGGCACAAATGTAAAATATTGAAATTCTTTGCAATAACGATACCTCCAACAATGGTTTGGAAAAATTAATAATTATAAAAATTATTTGTTGATTCAATTAATTTTTTCTCAAGAGACTAACAAGGCTAACATACAAGCTAAGCACACCACGATATATCATGTACACACTTGGCTTTAAACCACTGGAACATCAATTGATTTGTAGAACTGAGGCTTAACGCAGGACTCCCTTTCTTCACTTCTCCCGTGTGAGTCTGTAAATGATAAATGATTGAAAACATCACCACTCGCTATCAGCCATGTTATCATAGAATGCTCACATCCTCTTAATTAAATACGAGGTAATAGAACTGTGAACCATTTATACGATCAAGATTGATTGCGTTCGACGTTAGGAAAACGCAGGCCTAATCTCGTGCTGTTTAATTTACAGTCAAAATTAATTGAGAACTCCGTTTCTCTATGAAGGACGCACACTTACTCGATAATACTGGCGCTTCATACAACAAAGGTTGTGTCGACGGGAGTTTGAAGAGCCCACGCTTTCGCGTGAGATGTTTAATTGCCGCGAGGACAGCTAAATTTCACTGGCTGCTCAATTTGTTGGCTTTCAAGCCGCGAGCGAAAACGATGATTCAGTCTGCACGCCTGCAGTTATGTTCTAGCAATGACCATGAGCTGAACTTCGGTTAACGAAATCAATCAAATTGAAGCTTATTGAAGGAGTCGAACACACTCTCGTAATCTCTAATTACTCCTAGCTAATGCTTACCAGAGAGGGAGGATAAATCCGGCGGAAGTTTCCTCTGTGAGTCTGCTCTAAATATGCGGCTTTGATAAAATCGCGTTCATTCTCTCGTAGACAAGGGTAACAAAGACGGCACATCTAAAATAACGAAAATTGAATCAAATATTCCACTGTCGCGTATTTTTTTACGTGCGTTTACGTGCGTAAAAAAGTTATGGTGGATTTCCACTGTCGCGTAATTTCTTACGTGCGTAAATAAAATTAGAGACGATGTATGGAAAACTTGCGTACACGTTTACGCAAGTCGTTCATACATTGTCTCTAAATTTCTTTACGCACGTAAACGCACGTAAAAAAATACGCTATAATTTTATTTACGCACGTAAAAAATTACGCGACAGTGGAAATCCACCTTAATTTTATTTACGCACGTAAAAAATTACGCGACAGTGGAAATCCACCTTAATTTTATTTACGCACGTAAAAAATTACGCGACAGTGGAAATCCACCTTAATCATTGTTCTAGTACAACAGCAACTGTCCCGTTTTATTATTCAACAAAATTAATTGACACGTTGCCTATATACGGTCATAAAGCTATTGTAATCCGTCATCTGTACATAACAGGTATCCTGCGATATACGCAAGTTATGATGATTCGTCCGAAGTCTTGCAAAGCGCTGCATAACCCCACTGGTTTTCTAGCTTCAACATGTGCCTCGTTGACAATAATAAAACAATTATCCTTCGCGAAATATAGTCTGATTTTAGCCGACTAGGCCCAGCCCGCGCGATTTCGAGGGATAATTGTTAAATCTACGTAACGTACAGATGATTCGCCCGTGTTGCAGCGGCGCATAACTACAGTTTTTCTAACTGTAAAATGCGCTTCGTTGACAATTTGTTGAATCATAAAACAATTATCCTGCTCAATCTTGCGTAATATCCAATTCAGCCTACGGCCTCGTTGGCTAAGTATCAGCCGATGTTCCGCGCCATTTCACAGGACAATTGCTAAATATTCCGCGCGGCTACGCAGGATAATTGTCAAAATAGAGATGTCACACGGAAGTTCCACAGGTTACCCACCTCGTTGTTACAGGCCTGGTTACATTCTTTACTTGCACAGGTTTCATACAACACTTGGATGTCTTGATCACACACTAGCATGTCTTTCTCCGATGGGGAACTAAACAAAAGAATCAAAACCAATTCAACAGTCCTATAACGGATTCCATCTTAATAACCATACATTCTTCAGTTTTCTTACCTGTACTTTAAACTATGGTCCAGCTTAGTCGCTACTCCTACTAAACCAAGAAGGTTGAACACAACCTGATGGTGAAAACAGCAACACTTTTAGTTCATCCAGCTGAGTTTACAAGAAAAATAAGACGAGAAGAGCTGGAATAGCAACGCGGTAGGTCCAAAAACAGAATACAAATTATTGGACCCCGAGCATAAGCTTGTACAGAGAGAAAAAGAGGGAATGTGCCAGGGAATGTAGGCTAAGTATTCGTTTCGAAAAGGAGTTTTAGGAAGACCGGCTTTCACGCTTGAATTAAAAATTAAAATTTAGATTTGTTTGTTGGAGTCTTGGTTGAGTCATAACGTTACTCTCGCGCTTCGCTATTAAACAGCTAAGTTCAGGGCGCTAGCTTGTGTCGTTGGTCAAAGCCGGGTTTTTGTCCACACTGAAACGACTGGAAATATTGGTGACTCTTCCTTATCCCCCGTCTTTGTATTGAATCGTAGAATACTGGGGCCTAAAAAACCCGCCACGAAATTCCATGTCGCTTGTGGTAGTTCGCTTGTACACTTATCTCCCAGTTTGCACTGGTTATGGTGTTTTGTTCTTGTCTTGTTACTTTAATTTGTAACGAATTGAATTGAATGTGTTAACGTTTGCCACCACAGACACCTTGGTGATGTCTTGTCGTCACATTATTTTTATTCAGTTTTCTCCGATGAAAGACTGGCGATCGATTTCCTCACTACCATGTAGCATGAAAGTTTTGTGGGAGTTTTATTTTGCGGATTGGCGATTTTTTGTGTTTAGCGGGAACAAATTTTTGCGGTTTGAGGTCACTAGAATTTCTGCTGGGAACTAATTAGTAGAAGAACATTAACAAGGAAGGAAACTTAACAGTTTTTCAACTTTTATTACTTGTTGAACATTGAAAACGTAACACAATTAGAAGAGGACTTTTCCAATATTCATGTAGTAGAATTGTTGGTGATCGAAACTATTTCTCTGTAAAGCTCGGGTTGTTGCTGTTTTACACCCGATATCACCCTGGCAGTAATGCAAGTTTACATTTAAAAAGCGAGCGCACTTCCGCGGTGTTCTATTTTGCGGGATTTTATTGTTTGCGGATTGTGGGCAATACCCAAAATCCGCAAATATTAAAACCCGCAAAATATATCGCTGGAGATATTTACCTACCTGTTCATACATAAGTTTGTTATCAGAGTGCGCTGCTGATGACAAATTCGGAGACATATTTACCTACGAAGAAAATGATGTGACAATTGTCAACTTGTGGTAGATTTATAGCAACTGGTTTGCAGTCAAGCAGTCACGTGGCTGGTTACGTTGTGCGTTAAATGGTTCCACTTTAAAATGAAAAAAAAAAAAAACAATGTCATTACCGATTTCTTTTAAAATTAAAGTTCACTTTTAAACTTCACTGAGCCCTGTGATCCGTTTCATGGTTTCCTCGTTTTCAACTTTCGCTGGTGTTGTGAACTTATTTTTACTAAAATCATTAATTTATCATCATCATCATTATCATCATCTATTTATTTTTCAGCCAACCAGTATCGTGGCTCAAGGCACTTTTCCCGCGTTTTACTGACCGCTATTCTGATTGGCTGTCGTAGTGTAATGACACTCATTAGAAGACTCAGTGTTTATGGAAGAAACATCTTTTCTGCCCTTATTACGGTTAAAGTTTGCAATAACACGAAATTTAACAAAACAACAGCAACAAGACGAACATAATTATTTTTATCAGTTACCTCCATGAGCCACACTTTTAAGTCCGCGTCCAAAATAAAATCGAAACGCACCATTTCAAAGAAGTTTCTAAAACAGTGGGAAAAAAGACAGCAATACTAATGAATTAAATGTACATAATGTACAAAGGTAGGTATCTGGCGGTTTATCGCCAAACTAAATCTGCGTTGCTAGGCCATAACAATATACTGGAGTGATGACACAACTGCAAGCAAGTCCACAAAAACTGCTTAATGATAGACGGATTTTAGTCACAAAAAATAAGGGTTTCATAATGAAGCAAAATGCCTTCTAGCTCTTTCCTGTCATTCGTCATATCACATGGGAAACGACAAGATGCATTTAATGCGTTCCAAATGAGTCTTACCTCGTGGATTTGTAGTGCGAGGATGCACTTAACATATCTGGCTCCTTTCTCAAATAAACCTGAAAATAACATACATGTATGTGGATTTATGTTGAGATGAATAATGCGAACGTCTGCAGCCTTACATGCTTCCATAAGAGTTTTCAAACAACTAACACAATAAAGGCACGTTACCTCCGCAATAGCCCTGTAGAGATCATTCCACATTTTATCAACATCTTTACCTGTAAAAAAAAAAACAAAGACACTCCCACTATACCGATATTCTCCTTCACAGATCAGATCATAGATGATCTGCGCCAGTCAGCAGAAAATCTGGCGGCGGTACTATTACTGACAAGATGAGAAGACCAATACCTTGTTGTTTGAGATACGTATTAAGGAGCATTTTACGGCTGTACTTTCCTTTATTCCACAAGTTCTTCAGAGATGGCAACTGAAAGAAAGTAACAATGTCACTCTGACTAAACTGAACGCTACATGCCGCTGGATCTTGATCATTGGGAATGAAAATTAACGTCGACCATCATTACGCTTTGCGCAGTAATTACTTTACATTCTTCTCCTAGTAGTCCATTTCGGACACAAGAAAGGTCCTCAGTTAGATTGTAAAGATTTGAATCAGAGATTACATGATTTAAAATCAGTTTTACGGATGTAACCTTGGTGAGATCGGAAAAACGACATGCAAGCTGCACCACGTTTGGTGAGAATTAAGGTTAGGGGACAAGCGTTCCGCTGGAACATTTTACAATACACAGAACAAACTTGATTGACCGTAGTGTATCACGACGCCTGGGAACTTGGCTAGGAGAAACTGCAGAAAAACGTGAGAGTCACTGAAAATGTGAATATTTTCACAATTGTAAGGGTCTACCCCTCAATTCCCACCTACAAAATTATGCTTCCAATTTTTGCTATAAGCATCGTACGTTCACACGTTTTGGCTAAAACTATGTCATCGTTGGATTATCTCCTCCCTTACTGACGATGCCCACTTCTAGAAATCGTGGCGTCATGTACAAGCACGGTGAGTTTTCCGCGGTGTCGGCTAGGAAGGAGAAGGGTAAACAGCAAGGGGAAGGAAGAAGGGATGATTTTACGTGTGCCAACATCACTGTACATACCTCCCACGGCTGGGTATATTCATCTTCCACGACATACTTTTGTTGATCTTCCGTGTCTAAAGGGTAATAATCCTTCTCACAAAATCTGCAGATTAATAAGTAAACGAAAATGCATGCTATGTCAAGGAGTTTTGGGAGCTAGCCGTGGCAACATCCTAAAGTTATAAAGTTTCCTAAAGTTTCCATGTTTGACATTTATCACACTCATGTTGTTTCGAAATTGCTGGTTCATCCTCGGTGCAAGAACCTGTGAAACTCACCAGTGACGTAAAGCAAAGAACGAACAACACAACAAAAAAACCTCCAAACAATATAGAACAGAAAAACAATAGCTCAAAAATAAAGGGAAAAGTCGCAGCTGCTTACACCGAGGTACATGTAAACCCACACTGCTGATCCTGGCAGTAGACAGGACGCATGTCATATAAGTAAATGGCCTTAGCTCACTATGAGTTCTCGTAGCTCAGTTGGTTTATAGAGCACCCGACTGGTATCTGGGAGGTCATGAGTTTTAATTTCTGTCGGGGACTCACAATTTTATCTTTGTCCCACGCTCGTGCCAACAGATATTTTTATCATTTACTTGATATGGGTATGCAACAGTGGGGGGTTCATTAAGGGCCAGGCACCAGGCAAATTGACCGGCTGTTTTCTTCTTCTCTACTTACTTTCTTTTATAACAAAAACTACAAATGTCTGGCTGTAAAACCCTACTGACGTCTTGCACAAAAACTTAATGAAACCACAGATACAATGCAGTGGCTAAGTCAGGGATCAAACTTAACTTTTTAGCCCACTAGCAAAGTCTTGCTGGTGACAATTTTTCCTACTTGCAAGTTGCAAATTGGCGAGCCAACTAGCAAATTTTTTATGTAAAAATTAAAATTCTTATTGATACTTTTGAAGTAATGAGCGGAAAAGATACGGTAAATAAAAAAGTTTGTTTGTACTTTCTTTTGAATTTCTTGACATGAAGCTCAACTCGAACAGCTTTCTTAAAATGCTTTGGAGACAGGGATGATTCTCACTCGCAAATGTTCGCTAGTGGCTATATTTTTCACTCACAAATCCCAAAAAGCACTCGCATTTTGCGAGTTTGCGAGCGTTAATTTCGAGCCCTGCAAGTGGTCAATGCATCTCAAGAATACCGGTACAAAGGAGTCACAAGATTTACTGTCGTTACCTGATCAGAACTTCCTGATCATAAACATAAACTCTGAGAGGGTCAATGGATGTCAGAACAGTGTAAATGCCAATGTCAAATTTCCGTTGATCAGCAAGAAATGGGTTAGCGATATACTCTTGAACAAAATTCTCATCTGATCCCTTGTTCAGATCAATTTCTGTGAAATATATTAGAATAAAAAGAAGAAAATGGCATTAGCATCAATCAAAACCAAGGCCACGATATGTTGCAGATAACTCAGCTCGAGTTCCTTACCAAGCTACTGAACAGGAGAGGGTGAAAACATGGGCTAAGAGCAAAATGTCACAAATCTTTCATTCTTTATCATACATTCTCAAACTCATTAAAAATTCATCACGTTAAAACAAAGGAAATCAGAACCGTAACTGTGGCTTGGAAATGTGATCTTAATTAGCATAGATTTTTACATTTATTTCTTTGTTTTCTCCGCAGTTTTAGTTTTGATTGAGAAGATATATAAAACACTCGAGACAGTGGCTTGGAAATGTGATCTTAATTAGCATAGATTTTTACATTTATTTCTTTGTTTTCTCCGCAGTTTTAGTTTTGACTAAGAAGATATATAAAACACTCGAGACAGTGTTTCATCACATTTCCAAACACCTCAAAGTTCGTCAAAAATACTCCGCTGCGCATCATATTTTCAACTCTCTTCTCGGTGTTTGGAAATGTGATCAAACACTGTCTCATGTGTTTGATATATTACGTCAAACCACAGGTGCGGACCTTAAAGTTGATTTCCAGTCTATACTGCGCAGTCTAGAGATTTGTTTTCAATTCATTGATATGCTACACAATTTTCGGTAATAGTGTACATGAAGGTTTTTAGTCTGCCATTACAGGTCGCTTCATTTAGAAGTGCTTGATGAGCTGAAATATAATGTCAGTTTGTGATAAGGTCAAGGTTTGTCTACTCTTTATTAATTATTCATTTTGGATTGTTTACATTCGTTCGTATGAGGCTCACATAAACATTGCAGGTGGAGATTGTGCAGTATGGACTGGGAATGATCTTTAGAAAGGAGACTCATTTAATCTACTGTAGCTACCGGTATTTGGTAGTGTATACCTTTTGGACGTTTTATGCGTATTCCTCTATGATTATTACTCTTTTCCACCCACAGTTTTTCGGGATGATTTCTAATCTGTAAGTAGATCATTATTAATAATATATTATTAATAATATTATTAACACATACATGTAATTAGGTTTTGTGACTGAAAGCAGTTCCAAATAAACATATTTCAAATACAATTTCTGATAATAAAAAGTTTCGTAAAACATTTGAAAAAGAAAAGGAGTGATATGAACAACATCTCTTATCAAGTTCAAAATACATGATAGAATGTTTGCAATGTCATGTATGATATAAACGAAAATACTGCTCCAAGAAATATTTTGAATCATTTTCTCAAATTTCTAGTGTCCATTCCTATAATACGCGTTTCTCTACTTCTGATCACTTTTATACAAAGGAATCTCAAATTAATGCCACACGAAATGCTTCTTCGCGTGTTGGGGTCAAAATTTGGAATGGGACACCCGCAATTCTAAAAAAAAGTGCAAAATGATCTTTTAAAAAATCCCTAAAAGGAAAGCATACTTGAAACTGTAGACTCCTATATTGAAGTGGAAACAATAATTAACGAAATGAAAAACTGATCCTTTATGTCCTCCTTATCCCTCTCATCTCAATCTTTTCAATTGTAATATTAATAATAATGAAAATAAAATGTAATTTACTTTAATTTTGTTGTATAGCTAAAATCTGCGTTTTTATGTAAAGTTTTTCCATTTTCCATTATGTTTTGTCAATTATGTTTCTCGTGCATATCTTGTCCCACCCTTCTAACCTCCTTATAATCTGTTAATAAATAAATTGTTGTTGTTGTTGAATTGATTATATATGAATTGAGTACTACATACATGGTGATGGACTCGACTGCAAATATAAACACTTACTTCTTCTAAAAACTTTTTAGTATCTTTTGGAATCACAAAAGCTGGAGGAATGAATGGAAAATGATTCACAGCAAGGCTAACTTTGTTTGTTATAAATCCTGAGCCTGGAAAATGATTAATCTACAAATCAAAGAAAAACAAGTTGCAGCTACTATACACCAAATAAGATACAGGTAAATATTAGTGCACTGAACACCAAAATATTTTTTTCATTAAAATACACCTTTGTACCAGTTTGAAATGCATTCCACCTTTCGTTTCTCCTTTTTATCAAATTCTGGCTATTTATAGCATTTAAAAGTTTCGAAAAACTGTTCATCATTTGTTCCACGACCGATTCAAAAGGGGCGTGGGTCTATTCTTGACTTGATGTCACAAACCTTTTTGCATGCATGTTTACAAAGACTTGATGCAATGCAAATCAATTTGTTACGTCAAAGCAAGAATAGACCCACGCCCCTTCTGACTCAGTCGTTGAACAAATGATGAACAGTTTTCCTAATGCTACAAATAGCCAGAATTTAATGAAAAGGAGAAACGAAAGGAGAAATGTGTTTCGAACTGATACAAAGGTGTATTTTAGCAAAAAATATTTTGGTGTTAGGTGCACTTTAACATTCAATACATATTCAGTGTCACGATCACCACCAAATGTGGAACTAGCACAGCGGAACCCTGTTTATACCGTCACCAATAGGCCATAAAAATTGGCGTGGTGGCCATATTAATGCGGTAGGGTAAAATCTCACAACTGGACCTGACAGATAAATATATTTCACTTCTAATTAACTGTAAATTCTTTTATAAACATCCAGAATGCATGCAGAAACCTCACTCTGTCCATACAATATTAACCATAAATAGATTCCAAAATTGAAACAAGAACAGAATTGACTGAGTACACATCCTTCACAAAAACAGTACAACAAGGCTGATTTTTGTGTCTTGTCTGAAATGTAAGTGAATGAAGTTTATTTTACTCTTGTATATTACCCCTACGCTGTAATGATAATTATTAATAAAATAATTGTACACTTTCTTCATGTTTTTACATTATGAGTTTCAGTTTTAGGAACATTATGCTAGTTTTAGGAACATCAAATTTCCAAGGGGCAACTATCAGACCGATAGTTCCGAGACATAAACACTCCATTGTCTTTATTGTTCAACACTAAATTTTCTTCCGCGCGCAGATTCACAAAACAGCTTCTTGAGTTTTTGCTGCGAGCCGAAATGTACGAATAAACGAAAATCCGGCAAGAAACCCTCTAAATGCAGATCAATCAAATAGCGTTTGAATGTGTTTTTTTTAACGAAAGGCCGCTTGTTTACAAAAAAAAATTCACGGACAGGCACTATCCATTTGTGTATTTTCCTCGGACGGACACTATGCGCAGATAGTGCCCTCTGCGGATGAACACTATCGCGTCACATGTTTAATTTAGACCAATGAGAATCAGAGAAAATTTAGTGGTGAACTATAACATGTGATAGTTGACGAGGGCCTGGGAATATGACATTAATAATAAATTCAGTACTTAACACAGTTCAAGATAAAAACTGCATTGAGCTAGGTGGCCACACCGGTGCTCTACAAGGTTGCGGTAGCAACGGTCATGGGGTACATGTATTTTTAGTTCCCTGAGTGGGTTGCAAGTCCACCTCAGGGATACCCCCCTCCCCCCTCCCAGCATTAAACTTTATGGAGCCCTTAGTATTAATGCACCTGGGTGCACCACAAGTAGATTCTTACCTTTTGATGAGGCTCTAAGGTTTGCAGCATGTCTTTTAACTCTCCACCAAACGGGTAATCATGTGCCCACATCACATCAAATAAGCGACTCCGCGCCTCTGTCCTGGTGTAACCGATACGACTGAACACTGCTATCACATGCTTTAAGTACCCTGATCTCAGCTGTTAGTGAGTTGTGTCAAAAATAAAATGTTAGATTTCACAGTTTATTTTTAGTGAAAATGAGACATACATGTAAACATGCTTGGCCAAAACATGCAGTCATGTAGTTCACATTACTGGGTCATCAGTTAATCCAGGGAGAAAAGTTTACCTGCTGAGGTATTAACAAGCGTGTTAAATCATCATACCTCATAGTCTACAGGGGTTTTAACACGATTAGAAGTAAGCAATTGCTTTAAGATATTTAATAGAACTTGTCTGAGTTCCTTCAATTTAGGGGTAGATGTTGCTGATTTCTTGACTATGCGAATTATACAGACGGAAAAAAAACTAGTTCTATCAAAACAATGAAGGACAAAAATAATAAATTCACATCACAGATATACCATTTTATTGAAAATCAAAAGTTGTTTACTAAATAATAACTCTTGTTATTCCTTTTACTCTCAGTCTTCAATTAACTGGGACAAGGAATTTTCTCAAGTTTTGTTAACTTACAGATAATTTAGTTCTCTTACATTTTTGGCATTCATCCACACAATGGGTCTACTGGAGCTTCCAAACTCTGGATCACCCACAGACAGCCCGGCATTTAAACTGCGCAGCTGATAGATATTGACTAGGATCAACAGTACACCAAAGCACAGGCAACCAATCATGAGCTGCATCATACGCTGCGACACTTGGAATCCAAGGTGAGGGTGGGGGTAATACTTTGAATTATCTGATGCATACTGAAAACAAAGAAAATTAAAACAATATTTAGGGTACAAAGAAGATCAATTTTCCAGCTTGCCCCTAAAAGGCAAATTTTGATTGGCTGCTACCCAATGCTTGACTGTTATTTGCAACCCTGATCTGAGCATTTGTACAAAACACAAGTTACATCTTTAGACAGGCTTTCCCAAAAGGGCAAGCTGTACTAGCCCGGAAAACTGAAAACTTTCACTTGCCCACCGGACAAGGGGTTTGCCCGATGGCAAAATCCACTAGCGCCTGGCTATTGGACACTAACTACCTTGTATGCCGAATTATTGCCTAGTATGTTAACATTTAGAAGTAGAACTGTGGAGCTGCAAATAATTTTTTCCCTGTGAAAGGTCATGTGTCCGACTAAGCCACTATTTTGATCTGACTAAACTGTAGTGTTTATAAAGCATATCAGTCTGTACCATGTACAAATGTGTTGTACCAGAAAATATCAATACCTCACCTACAGAAGATGTTTAGGGTTTGATCCCTGCCAATATTGTATAATCAAATTGCAGCTACAGCTGCATGTAGCCTCTTCAGCGTAATCAGTTATTTAGTTTGCTGACTCACTTCTGCATATAATTACGAATTTTTAAAACAATGAAAGGAAATTGAAGTTATCCTAATCCATTGCTCACAGAAAATTTGAATATTTCAACAACAAAAAAATCTTTAGCATGGGTTAGCTTCTTAAATAAATGTTTTGCTACTTACAAATTAAAATTTTTGGTCGTTTGAAAGTTAGGGCCTAAAACATATTCCAAGTGGCAGCTTATATATCATCCAGCTGTCAAAAAGTTGTCTCCAGTTAAAAGGTTTGTTTTAAACCTTTGTGTCAATGAAGAAAGTAATTTACCGTCGAGGGGATGGCAGCTGATCGGCAAAATAATAATCTGCGAAATTTATTTCAGTGAAGCATAGCCCTGCTAGAGAAAATTGGTCTCCTGTCAGATCTGAACGAAAATAAACTCTAAGTAAATTAACCTCGATAATTGGATAGTCAAAACACATGTACAGTAACACCACTCCCGGAGGGCAGTGTTACATGGTTACATATGGTGTGTTGTGATGCTGGAAGCATTTATTTATAACTTAAATTTGCTGTTGTGTTTTGGCACTTTTTAGGCTAAAATATAACATTATTACGCGAACAAAATATTGACAATACTTCATTGACGTTCTAAATCAGTTAGCTCAAGCTTATGTGAGCTTATAAATAAATGGCCAAAAACTAGCCAACGATCGATCGAATAATCGTCGCCGTTCAGAAGTTTTCGAATGTTTTGCTAATTGCTAATATACCGTCTTAGGTAAGCTTGACTATCTGAACTCACCTTGTATTCTGGAGAACGATTAGCTGATTTCCACGGCCACATTTTTCAAAGGAGAAAAATTAAAAGAAAAAAGAGAAAACAGCTGAATAGACGCTGCCGGCTAAACCTTCACTCTTCTTCTGCGCGCCGTCAATTATATTCCGGCTTCGTGCACGAAATTCGCTTCAACTTAGTACAGTTTGCGTGAAGCGACATTAATATTGGCTTCAGTCACTAGCTGCTTTGTTCGCTTTCCACATCAAGGATTTCAGCATAATATGATTTTTTCCAAACCGGGTTGTGTTACTTATTGATTGTTATTGACAAAATCAATCGCAGTTGGCGGGTTCGGCTGAGGAACGAAAAAAACTGGTAACTTGAAGGATAACTTCGCTGACCGAAATGATAAGATCGCAGGCGTGTAAAAATTGGCAGCTTGGTGAGAGGGATGGGAGGGAAGGGGAGGAAGGAAAAATATATAAATAACAATTATTCCATGAGCCCGCGTTGGATATGAAGTGATAAAATAACCAACGAGCGCGTAGCGCGAGTTGGTTATAATCACTTCATATCCAACAAGGGCGAATGGAATAATTGTTTTAGTAAATTCTCAAACCGGGTTTTGCCGCCGACTTTTATTTCCACAATTTTACAAAGCGTCCGTTTTACAATTTTACAAAGCGAAAATTTTTAAACTTGGCGCACTATTTTCCATATGACGTAAAACTCCGACTATTGGCTCATGGTCGAAGTTTTTTAGCCAATCAAAAAGCTAGAAATGCAATAGTCGGAGCTGAGAATATTCATGGCATATTCATATGAGCGCGATAATGGCTGTAATTATCTAAGCAATGATAAAAAACGTAAACAAAGCAGATAAATAAAAGCAAAATCTTTTAATTTTGCTGAGGTTTTTAGAATCTGAAAAAGCACAGGTGGCCCAAGCTCAATATATGAGCAGCTCTTTATATGTTGACCTTTGTGTTGTTACGTGACTCGAGCGATTTCCATATTTATAAGGATTTGTATGGGTAAAATAACGATTGTTTCTGTAACCTTTGAAAATGTAGCAATTTAAATAAAAATCGTCTTACCTTACTTTAGTTGAGTGGTTTTTCTCTCCTGCGTGGTCTTCGAGCCGACTTATGGCCATTCTATTAGTTTTAGTGGAACCGGTTTTGCTCTCTCTATCTCTATTATAGAGAGAGCATTATTCCCATCTTTAAAACAGATGATAATACTGATCCAAATGATCATATGCCAATTTCTTTGCAGTCTAATTTTAACAGAATTTTTGAAAAATTGATTTTCAAACAGAATGGAATCTTTCATTGAACAAAATAATCTGCTTTCCATGATATGGCTTTCGTAAAACACATTCAACTCAGCATGCAATTCTGGATATTGTAAACACCATGCAAACAAACATGCCGGATTTGGACAAACGCTTATTCTCATGTGGAGTTTTTATTGACCTAAAGAAAGCTTTTGACACTTTCGATCATAAAATTCAAATAAGCTGGATCACTATGGCTTCCGTGGTGTCATAAACAAATGGTTCTTATCTACAATGCCGAACACAAACAACTCAAATTGATTCGTATATATTTGCTAGAAAAGATATACACTACTTGTGGTGTACCGCAAGGCTTCGTCTTGGGCCCACTACCTTTCCTAATCTATATCAATGATATTCAAGAATCTTCTGAAATGCCTGTTTTTCCTGTTTGCTGATGCCACGAATATCCCTTTTGCTGACAAACATCTTAGGTCACTGGAGTTAATTTGTAAACCAGGAACTCTGCAAACTCTATGATTGGCTAACGACAAACAAATTGACCCTGGATATAAAAAAACTGAACTTCATCATATTTTCTCCTGCTGAAAGAAAACTTACCTACAAACCTAAAATCCTGATATTTGACAAGGAGCTAAATAAAAATGTAGCTTTAGAATGTAAGGAGTTTGTGAAATATCTGGGGATTCTAATTGATAATAATTTATCTTGGAAACACCATATTGATTATATAGCAATTAAAATTAATCGAACCGTAGGTTTAATATCTTAACTACGACATTTTGTTCCAAAACACACTCTTATGAATATCTTATAAATATCGATCTCTTATTGCACCTTATTTAAACTATGGTCTGATATAATTTGGTTTTATCAACTGGGTTGATAATGTCAATTGGCCACCGTAAAGAGATTCAAGTGCTGACGTTTCGAGCGTTAGCCCTTCGTCGGAGCGAATCAAGGAATTGTGCGTCGTGCGTCTTTATATACAGAAAGATGGAGCTTCGCTATTGGCTGGTGCCTGGTAACGTGAAAACTTGGGAATAAATTAGTTGAATGAAAAGCGTTCGTTGATACCGTGAGGATTAAGAGTGCCGATTTGAAAAATAAATTTTTGTTCTAGAGTTTTACGGCTTTCCGTGTTTCCTTGGTAAAGGGAAAGGCCGCAGACTGCCATATGTTGCTTAGAATGATTTGGGAGATTGAAGTGTCTGGCGACCGGTTTCGATGCATTTTTGGCGCCAACCCGTGTAAATCATATCTTGATAAGCTTCTCAAGCTGCAAAAGCGAGCTCTCCGCTTTATTCAGTTATTTTTCTGACCACGATCAGCATGATGCCGGTGTCTTGCTGCTACAATTTTCTTATTATGAACTTACAGCTAACTTAATGTTTGACATTAGACACAGAAATGCACCTAGAAATATTCGAGACCTGTTTCAAGACATTTGTAATATTCAGTCCTATAATACCCGATCCTCTACTTCGAACAACTTTTACACACAAAGCTCTAAGCTTTCTATTCAACTAAACTCGTTTTCCAGAATTGGAACAACAATTTGGAACGAGATGCCTCTTACATTAAGAAATCTTTCAAAATATACCTTTAAAGGAAAAATTAAAGGAGTACTTTTCGATATTCTGACTTCGGAAGACTCTTACCTTGATATACGAAGTATCATTTAAAAACTCAAGTCTTCCTAAAATTTTATTTATTTATTTATTTATTTTTTATTTTCTGTATAATAAGTATAGTCTTAATTATGTTATTGCGTGTTCTTTTGTAAATAAAATATATCTAATAGCGCTTTCTCCAAACATGTACTGAATCAAACTTAATGTTATAAGTTATGCACTTGTACATTTATCTTCCTGATTCCAGTAAGCTTGTCTACGTATTTTCAGTTTAGTTAAGACATGACCCACTTAGATTAGCATCAGCTACCTGTGGGCATGTCAAACTTTTGTAACAATTAACAATTAGACTACGAGCCCGAGTTTTCTAATTGTTTTAGTAGAAACTCTGAAAGGGTACATTCCAAAAGCTACAATTTTATGCATTTTTTGAGCCACAAATCAAGAAAAATCTTGCCTTCAAAGAGCAACGCGCGCGCGATCGTTTTCTATCGGCGAATAGAAAACAGTTGGAGGGCCAATCAGATTCACGGATTTCCAATAGAACACAGCCGAGTTTCTACTAATGCTTGTTAGAAAATAAATAAATAAAGAAAGAAAGAACATGACGCGTAAGAACCATTACAGTTATCGCTTGTATATGCTACATATGAACGCTTTTCGCATATTTATGGTTAACGGATAGCTTTTCTGTCTGAAATTCTGCCAACAAGGAGCCAGATGTTTTGCTGTACATTCTGCTGCCCTGGATACAGCTATTCTGTTGAAAATTATGCTTAGATCAGGTTAGAAATTCTGCTTAGAAATAGTGTTCTGCACTGATTGGTTCAAATGTCTTATTGGCTCCGACTTTATTAGCCGCGCTTTTCCCTCAAAATTTTTGGATTTCTGTTTAAGACTGCTAAGACTACAAAGTCAAGCACAGCTCCAAACCAACACACTGTAATACAACGAAGTCAGCAATTCTTCACGCAGATCTGGAACTATCACTCGACACCCACTTGGCTGAACCTGGGGAACTTCGGAGAACAAGGAGGAGAACCGGCGAAGCCAGCTCAGCTATTCTATTCTCTCACAAGGTAACTGGTTTTACTTCAAAGAAAAATAAAAGGACGCTCTCTGGAAATTGGTATATATGCATCTAATCAAGCTTTCAAAATCTGTTTACCACGATGAGCTAGGCAATCTTTTTATAAGACTTCAATCCAGCCTTTCCTTGATCTTCCTCGACTATGCAAGTGTTATTTGGGGACGACATCGCAGTATAATTTAAAGGGGGAGTATCACGGAGTTTATCACGATTTTAAGTCAGAATTAGCTAAATTAAAACTTCTAACGCCTTGTCAATACTGAAATCTTTTCTAAATCACTAATTTTGTAACATCAAGTGAATTCAGAACAGAAAGATAAGGCAAAATATGTTTGTACTGATTTCATATGAGATGCAATAGGAAAACTTGAAAACGTCGGCCCGACTTTTCAAAGTTGCCATCAATCTCGATCTTGGCTATCCGCCCGCAAAAAAGGATTTTTTCGCATTATCATGCAGCTTAAATTCTATCAACCGAAAAGCTTCCCTTGGATTTTCGATGTGTTACTAAAAATAGCGTGATACGTACTGCCCCTTTAAATCGAGTTTTAAGACTACAGAAATATCCGGGTAGAGTAATGCTAAATGTGAAACAACCTCAGGAAGTCTCGTCGTCTGAGCTGTTTATAATCAATAGAATAAAGTACGCTAAAATGGATGACTATGAACGAATTTAACCGTTGGTGAAACGCCGGACTACATGTATGAAGTTCTTTGAGATAGATAGATAAACCTTTATTGATTTATACCGCTCACGGTAGCCCGTTCAGATGCAAAAAGGCAATATGTTATCAATGAGAGCCCTGAGCATCCCTGGTGGGATGGGAAATGCGCGGAGATCTTAGCTGGCAACGCCACTCTGTAAATCCGAGGGTAACAGAAAATATCCATTCCAGTCCAGTCGATTTTGTATTGATGTACAACATAACTAAATAGTCTAGCCCTGAATATCTGCAAAATAACTTTGAATATGTTAAAGGAAAACCAGGGGCGGATTTTGCTGTCGTTTATAGCATCGCTTTCAGTGGACCACAATGCTTTGCGCTGTGGTAGAGCCTCGTTTTCAGCGGACCACACTAGTATAACTAGTATTCTGCTAAAAAAAGAAAAAATGTGCCTGTTTACGTCACGTGTCATTTCTCAGTGGTGTACCCACACCTAAGAAAAATCCCAGATGTTCCCCTGCAAATGCTCAGTATATCAATACCAGATCGGCGGCAAGTGGAAAACTATCCCTTCCCAGCTATATTCCAAGATGGGAAAAGGATCATTTCAGTACAGATGCTTTAAATTAATTCTACCATATATAACATAAGCAAAAACTAATAGTAATTAGTAAAATAATTAGTAAAATAAAAATAAAACGAGCAGCTTGTTCTACACTATTGCAACCGGTTATCTCTAAACTATTCTGGCTAAGGCCGGAATGCCATCTTTTTCCGCCACGCAACATCTATTTACTCGAAATTTATAGCTCGTTAATATTTAACGCAAGCCAAAATCTCTGTGTTTGGGCTACTGCCTGTTGGTGTCGAGAAATTATTTTCTTTCCTCTATCGCTTCCTTAAACCACATACGTACCTTAATCTGAATGTTAACCAACTCAGGAAGAAAGCCAATTAGTGACAGCAAATTCTCGATACGTTTTTGTAAAACTTTGAAGCAAAAATACCTTAGCAAAATTAAGGTGTCTCTCTACAGGTTTTTTCTGGACCATACCTAACGTTTAGCAGACTTTCCGAACCCTGATCGATGTGAAATTTACACCAGATATTGGAATTGGATTGAAGTTTGATATAATATATTTTTGGGGAAAATTGATATTTCCATAACAACGATAAACAGAAAAACTCGAAATCAGTTAAACTTGAATTCCACGCGAATTAGATTTGACGCAAAAAAATTTAACTAACACCAGTATCTGAAACTATATGGTATACTGCACACCAAATATACAACAAGAAAAAATTATGTATGTTTGATTTCGAATAAATCGCACATGTATTTCAAACCATGCTTGTTGCATGATAATGATAAATGGACTGAGACACTGACCCAGCTTTAATTTGATGAGAGTACTTCGAAATAACACCAAAATGTGTATTTAACTTATCTTTCGTCGCCGTGAAAGTTTTGTTGATTTTCTTTATCGCGATCCAGAGAATTAGATTTTTTCATACGGTCACTACCATTGTAATTTTTTGATAAATTTTCCACTTTTAACGTTTTTTCGTAAATCTCAATAACGGCTCCAACGATTTTTTTTAAACTTTCACAACACATTCCTGAGGATGTAAAACATTTAATTCCAAAGTTTTATTAACGTTGATTCACTGGAACATGTCCAAATTTATCGATCATGAAAGAGAAAAAAATTCCTTTGTTTAAACACGTGACCCAGATTATCAATTGATGGCTTCTTTCGTCATAAATGTGAGCTATCCGTCCACATGAGACTCGAAAATGACAGGATTGTTTCAAAAGAGGGATTTTCGACTTTTATATTAAACCATTGACTCCTAAACCGGCCGTGACCGGCCGTGGCAGACCTTGACCTTTGTTCCGCTTCTGACGTCACCAGCTTTGACCAAAATAGGAATCCCATTTACCCCAGTTCTGCAGGAGGGAAAGAGCTTTCTAATGATACCCAGATGATATTAATTGGGCCAATGGAGCTTGAAATATGCAGGAAAACGCTTAGAAATTTCCGCGAAAAACTATGGGAAAAATTTCCCTCACTTACCCTTGGCTACTCCATGTTGAGTATTTCCCGTCTCATTGATGCTTTCGTGGCAATTCTTGAACCGAAAGCAAGCCCAGTAAAAGGCCAACAAAAGCATAAAAAAGATATGAGGAAAGGAGAAAGGAAAAGCGAAAAATAAAATAAAGAAATCGAAAAGCCTAAAGACGTGGGTCACTTCTCGTCCAAAAATCTCGAAATTTTGTTTTGTGCGCATGCCCGAGCAAAAATGTCGTTAAATGCGATGCTAGTGAGAAACCTGGCATTCCTTTATTTTGCAAATGCATTTTAGAGAAATTTGAGTCAATGAGTTAAGTACTTAGCCCGCTGACACATTTGATTTTTTTTCCGGCGTGGCACGTTGAAGCGATTTCGATTGGTTAGCTGAAGCAAATGACTAGCACATTACCGAAAACAAGCCCCTAGATCTCGCAACGTCTATCTGTCGCTTGTCATTGTTGGCTTTATGGCTATTTTATCAACTATTTGCTCATAGAATAAAAGTCAGAAGTCCAAAATGATCATTTCATCGCATTGGTACGTATTCATCTGCTATTTTAACTAACAAATTTTATGTCAGACCCTCCGGGAACATAAAGGTTTTGTTGCAATGAACAAATTTAATTTGGAGGTTTGACGGCACAACATGGATAAAATTTTATCATCATTCCTATCAACACAGTGGCTAAAAAATGGATTATAATTTTGAAGTTCCGACGTTCCTTTCAAACCACTGCCGAAAACAGATCAATTATCGCTTGCATGACTGAGTTGTTGACTCCTTATTGATGTTTGGAACGTTCGCATTTTTTATCTGTGTTTCCGTTTGTTTGGGTACGCAGTGCGAAGCACTTTAAATCCGATATTGTTGCTTTATACAATTGAAACTGAATCTGAACAGGAGAAATTTTAAGTTATTGGAGTCCAGTGAAAGGTATCAAAGAAGAAAAATATCCGTCTTATAGCCATTCATTTTCATGCTTCAGTGACAATAACATTATGTGGATGTCTGTAATTCGCTCTGATAACATTGTTTGTGTTTGTGTCATTTCTGAGCGGGGTTAATTTAGCAGAGGTCAACGCTTTAATCATCAAAAGTTATGGTTCAGTCCAACACACAGACAGACAGACAACACTTTCAATTCGTTAACTGGGTTCACATAGTAACTGGTCATATTGAAATATTAATTCTACTAACATGCTGGTCATAAATGTTTTTTTTTTATAGCCAAAGCTGTAACCGACGAAGCAACGGTGACAACACTGAGCAGGACAAGTTCATTTATTCCCTTGACCTGAAGCGTGCTAGACTTCTTCAATATATTTAGATAAGAAATGAGCTTTCTACATGTCACTCCTGGCGTCACGTTTGCATTTATTATAATGATAATGTTATCTCGTCATTCCTGTTGTATGTTTTAACTGCGTCTGTTACGTTCTCTCACTTTTTACCAGATCGCTTTGTCTCGACGCTTTAGACAAGATGAGCGATCACTGTCGTGGCAGCAAGGCCACGAAGAAGAGATCATATCGTGTTAATGCAAGGTACTGAAATATTACAAAGTAGATTAGCATCGCTAGCGGGATTTTAGTTTACTCGGAAAACAGTTTTTCAACTACTGTTCCGGGGTTTGTTCGTTTGGTTGTTCGTTAGTGATTCAAACCAAAAAATTCTAGTTGCTAAACTCCGGCGTTCGCGCTGTTTTTCAGTTCAGAATTAAGCATCTGAACGGCCATATTTGGTTGCCTGGTACCATACTGCTCAATACAATCGATTTGTATAAACCTAGCCTAACAATTTGTATAAACCTAATGGCAAATATCATCGCTTTCAAAGCTGTTTCACGGTGTTGTGTTGTTTACACTTGAATGGCTAATCATGTTATTTTGACTCGATGTCACTTCCACACGCTGTTACAGTTGCTGATCCGGTTCTAACTAACTCCAGTTTCTCAAGGTCAGACAGATGAAAAGAAACACTGTAAACTAGATATCCTCTTAGTAACGTTTGTAGTGCTTGTAAAGAAAAAACTCAGGCATCAAGTTTTAGTTGTTACGGTGTGTTTGTAGCTGTTCATACTTCCTCCGACACTTTTTCTGACACTTTCTGAAAATTATTGATTTGAAGGTGAACAACAGTCCTCATCAGAAAAAAATTTTACCAGTTAGAAAGCATTAAATTAATTAAATCCTTTACGTGTCGCATCATCGTGTGTTCTGCAGCGAATCACATGTTGGCCATATGTTAAAAAGGTCGAACAACAGACAATTACTCGGGATTTGAAATCCCGAGTTTTCAACCCCTGATTCTTGAATCGCAGGAAACTCGAATTGCAAGTACTTTCCCCTTGGATTTCTCTCTGCAGTTTTGCCCCTGTTTACTCAATCTAATTTTCGTTTCGCTTGGAAATTCGTAAATCGGGATAATTAATTATTTGATTGAGCTGCTTTCCTCACTTAACCCCAAAATGTTGAGAGTTTTAATAATTCATCGCCTCTCAAGGTACGTGACATTTTGCACGCGGTAAAAAAATAAAATATATTTCACTTTGAATACCTTATTATCAGCGCCAATGTTAATATTTTAACTTTTTCACAAATTTTGTTTAATGTTTGGTTATTTGTTATCATAAACATTACGTTAAAACCCCAATCAGTTTATCCAGCGAGGCGGAATAAATCCGAGAATAAATTGCTGGGGCACGAATCAGTTACAATTTGTAACTGAAACATATCCACGCGTCATCAATTGTTAGGAAACTTACAAAACTAACAATTTTTTAAGGATTATATTTAAAGCAACATTTGCCATTTTAGACAGAGCACACGATCTCATTTTGACCTGGGGTCAAGAAAAGAGACCTTTACATTACATCTAGCCGGCCACATTAATTAAGCTTTTCTTCCTTTCAGTTCTAGAACCAGAAACCTCAGACAATCAAATGGTCAATTTTAGAAAAAAAATTATCTTATCGCGCAATCGTCAACGGTTGGTCGATAATTTCAGATATTGACCTTTTAGGCATTAAGTGTAACTACGTGATCTATTTGGGATTGAAGAAACTCTTCGGAACATTCCATATTGTGCGTCCAATGAGCTTTCTCGTTCAGCTCACCTCCCCAATCAACACCTTGAAATGAAATGTAATCAATTGCAATGTCGTTTTGTCAACGCGGAATAAGTTTTGGGGACGCTGACCTTCTTTGCTGAACTGTACATTGAACAGCTATTCTGCAAACTGGAAAAGGCGATCCTTTCAGATATTGCTCAGAGATAAAGTTTTCTGCAAAATCGATATCGTTATCTGATAAAACGCCCCTAATCTCAGTATTGGCTTCAAGTCCCGCCGGCTGGATCGAAATCGATGTCGTTCATGTCCAGAAGTAGGAAGAGAACCCACAAGATTGCGATGTAAGTGATGTTCTTCTCTGGCAGCCCCGTAATCTAAAAACAAAAGTTTAGGATGTTTAAGGTCTAAGATGTTTCATGCCGAGCTGCTAATTTCAACTATTTCCATTGAAGTTTTGAAAAGGCAGAGCAAATATTTAACTTTTAATGTAAATTTTGGAGAAGGTAATTGACTCACGCGGTCACTCAAAGGAACAGTCAAAAGCAACTATCATAAAAATGCGGCTTGGCTTAATGACATGATGTTAATAGCATGTAAGTTAGTATATGGTGACGAAAAACCTACCATAACGTAACATTTATTCAAGATGTAAAAAATAATAATTACAAAAACATCTTGCAAAGGGAAAATGTGGAGAGATTGTGAAAAGAAAACATGCATGCTAAGCGACCGACCATTTAACTTTTGAAGGGGGGGGGGGGGGGGAGATTTCTGGTCAGCAAGACATTTTTTTTCTAGAAACCTAGTGGGCAGGATATTTTTTCCTTCCCAATGCTCTGCAGGATATTTTTTCCCTTTGTAACATTTTTTCTTTCTTAGAGCCCTGCAAATTTTTTTTCCTCCATTTGTGCTGAACGCAGATTTTTCCTTCTGACAAGCGCTTGCAGGAAATTTTTCTTGAAAATCCCCCCACTATTCAAAAGTTAAATGGTCGGCCCGTAAACGAGCGTAAATGAACAGAAATAACTTGGCCCGGACGTTCTTAAACAAATTAATTAAACAGAGATGATGTCATTCATAGTATTTTTTTCAAGAATATGAAATGATGTTTACGATGCGATTGATAGCTGAGTTTCTGTTTTGTTCCTTCTTTGGTGACCTTTTGTTTAGTGGCTTTCTGTTTTTCTTTTAAGGATCACTGAATTTAAACACTATTTTACGAGACAACAAAAGGACGATCGATTTAAAAAGCATCGAGATAGACGCAACATTCTTGTGAGTTTCCGCTGGGGATGCAATCTTTGTCATTTGTATCAGCAACGCGACTGCGACAGCGATAAAAACGTCACATTTTATTTTGCCGTTGCGTGGTAAGAGAATTATAACGAAAGCATTTTGAAACTCGCTTAAAGGTTCATTACCCCTCACGCGCGCTTAAGAAAAGGAAAATAACATGAAAATGTTATTAAATTTTTGCCACCGGGAGAGCACGTTAGACATTTTTAAACGCGACTAACAGCCCCTTAGGGTGTTTGTTTGAATGAAAGAAAAAGGATTTATGTGTTTACTCGCCGAGTATTTGTGGACTGATTTAGCGTCAAATGAGCGAGAGGGGCCTTATTGCCCCAGGGTAATAACATCATCGAATCAAAGCGCTTACTCGGCAGCACGTTTTACACTTGTCTGTAGCTGAGTTGCCGTGATATTTTGCTATCCAAAAAAAAACAACAACCTGCAGTAGTGGCTACGTGCAAAACTGGCAGATGTTGACTGATAGGCACATATTATAAACCTCTCTCTCGTGAAACTGAATTTTAACATTTGTGCATTACATACAGGGTTCGAGAACATACGCAGTCGGACGTCGCAGATAGCACTGCTGTGGAAACTAACTTGTCGCCTAACGTCTCTGTTAGTTCCACCTCCCAGCAAACAAGTTCTACGCCTCCAACGATGTCTCGATCGCGTTCTCGGCTCTTCGACGCTGACAATCCGGGAGAAACAAGAATCTATTTAAACGTAGGAGGACAAAAACACGAAACATTTGTCAGCACATTGGCTAGCATACCCGACACGCGCTTGGCGTGGATTGCAGAGAGAGCTCTCAAAGACCCGAGACCGCTTGGACAAAAACGAGAATTTTTCTTCGATCGAAACCCCGCTGTTTTTACGCACATTCTGAACTTTTACCGCACGGGAAAGCTTCATTGTCCAAGAGACGTGTGCGGTCCACTCTTCGAGGAGGAGCTAAACTTCTGGGGTCTGGACGAAAAACAGATCGAAACGTGTTGTTGGGCTAAATACGACGAACACCGGGACGCCGAGGAGAAACTACAAGGATTCTCACGAGACGAAGATCAAGATTCGGACTTCGAAGATGGCATTGACAGTGGTTCAGGGGATATCGAAATACCGAGTATTGGGAGCGAAATTTGCCACGACACGCGGCGAATTGCGGCTTCGCGCGTGCGACACCCGTGGCAAGCAGTGAAAAAGAGAATATGGAAAACATTTGATGATCCTTACTCGTCCAAGTTTGCGAGGGTTAGTACAATAACGTTTGGTGTATTTTAATTCAATCCTATTGCTGTTGTTTTTGCCTAGTTAATAAGTAATACCAGTGGTTTTCAGTTAATCTTTTTTGAATTTCTGGTCATGTCTGCTCAACATGACTGTTCTTCATTCTGTTGGAAGTATTCCACTGCTCATTAATTGTATTAGCTGGCTTTTACTCGTAACTGCCTGTAATGAAAGGCATAAAAGCTTCCCCCAAGACACTGACACTTTCACAAAACCAGGTTCGTGTTCATTTGCTTTCAACTAAACAGTTATTTGCATTCAAAACAAAAGTTACTACACGGTGATGAAATATGCTTAGAGTTTCGAATATTTTATAGCAGCGTTTCACGGCGATATTTTACAACTCAGTTATGAATAACAGTTTACTTTTTAATTTTCTGTTTCTCGTATATCTGGTAATAGCTCTTACAGCGTTAATGGTTCAAATTCTGCAGCTTTGTATATTCAATAAATTTGCGGAAGAAGAATCAGCCGATAACAAAAACATTTTGAATGCGAGTTCGGGGAAAAATGCAAACAAAAGAGGTGTCCGTTTTTAAAGGGAGGCAATGAAAGTTTTAGCAGAGATAAAATTCTTGCGAAACGTGTCAGCAACGTCGAATCGGAAAAAAATATAGAATCTTTGTTTAGTATCAACGTGAGACGATATTTGTCCTAATTTAGTCTTTACACTGTTTGTTCAATCTTCTATTTAGCTACCTTTTCTAATGAATGAAAACTCTTGTCTCCTCTTGGTGATTGGCTTAGCCTAGACTTAATGTCGACAATTGAAAATGCCGCTTCCGATTTCGTTGTTGAAATGAATCGTTCCTTCCTCAACTCGAAAGATATCAAAACGAAACAAGATCAGAACACGGCGCATTGATTAGAAATACAAATTTTCGAAAGCCACTTCGATAAGAACACAGGAGAATATTCTAAATCGTCTTTCAAGTATTTCCAACTATGTATTGTCAACAGCTATAAAGAATAAAAAAGGTTGTATTCAATTCAAAGTAATCCAGGCTTCTTTTTATGTCAGTGAGTTATAATATTTTTTTCTAATCTGTCTGTTAATAAAAGCAGGTGTATAAGCAGTTTGCATATAAATGTCTCATCTTTTCCTGAAAACGAAAATCTTTTGTTAATGTGTCACATCTTTTCAAGGACTAACGACACATGTCTAGATAAGTCTTTTCGGGTTTTTTGTTTTGTTTTTCAACCTTTTCTCGGGCTTGTTGGTCATTAAACATGGTAAAAGCCATAATTTCATTTTATGTTTACAACTTGTGAATCGATTTTCTTTGGTAAACGTTTTCTGTCTTAACGGAGATATAGTTTTCTCTGGAGCAAAATTAATCATGCAAGTAATGTAATCATTTGTTCCGTTAGGCTTTGGAAAGATGGAAAACACACGAAAAGTAGTGTGTTACCACACGTGTACCACAGGCCATGAGTTCGATCATTTTATGCATCATTTTTTTTAATTAGTGTCAAATCAAAAGAAAAAACTTGACAATTGAAAGTAAAGCCCGCGTTTGCGACAACAACTTCAATTTGCAAATTTTATTCGAGTAGACTGCATAAATTTAAAATGCTTGAGACATCCCGTGAATAATTAAGAGTAATTAAATTTTCTGTTCAATCGACACGAAACAAAACTGAAAAGGCTAGAAAGTCTGAAAGGAATATCTCGAGAAGCAAGCTAGCAAACCTACTTCTGTATTTTCTGATGAAGTTTTTAATTAAAGGGTTGACTGTCCACTCATTTGCTCCTTTTTGTCGCCATTTTTCCTCTAAACGAACCTCCGTGGAAGAGGTGAAACGTCTCACTCGTTCCCAGGATCATACTTCGCGGTACAGTCGTTAAAGATAGGCCACCAAGGGTCTAGGCCGATTAAGTTCTTTCGGACACGGTGGACTCATTTCTCAAATAACTACTTAAAAAGAACAGTTTCGGAATAGCCGTACAACTAGTCATTGTTTTTTCTTTTCCTTAAGCTATTTTTTGTGTTGTTAGTGATTAATGGATTGATAACTAAAACTGAGGTTGCAAGATATTAAACTTAGTTTCATTTTTCCAAAATGACATCTTGACGATGGCTAGCTATGCATGTCTCACAAGAAAGAAGTACAACATATAGTTTTCTCATACAGTCGCAATAAACTACCTCTTGTTAGCAGAATTTCAGGGTGTTCTATTGGAAATCACTGAATCTGATTGGTTCTCCCACTGTTTTCTATTCGCCGATAGAAAACTATCGCTCGCGTGTTGTTCTTTGAAGGCAAAATGTTCTTTATTTTTGGCTTAAAAGTACATAAAATGGTAGGTTTTGGAATGCAATCCTTTAGAGTTTCTACTAAAACAATTAGACTACTCGCCCTCGTTTTCTATGAGCGATAGCTGAGGTGCATCCGAGTTGACTATTAGCTCACAGAAAACTCGGGCTCGTCGTCTGATTGATAAATATAAGGCGGTTACCCCTGTTTTTGGTGATGCTGGAAAAATGCTGTAGTTAAAGTTTATTTCCGCATTTAAAAACTAAATTAAGCACAGTGTGTACCAGACACAGTATGACTTGATACCTATTTCATCTGTGTCCATTTTTGTTTCCTAACAGGCTGTTGGTTACATCTCTCTCATATTCAACGTGGCGGTTGTGACACAGTTTTGCATCCTGACATTAGATTACTTCAGTGATGAAAATTCCCCTCAAAACCAAGTGCTTTTTATCATCGAATCCGTCGCCGTTTGTTGGTTCACATTAGACATCATAATACGCATGTTATGCTGTCCCGATCGGGTGCGGTTCCTTAAAACGCTTCAGAACTGGGCAGATTTCATCGCTATAATACCATTCTACTTGATCATTTTAACTCCACACGATGAAATCATCAGGAATTTTAGAATTTTGTACGTGCTTCGAATGATCCGTACCTTTCGACCTTTGAAGTTTTCTTACGTTATGCAAGTGTTTACGCAAACGCTTCGCGCCAGTTCGCGCGAATTGTACTTCTTAATCTTCATCCTGGGTCTTGAAGTTGTGGTTTACGGCAGTCTCGCGTACTACTCCGAACGAAGTATGCCCGAATCTAAATTTGTCAACATTCCAGTCTCGTTTTGGTGGGCACTAGTCACCATGACGACGGTGGGGTATGGCGACATGTTTCCAACGACTCTGCCTGGTAAGCTGGTCGGCTCTGTATGCGCCATCAGCGGCGTTCTTATGATAGCGTTACCAGTGTCTGTCGTGGCTAGCAACTTTTCTTTGTATAACTCGTACGCAAAGGTTAAGCTCAAGCTTCCTTCAAGGGGAAAGAAAAATATGGTGGACAACGCTCTTAAAGCACTGCAACTCTCCACGCCACAGACCAGCGTTAGTGTTGCGTCACCCGATGGGGTGAACGGCAATGGAAGAGGTCGTTACTCGTCGCTTGCCACCGCGGGAATTGAAATGGGTTTATTAAACTACAATAAGAGGAGTCCTGGGGACGAGATGGATCCGCTACCCAGCCACGAACCGGATAACCGGAGATACGCCAGGCGCTCTGCTCATTTCTCGTTGAATCTGGTCCCCATAAGACCGCACCCAGAACTTCCTGAGGGGGACAGTGAATCAGAAGAGAACACGAAGACAGGAGACAGAAACCATCTACCATCAGCAAATAAAAATCAGCAAGGTTGATCCTCCTGATAATATCAACCGGCAGTAACGGATGGGGGGAGGGGTACTCCCATACTTGGGCTTCATAGGTATGTGCACCGGGATGGGGGTATCATTTTCTCCCCTTTTGGCATTTTTGTGATCCTTAGATAGGGTACCTAAATTGTATTGTGTAAAATTGCAGTGCGTAAACGGAAAGCTAAACGAAAGGGAAACGGCCTCTTGAAACAAAGCAATCTGCTAAGAGTAATTTACGTTACAGGACCCGTTCATACCTTTCTTAGTTTTCGTTTATTCCTTTCAAATTCCATTTTCTCGACTTTTGAATAGGGCCAGGGTTTAAGAAGCTTCACGGTACACACCAACCCTCCTCCCCATTCCCGGACTGGCAGTGTTAAGCTGCACAAAAGATAATGAAGAAATATCGACAATTTTAGAGAGCTGGCATGGCGAGCAGTGCGCCGCAACCCATATGTACAGAATATTTAAAGAACGATTGAAACTCATGGGCGAATCTAGGGGAGGGATGCGGGGAGTGTGCAACTCCCGCTCCCTGAGACAACCTGCGAATTTCTAAGATAACTAGTATTATGCAAAAAAATGAAGTCCTGGATCCGCCCCTGAAAAAGCTATATGCTAGCTAGTCGTTGCTATTGTCGGTGTTCAGAACGAAATGTGTAGTCTTACAAAAAAGCAAATATAAATAACAGACAATAATTTAACACTTGAGTTAAACCTGATAGAGATATATGTATGATTTGCAACAATTAAAAACGTACGCGACATTTATTTCTTGGTCAGCAACCGGGAATTGATTACATTGGATGCTTCTAGGAGTTCTAGTACTGATAAATCACTGAGTTTACTTGCTTATTTTATTCAAAGAATTGTGACTTGGTCAGTAAGCTATCTGCTTAATACGAGCATCGAAACACCAGTCACCAGGACACGACATTTGTCGCTCTCTTGTGTGTCATCAAGGAAAATATGCTTGCTCCAAGTGAACAACGACGTTTTTAGCAAAGAGTCACCAACCGTCAATTAGACAATTAGACAGGTGATAGGAATAGAAAAGAAGAATCAACATAGAAATTTGAAAAACAGTCTTCATTTATCCATGGACATTATCTAGCTCGAGAGGCAAACGGTTTTCCGAGAGGGAAGCCAAAGGGAACCGGTAAGCTTCGATGAAATGACAAGAAGTGCCAGAAGAGATCCTAGCAATACCATAGCATGTTGTTCAAGCTGTGTGATTTTTGCAGCCTATCTTTGGCCGTGGGCTTTTGGTTTTTCTGTTCACATTCAAACACATTACGTTTGTTGAAAACTTTCAGTCGGAAAGTAATTTGGGCCATTCTCGTCCCCAGAGGCCGCAACCAAATTGTGAGCATGCGTAGAGAACTCGTTTTGTAGCTTTCAGCCAATCAGATTTGACTTTGTGCATGCGCAGAGTGACGAGAAGTCCGTGAATCGCGGACTTCCGGTGTTTGACTAACCCAGAGGTCGCGATTCTTGGTGCTGACCAAAAGGAGCGCGGCCTCTGGGGACGAGAATGAATTTTGGCGAAACTGAACCTACGAACGTTTCAAAAACAAATTTGAAATACTAACCTCTTGCTAACCGAGCGCGAGGGCCGTACCGGGGAATATTGGCAGTACGGCCCGAGCGCAGCGAGGCCCGTACAAAAACGACCGAGGGCCAATATTCTTGGTTTCAATGTGACGTCATAAAATTCTGAAATCAAAATTCGCTAGGCCTGCTAAATTTTCGTTGCCACTAGGTGTAAGGCAAACTAACAATATATCTTTTCGCAAATTTTCAGCTCGATGGTACCCACCGTTTTGAAAACAGAGCATCTTGAATATTTGAGTTCTCGGCCATATGTGACATCAAGCCGAGAACCGTGACAAAACTGTTTTGTTTAGAAAAAGCCCATCCTTTCGATTTTCAGATGTTTGAACATTTCAGATATAGTAAGTGGTGTTTATGCGTAAGTATAATAGCTCATGAGCCAAAAGTAGTCGCTATTATAGCACAATTGAATTCCAGATGGTTTCGCCATATTTGTGCCCCTCTGAAGGACACAAATATGGCGTCTCCATACTAAGCTTTGTAAATTTGCGTGGAACGTTTCGGCAAATAACTCGCGAACGGGACATCGCACAGACCTGGGACTTGGAGAATTTATTTATTTATTTATTTATTTATTTACCAGTTACACTCGCTGAAATTCCAAGGTTCTGTAGTTTAATTGTTTCGAATTTAGTTTTTGATAGCGTGACCGTGAAAACCACCAATTACCCAGTACGGCTCGAACAACTCAGAAAGAGCAAGCTGCAAGCTACCACGAGTCTGGAAACATTTTTCTTTAAATTAGAGTATTTGTATAAGTTTTCTTTCTGCATGCGCAGTTCTAGTTCAAAGTTTTAAATTATCCAATTTTAGAAAAAATACGCGGCTTATGACGTTTCTATGGCAAAATCCCGACCAAGAAAGAACCAATCAGAACGCTCGGATTTTCCTTGCCATATAATAATGAGGGATATCGCCTCGGATTTTTTCGACTATTGCCCAGTTTCTGGTTGCATCACAGTCTCGTCCCCGGGCCAGAGCCCGCTTTTCTTTTGGTCAGCACCAAGAACACGAACTCTTAAGAAATCTTGAAGGTAAACTTTCGCTGCCCAAGCCAAATACTAATTACTTGAAACGAAGCTTTTGTTATAGCGGGGCTTGCTTGTGGAATAACTTGCCCCAGGATTTGAAAAGCGTTGGTTGTATTGGGCAATTTAAAAGGGGTATTAAGAAGGTATCTGAGGTATCGGATTCCCACACGGCAATCATGTAAAACAGTTGTAATGAGTTTTAGTTTTTAACTTTTAGATTAACTGATGATTCTCCGTGTTTTACTCTGAACAATGCACAATGCGAATGCTCCAAAATCGGTCCTGGCCATGCTGGGGGCCATGTTCTTGGTACTTACCAAACGAAAAGCGGGCTCTGGAGACGAGATTGGTAGCATTACAAAAGGCCACGTTTCCTGCCGTTCTGCGGAGACTGGATCTGTTTGGAGAGAATTAAACCAAGGCACTGCGCATGGTTCAAAAATCGGGGCTGGCCAAAGCCAAAGATCTTGATTCTGACCAAAAAAGCGGGTCTGGGGACGAGATTGCAGTAAAAACGGGTTTACCTTTGAAAGACGGGAGCTTATAACGAAGAAGGGAATGGCTTATACCCGAAAACAGACTTTGTCAAAATTTCATGAATTTTAAGTAACTTTTTCAAACAAAGTTTTATTCTTCAATCATTCTCAGATAGAGATGCCTTCGTTTTTTCTGCTGAATAGCTTGCAATCGCAGGGGAGGGGGGGGGGGAGATATTCAGTGGGGTTTATAACTCCCTAGACGAGAAGAATGGTTATAACCGGAAGACCAGTTAGAGCGCTTATATAGCAAGTCCCTCTGTGGGACGGAAACGCAAAATACAATAACGTCTTTTGACAGTTCTCGCGAGGAGCAATATAATTTGGTTTTATCAACTGGTTTGATAATGTGAATTGGCCACCTTAAAGAGATTCGTGAGCTGACGTTTCGAGCGTTAGCCCTTCGTCGGAGCGAGGAGCAGGTTGCTAAATATGCATAATAATTATAAACGGCCACCGGAAACTTTGCTAAGTTTAATCAGGACATGTATTTGTGAAGAACATCATTTTGCGGCTAGCAGTTAACTTTTAGTAAACGTTGTCGAGGTTCTAGCATTGTATTGTTGACTCCATGCCAGGCAGGTATATTTTCAAATTAATTGCATCACTTTTGTTGATCAATGTCAGAACATCCGTTAGACTGTCAAACATATGTCATGGTTGCACCTGCTGCATATTATACCCTCCCGTTCAGTTTTCCCTCCTGAACCTGTTAATTCAATCTTCAAGTTCACGCTTCGGGAAGATACAACAATATACTTTTAAGATCAAAGCCAACTTCTGAACCAGATAAGAGGTAGGCGAAGGAATATACAAGGGGTATAAGTCTGGTTTAAAATGTTGCTTTGGTGTTATGACCAATTACGTACGAATGTATGCAAAACGTAGTACTATAATGCTCATCCGTTTGTTGATATGCTTAGGATTCTGTTATCTGACTGTGAAATGGCCCCAGCATGCGTTTACTTAGACTCGCTGGGATGCTAAAATGATAAGCGAGTGCAGCAGAAAATTTCTCTTGGCGGCGAGTGGTCTGAAGCGCGCGCGTGATTTTCAAACAAGTTGGTCTTCAGAAGGGTGAATATTTTGCTATCGAGCAATATAATTTTTACAGTGCTACTCAAGAACAGAATAAAAGCGTTGGATACATCGATGTCATTTTTATCGGGTTATTTGTAGAATAGCTAATTGCATCGATGAGATAGACTAAGCGTATCGACTACTTAATAAATCGAATGATGAAAATGATTGATCGATATTCGGCCACCGCAAAACACAGTACCATAATGCTCATCCATTGCTTTCATCCAAAGAAAAAGAGTAAGTTTTGATAAAACCGTTCAATTTGAAAATCATCACTCTCAAATGATTGTGATCCTGGAACCGCAGTACGCAACGTTAACAAAAATTATCGAAGTTGAATTTGATAAGTCTATATTACCCGTTTGTAATATTACGGTAATGAATTTTATCTCTCTGACTTGCATGATATCGCCATGACTTACTAGTTAACCTTCCGAACTTTCAGACGTACAAAGGCAGAGAGCCGGGTAAATGTCAACACCTCGCAGGTTTTTTTTGGAATTTTGAAAGTGATATTTACCCTATAATACTGAAATTTTCCGCAATTGTTCATTTATCCTATGAAAAAAAAAATTGAAGCGTCAAACGGGTGTCCATGATTTTTGACGTTGCCATAGTAACCGCATAATGACATGAGGGTTTGGTCAATATCGACTTTTTTACCAAATTATATTTTCCAGTTTTGTGCATAAATTCCGTTATTGTTTTACTCTTGGAGAAATTAGTGAATTCTAAGATGGCGGATCCAAGATGGCGGCTCAAATGACGTCAGATGACATCGTAACCAAAAATCTATGCCATCTTGTAGAGCAAACTAAGGGCTTCTATTTTTCTATTGCCGCTGTCAGCGACAATCTTACGTCCTTGCGTTCTCTATTGGATAAAGGCAAGGAGCACTTGAAAAAACAGCAACGGAGTGAAGCCGGATCTTGGAATAGATCAGGATTAGCAATATATAAATATAAAAATAAAACGTAAAACTAAATACAAGGTTTTTTTATTGCCCAATATCTCGGTTAGAAAAAAAATAACCTTCTTCAGGGGCTAAAAAGCTAAGTAAAAATGGAAATAAATGGTTAAAATATTTAAAATTATACGGAGAATTAAAAGTGAAATATGATTGTTTAGCAAAAACAGTTGTCATGAAGCTCTTTGGAACCTCTAATTTGATTGGGTCTTGATGCCACGAAGCTCTATTGTTTTAGGGCTAGGCCATTGTTACTGTTGTTTGTATATAATTTTACCAGCCAATCCTATGAGACGTTCCGAAGAGCTTCGTGGCGACCCAGCAAAATTGGAAAACAGAAACGGTTACAAAAATAACGATATATGAAATATAGGAATAGATTAAGTTTCGTCGCTTCTGTTCATTCCGTAGGGTTCAAGGGTCTTACCCTTGGAGATGTAAAATGACTCTCTTGCTTTGCGAAAAGCGTCTCTTGATAATTTCTAAAGGTATGAGTTCTAAGTTGTTCATTGAATGGAAAAATAAGTAGAAGACAAGACACCACCACCGTTATTCAACTTTTGATATCACTGATTTCATAAGAAGACTTCGGCTGTATGAGTATTTTCACTAATTCATCTCATGATGACTACAATAATTCTAAAACACCATACAGTAACAATTTCCCAACGTTAAGCCCAATGTTCTAAAGTACATGACAACTTGAAAGAACGAGAAAGAAGGGCCCTGAAATGTCTTATCCGACGAGAAGATATAATCATTAAGCCTCCCCCGATTCGCTCCGACGAAGGGCTAACGCTCGAAACGTCAGCTCTCGAATCTGTTTACGGTGGCCAATTCACATTATCAACCCAGCTGATAAAACCAAATTATATTGTTATACTTCCCACCGACGCAGCACCACAGTTTCTTTAGAAACTTACCCCCTCTCTTCAGACAAAGGCTTGTGGACGGTTGTCATGGAAATGGACTGGTACGAAAATTCTTCTTCAACTAACTATACACGATTCTACGAAAATATTGACAAAGACATTTCTCCGCTTTCTCGCCAATGTGTCAAAAACGTATATTTCTGGCCTACAATTTAACAAAATGATTGATAACGAGAGAGCAAAACATCTCAAAGAAAACTCTCCTAAACCTGGGCGGTTTTACGCCATTCCCAAATTATACAAACAATGTCACCCGGTTTGCCCCAGTCTCCAGCAATACTAAGCCAACACACTGAACGTATTTCCCAGTTCGTCGACTTTAATCTTCAACCTTAAGTCAACAAACTCCCTTCTTACATGAAAGATATCATCCACTTTCTCAAGAAACTGGCATTTTTAACAATTATTCCTCGAGCCCGATTGGGCTCTGAGTCAATAGCCCATGAGGCCGAAGGCCGAATGGGCTATTGACTCAGAGGCCATGAGGGCGAGAGGAATAATTGTTTTAGTAAAATCCAACTAGAAAGCATAGAAAGTATCGATTTATCTAATAATGAGCTCAAATACTCGTCCGAAACTTCAGAAAAACGCATTGTTTTGGTTTCCAAATACATACGAAGTCACCACACTTGCTCCTCTTCACCTCTTATATCAGTGCTCTCGATGTAAAGGGCAATACGTGAGTTTGAGTAAACGACATATTAGCGGCAGATTTGGCGAACACAGACGCACTGTCGAAAAAGCCATCAAGATCAAGCAACATCACAGTGATCAACCCACCGCCGTCTCAGAACACTTTGCTCTACCTGGCCATTCAATCAACAACTTAGAACCCATTCCCTTAGAAATAATCAAATCAAACAGACGCTATTCGTGAAGCTAGATATTGATTTTTAATATCTCTCCAAGGGAAAGACCATTGGACCCCGCGGAAGGAAATTCAGTAACGAGCTGCTTCACGTTTTAACAGAGTTGAAGAAAAGCGAGTTCATGTGTCTAGCGTACAACTTTCGTTTTCTCAAAACATACGTACTTTTCAGTGGCGAAAACTGAAACGATGCATGATATAAGATGTAACTGAGTTTCCGTGTTACCTTAGAGTGTATTAAAGATGAAATTAAACCGAACTTTACATCGCAAGAACCGACTTAATAAAATTACTTGTTAGGAATGAAAACATTAAAAGACCTGGATTACTGCTCATTTTCATTTTCGAGGATTATTGCAAACACGAAAACGTGTTATTGCAATTAACGACAACTCGGGTTATAACTTACAAATTATGACAAATTGTTATTAGAATTTGCGATCGGCGCGTTATTACAAAATGCGATACCCGTTATTAAAATTTAGGATTGGTATTAAAATCTCCGAAAACTTTTATTAAAATTTAGAATCATTTGAGGTATTACAATTCACGAGGTTATTACAATCATCACGAGAGGTACAGGAGAGGGTTTAGCATCTATATTACTAGCTGTATTTCATTTTACTATTTGCTACGAAGAAGCTTTTTTTTTACAAATGTATTGAAGATTATAATAAAGTCTCGATGTAACGCGGCTCTGATTGGTTGAAAGAGCGTGCTTTATCAGAGTACAAAGTACGATCATTTTGAAAATGGCAGACCAATTTCTGAATTTTGCTTCGGAATTTTGACAAACGCACACAATGGAAATCGATCTATTTGTCTGCGATAAACATGGACTGCATGGACTGCTTAGTTTTATAATTAGTTTTATAAGTAACTGCTAAGTTTCCGACAAATTGCAGATGAAAACACGCGGTAATCAAGTAGCGAAATAAATAAAGATTCTTAACCTGATTTCTTAACCTGGCGAATGAACGGCCGCTATCGGCTCGTGCTTCTCCCTACACCTCTTTCGTGCTCTAGCCGCTTCCTTCGTGCTTTGCCACAGGTGACCAATTATTATGTCTTTAGTACTGAAATAGCCACCATCTTGGATCGGCCATTTTGAAATCTTTAACTTCCCTTATTTTATGAACAGTCTCATATAACTCAAAGGAGCTCGGTCACGGATGACACAGTTTGAAAAGTTTACTCTAAATTATCCTTCTCAATCTTCCTTATTCAAACCCATCCTTTATTCGTCCCAGTTTATTGGTGCATCTTTCGTGTTTTTTACCTTGATAAACGATTCAGTATTTCAAGGCAATTTTATATATTGCCAAAATTGACTTTATTCATGGTGACTGTGCCCCTTTAAAGTTAGTAGACTGTAAAACTTAATTTACTATAACATAAACCTTCAGGATATAAAACTAGACGGTAATAATGGTATTTAAGAGAGAAATGGCCTGACTATAAATTCAGTCCTGCATCTTGGATTTTGACTATTTTACAAATTAATATTGTTCTCAAATAACTACTAAAAACCTAACATGGCTGTGAAAAATCGGTTGCCATGGAAAATTCAAAGTCACGGGTAACGTGATGATAGTTTCAAATTGTTTGCAATAAAATGTTAGGAAATTTAACCAATTTTAGATGTCATAGCTTTAATTATTTGAAGTTGTAATGCTTCAACGTTGGCACCCCCACCCTGTCTGGATAGGGTTAACTTTAATTTCAGCACCAGTGCCCAGTACAAAACAGACTAGATCAAGCAAATTAGAAATAAGAACTGAACTAAAAAACATATAAATCGTAAACATGAAAGAGCTACATGCTTGCATTCCATTCTGTTACCAGCTTAAGCAGCACGAAGGAATGATATACTAACAAACATAAGTCCATACGAAATATTGGGCCAAATTCAATCCTTCAGTTTCCAGCTATTTGATCAGCCTTGCATTATAAAGTTTGTTCATTGGTGATCCTGTCCTGATCCAGCTAAAATCTGCTCCTGTTTGGGTAAGTAGCTTTAAGTGGTACTTGCATGGTTTTTAGATCATTTGCATGCATGGCGCCTATGTTTAAATAACAATACTTGTATATCCGTGTACATCTTTTACATCCACCCTTGAAAAATCCTTTGCCTAGAAACATAAGTGCGAGGATAACGTTAGAATGTTCAAATTTAGGTGCCATTTATGCAAAGGTTCTATAGAAGTAAATATGCTTACGTTTTGGGTCTGATTACATGGCGTATTTACGCTGACAATAGCGTATTCACTGACTACAATACGCCAGTATTTCAGCCATTAATTTTTTGTTGCGCTAGGGCAGTGAAAACAGTATTTTGTGGCAAGCGATTTCGGAGCGCTTTGTAAGCCTAAATAGCGTACTGTATAAATGAATGGACGAAAATCAAGCAACATAATATCTTCTGAAACATATCATTACACCGCATAACTAGTGCTAGTCCCAAACCGAGAATTAGAATTTAAAATCAAGGAGTTCCGATCTTTTTAACGAATCAGAAATAACAGCGTTGTTTATAACCTGAAGAATATGATTACCGTTTAAACGAAAAAAAAAATAATTTCATAAAATCTACATCTGTATTCAGGCAGCGATTAGTTTCAGTTATTTTAGTTTTTTTCTCTTCTGGTCACGTACGTAGCTTGTCAACTATGTTTTGAAGTCCTCTTCAGTTGAATAAACCTGTTCAAAAAATAAAGAAAAGAAAACAATATGGGAACAATACATGTATGTTACATTGCTGGGTAATATTATATAGCTTTTGTCTTTTATTCTGAAAATAAATATTTATATATATCCTTTAATTTTTTTGAAATATTTTTGTAGCGGAATTTAGAAAAAAATTCGACTAATTGAAAAATTATTTTTCACTAGTTCAAAAATTTATTTACCCATTATTTGAAGTATGTTTATACGGACATTTATGTCTTAATTTCTTTTTCAATAATAAAGAAGAACTTATTAATGAAAATTCATGGAAATTTAATCAAATACCTGATACAAAATACACAAATGTCTGGTTACGCCGGGCAACCTTAATAACTGAACTGATTACGGGACAAAGACTCTCATGATTTCATATCATCAAATAGGTCAAGCTGACGATCACTAAATAAAGTTTACCGAACCAAAACTGCTTGCATCCTCTCTGCTTTGTTCAATTTATGTCTCACCCTTTGAAATATAGGAAGCACTATCGTCTCGAAAAAATAACTTCCTCTTCAAAAACCAAAACATAAATAACAGTAAAATCACTTTTCTCATCGTTTGCATGCTGTTTTCTTAACTTCCTGCCGGCAAAATTTGAACGGTACCAAAATTATCCAAAATTATAAAAGAAAATCCTTGCCGGTTGTCGCTTGCTCATTATAATATTTTCGACTTCACCGTCGAAGACTTGGATTCCCCTTCTGGAGTCCCATTCATTAAATTCTGTTATTATGAATCTTGACAAAAGGTCTTCCACATAATTCGTTATCGTTAGCTCCGAGGGGTATAGAAAACTCAAATCGTTAATGAGATCCGCCGACTCACTTCGTCAAAATCCGGCTGCAGACTTAAGAGGTTTTCATTCCATACTGCAACTCCTACAGCTGCCAGTGTTTTTAAATCGGGAAAAAGATGGTAGCGATTTTCAGAACATAGATGCTACGCGGATGGTCACAGCTTTGAGGAAAATTTTGAATTACTAGAAAAAGTGTTTTTGAGTTTTGAAGAAAACAACTTAATTATATTCAGCATCAGTTTGGCTCATCGCTCATCTTGTTTGATGCGAAACTTGAAATCAAATGGAAGATTCATAATCATGTCTTGAAGAGTCTTACATGGATGATCTGGTTAACCAAGGTAAGATTTTGACGATATAATGCAATATCTTACGACAAGATGCGTTTTTCTGCCAAAACAAATTACACACAGACGGCCGAAGATGGCGTAGTCTTGAAACGAAACAATACATCTTGCCATTTCGACGAGATAAATAAATTTAGTGATCTTAAGTGTTAGTAAGCTGTAAGCCAAATGTTAATTTACCAAGTGCCCAAGCTATAGAAGAACTCCAAACTTTGAAGGCATATGCTAAAAAATGAAGCAAGGGAAAAATACTAAAAAAGTAATTACACCTTTCAGAAAAAAACATGTTATTGATACGTTAGTTATTTTACTGCTATGGATTTGACTAGCGCCTCAAGACAGCCATTAGTAATATCGACGAAAAGCAATGTTTTATCCTTATTGAAATGCTTACTGACTTGAAAGTCAATCATTTTGATGAGGAAGTAAATGCCAGATTTGATCGATAGCTTGCGCGAAGTTTCTGTAGATTGAATACGCCGGGCGTTGAGATGTAAACTAATGTTGTTCTCAATGTGGCTATTATTTTCCGTACACGAAAATATTCTGGAACAAAGTAGAGGATTTCCAATTTTGACTAAGCTGAGCTTAAATCTGAATAATGGACATTTTAAATTAAAGGAATATTTCTTTGGCCAGGAATCGCAATTAATAAAAACAGATTGTTTTTACTACATGATAAGACCTTCGCGAAGGAAATGTCTTCATATCTAAATTAATCAAGTAAGTTGTACTTGTGTATTTATTTATGTTTTAAACTCAACGAACTTGACGAAAGGGGGAATTTTAAGAATATTTTTAAAATTTTCTAAGGCCAGAATCCAAAATAATTGACTCGGGCCTTATTAGGTTTTGTTTTGCAATACACTTTTTACCCAAATGGATTTTCTTTAAAACAAACTGCAGGAGGGTACAATGACTTGAATTCAAACATCAATCGTATAACCTTTGTAAAGAAAGTCGGTGACACTGTAACCGATTTCAATGAAGTGTTTCAAATTTTGCATACATCAGCAAATTAATTAGATTATGCTAATAAATATGTATCAACAATTATTGGATGAGGTTACCGGTCTTAAGGAGACCTTGATAATTCTGGATATCACGAAAAACCGGATTCAATAATTGTTTTATTACACACTGATTTCTCAAGAGGAAATGTTAACCAGTACTAAAAGATGCTTTTCCTCAGTGCAATGCTTATTCCGTCTTCTTCTTCTTTTTCACGAGGAACTCTTGAAAAACTGCCTCGCTACTTTCATTTACCTTTTCTGTTGTAACAAAAGCACTATCTTCTACTTTTTGTTTCATTTTCCCGCTTCGACAAAGGAGCAAATCGAGCAATTGTTTTCAGGAGCTATGTGACCTCCACATGGCAAATAACTCCTGTAGCTATGCGACCGCGCTATACACATGACATGATATCCAGAATTGTCTGTAGCTCAGAGAATAGGGATTGAGACGTCAGTGTGTATTAATAAAGCATGTCATACTAAAATATTGAGAGATCTCGACTCTCACCCAGGTCCAATTCCCAGACGTGACGTCATAAGTGGGTATAGTTTGTTCTTGGTTCTCGTCCTTTCTAGGAGAGGTTTTCTCCGAGTTTCTTAATTCCCTCTTAAAAAACAATTCCAAATTCTAACAAGCCATTTCCGAGTTGCTTTCTGTGAAAGCAAAAGACGCGACAGTAAAAATGAAAGGTTGTGCACCAAGACTCGTCTTGAAACAAGGGAAAACAGCATCTCGGAAATGGCCTATTCAATATCTCACTTTCAAAATCACGTGACATTTTTGGTTGCCGCCGACTTAAAGTAGTGAAGGCTCGCATTGGGAGGACACAATTCAAAATTGCGGCTTTCGTGGTGAATGAATTTTACCTTGCGTAGCAGGTATGCCTTCTCATTATAACTGCTGTGTTCCGCTGCGCAATAACTATTCCAGGAAAAATTCGAAGCTATCTTTCCATCGCATTCCTATAGATAAATCTCTTCAAAAGGGATAAATAAGATTAATCCGCAACAAAACATTGAAACTGCAATCGTCTCGTACACGAATTTAAAGGAGGAAAGAAAAAGCATCTCAGGCAATTGCCGACAATATTTCCGTGGAGTAAACCGGATTATAAAGCTACAAAACTACCTACAAGGAAAGAATTGTCCTTCCAATATGGGCCCGCGCTACAATTGGACGTGATAAAATAAAAAAAAAAACACGTGATTTTGAAAGTGAGCTATCGTGAATCCGAGAATTAAATAAAAGGTTTGTTAGTTGCAAGAGTATTATGTGTTACCCCGATAAATAAGTCGATTTATTCCTTATTTAGTTTTTCTTATTTTCGAAATGATCGACCCTTGCACTGTTGTTTATCATGATCAGTTAGTAATCCTCTTTGTACACTGTAGTAGTGCAAAACATCTTACTTCTACTGGAAGACAATTTTTAAATGACGCGAAAAATTATTCAGAAAGAATAAAAATATTCAACGCCAAATTATAAATTAAAAGCACCTCAGCAGTGTGGCACTAACCTAAAGCCAACGTTAATTAATTATGAAAGTAGATTTAAGTCAAACTCTTTATAAATAAAACTTATAATTACAAAACTAACTTGCTAAACACCCCAAGGCTGTGTTTTTACTATGGCTGTACTTGTTCAAGACAAAATTTTTGTAAATAGTTTCCATCACGTGCATAATTAAGCATTTTTAACTTGAGGAGACAATGATATTTTGTCTGCGTTTTCGAGTACGTGGTCACTAATTTACTCCTATAAAAGGTAGGTAAAGTCAAACTGACTTCTAAACTGTGAAAACAATTCTTCTATTTTTGCAGCTTTTTATATCGAAATAAATTTTATTTCTCCAAGTTTTTTTTAACATATTTTTCTTGTTTTCCAATAATTTTGAAGTAAATTTCCTGGCATTACGAGAAAATAGTGCTATCAAGTAATTGAAGATGGCAAATCTATACCAAATTGAAGTATGCACTCGATCTCTTATTACCGTAAGGCCGACTGCAGAATTGAACCTTTTCACTCCCACAAGGACAAACATGGATAGACTTTAAATTATTTATATGCATTTCCCATGCGTCAAATTATTTGAAATACTAATTAAAGAACAATTATGCACCAAACGTTGGACAAGATAATATTAAACGTGCTAGCGTGAAAGACAAATAATCAGTTGCTCGGTTTGTACATCGCTTGCGCCCGCCAGGTTTGACAGCTAAATGTAAATGATCCTGTAAAGCGAATATTTGATCCTCGCTGACATGATTCTGAAATATCACCGTCATCTAAAAACGTCATAAGACGAACCATGATTGGTCAATGACCTGAGTGGGTCTTTTAATCATCGCTGCAGAGACAGCTTTTAAATAAAAAGAATAATTTAAACCGCATTAATTTCAAAAGCTGTGGAGGCTACCGAGTTGGATCTAAATTATTGTAATAGTGACACAGAAAATCTACGTCGCGCATTGTTTCTTCGCCCCATAAACACCAAACAATCCACCAAGCCTCGTAAGTAACGGAAACACTATAATTGGCGCTGAAGCGGCGTTGGCGGTATAACAAGGTTGGAAGAATAATGTCAGTGTCTAACTATCTGAAATTGGCGTGTTTTGCTTTACAGAAAGAAATCTAACTGAACCGACAATGCCTTCTGGTAAAGGAAAGAAGCGCTCGAATCGAATTGTGATTAACGTTGGTGGAATACGACATGAAACTTTTCTGAGTACTTTGAAGACAATTCCTGACACAAGACTTTCTTATCTTGGAGAACATCACACTACAGTGGCTCGGACACCGGAGTACGATGCTTCTAAACAGGAGTACTTCTTTGACAGACACCCAGGCGTTTTTGCGCAGATCTTGAATTTTTACCGTACAGGAAGACTTCACTGCCCCTCAGACGTGTGCGGTCCACTGTTTGAGGAAGAGCTCGGCTTCTGGGGTATCGATGAACAACAGGTATTAAGTTGCTGATAAGTTTTACTTACGACCGAAAATGTGTGATAATGACAAACTGATAAACAAGTAGAAGCTTAAAACAAAAAAGCTATGTACATAAAGCTGAAATGATGAAGATTTTCGACAAAATGAGGATTCTGTTTTTGGCATGTTACATAGGCGATACAGGTGGTTAACACGAGTACTGAGACTAATATTAATGGCTCTATATTTTCAACGCGCTGCAACGAGGTTGTTTTATGACTGTTTGAAGATGTGAATTCCATCTTTTTTCTGTTTAATTGTCTTTTACTAAGCCGATTCTGAAGTTTTCGACGATATTACACCATATTATGAAACTAGAATTGCAATTTACATAAAATGTTTACTCCCTAAAGAGTCCAGAAATCGATTTGTTCGATCCAAATAAAATGAACCTTTAGTTAGTGGTCTGTGGGGAGTATGACTGGCTATAACTGTACAGAAAAATTGCTGAAAATATGGCAGCTTCTTAAGTCTTAATCGACGAAGGTATTGTGGAAAATTATTTTCTTGAATAATGGGGAAAATGACGTTTTTGGATACTTCACAGCGGTTGGTAACGATTAAGCAAACTCTAATCGTGATCTAAATATTAAAAGCACACGAAACAAAATTTGCAAGCAGAAAAACAGGTTTGGCAAATAGCTTTGTGGCATTGACGCTCTATGTTATTATATTCTTATAAATAGACAAATGCTAATGTGTTTTAATATATCATTTTAGCTCATCTTTATAAATGGCAAAATGGTAATATATTTAATTTGTTGTGGGGACGAAAGTTTATTTGTAAGTTTGTTGCTACTACCCACGATCACCACGTATCAACAAGCGCAGCTAGCAAGTCTTTTGATTTCACCAAACCAAGTCTATACCATCGCAAACAAATCACAAAAAATATCGTTATTTGAACTCGATCTGCTTTTTAAGGGATATAGACAAGATTAGAGGATGGTTCTTATAACTTAACATTGCGCTTAGCGAAATGGTTTTTTGATAATATACTTACTCAGGAATACAAAATCAAAATATTTTGTCCCATAAAAAATATCTATTTGTTCTATATAGCAACTCTGAGTAGCCATTGTCTTCTACGAAAATAACAGAAATATCTTCCTATTGAGAGAACAATTATATAAGGTTTTCATTTTCTCAGGTTATTAATGAAAATGCTGTTAAAACTGACTTTGAAATGAGCTGCAGGAGTTATCATCTAATGCGCTTAATCTTTAAACACCTGCTGGTTAGTTTCTTTTTCCACTTTCAGCTTCCAAACTTCAAATCAGCAGTACGAACGAGATAAGCGTGTTTCCCGTTTGTTAGTTTTATTCTCATAAAAGTTTTAAATGTGGAACGTCTAAAATGCATGTATTCTATTGCGAAGATTGATATTCATTTTAATTTTCAAGCAAGATATGCCAACGCACGCTAGCAGGTGTATATATATACCTTTTCGTATTTCCTGCGCGTTCGAAACCATTAGTGAGATTAAGCATGAGCGAGCTTGCTTTTCATTTTGTTGCCTTTTCATCGAATTCTTAAATCAATCCCTCAGGAAATAAGGGAAAAAATCGCACATTCGCGACAAACACAAACCTACCCATTTCCGCGTACAAGCACCTAACAGCAGACTGCAAAAGTAGAATTTTTGCCGTTACGTTTGCGGGAAAAACAACCAATTCACGAGAAATTCGTTTTTCTTTATAACTAAATTGGACACAAATATTACATGCGAGTGTTCATAAAAGCAATAGATGAATAACTAGAAAAGAATGTATAAGCATTGCGCCGTCTAGACGACGAATTATTCCGGCAAAACTTTGTTCGAATTAACTTGTCATTCTAAATGCAAATTATTAAGGTTGCATTGGACTAAACATTACGTTTGTTTATAAAATTTATTGACAGCAAGAGATAAGATATTCCTTTCCGTTATAAGAATAGCTAACACAAGGCACATAATATGCGTTTAAAATATATCATGATGGGTTTTTTCGCTTTTACAAGCATCCTCAGTTTATATGCTTCAAATTGTGAGTTGCAATATCAGTGTATTGTAAACGTGAGAACGAAATAGTTTCAAAGTTGGGATTTTAGTTATTTTGTTTCATTTTATTTGTTGACGATTTTTAAACTACCTTCTGCATAATGACGTATTCGAAATATAATGAGATTTTACTTTGCAAAATGATCTTGAACAGGCTCGCTTTCATGGGCTTCGGAAAACTAATTCGAGTTACAGATCGAGCCTTACATCAACAGACTGTTCCTATTACCAAAATTATTCAACTCCAACTTCGACTCCGATTTTAAATGCGTAAATATTCAAGGAAATTATTACAAGTAACTTGAGGCAGCCATTTCCCCTTTTGTCCACTGAGATAGGTAGGTCAAGTGACAACGAGTCTAAACATAGAACTTATTGGCATATATCACTTCTTTCCTCTCTTGAGATGATACAGGACGCCTCATATTAAAATTAATGACTTCATAATATCTTTTAAAAAGAAAATGCGTATACAGTGTAACCATTAACTATGAAACCATGGCATTTTAATTTTTAGCACTTCGTGAAGCTGTCTTATATTAAATTAAGAAAAAAACGTTAAACATAGAATAAAAGAAGCTAAAACTTTCGCGGAGGAGGTGGAACCTAATTGTACAGCAGCACCAAGAAAATTTCACAGCAGTGCACGACCGAACTACTGTTTCCAACTGTGTTGTTACGAAAGTTCATTCCTGCTGTTGTATTCTTTCAGAGAATCCCCTACCCGTGACCTCCGTAATACCGCGGTAATTTCTTTTACCAACTGAGTTATTTTTGGTCACAGAATGTAAGAAATGAAGATGCCAGAATGAACTAAATTATTCGCGAAAAGTGAAATTATTTTGCGAGAAATTATTTAAAGAGAGGGCAAAAAATGTCACGATTCTCTTTGTATGCCCACCGATCTAAGCAATTGAGACTGAAGGGGGAACCTAAAGGAGGAGTAGATGACAGAATTGGATTTGAACACCTGTCGTTAAAATCTGCGCTTTATATACTTAAGGCGGTTGCAACTGCGAGGACACATTGTTGCGGAAATGGACACAAATGTTTCCCTGTTTGCCCGCGCGTACCCGAGACACAAGAAACGTTCTGGTTTTATTCAGAAACATTTTGCGTCCGCAACAAATGTTTCCTTGTTTACGTGCGCAAGGAATGAGCAACAATGTGTCCTCGTTTGCCAGCGCCTTTAGGCAGAACGTTTTTTATCGTACTCTTCTACCTGTAAGGTTCAAATAAGGAAACAGATAACATCACTATTTTATGTTGTAGTTTGGCTATTAAACCCTGAAGTGTGAGTTTAAGTTCCGAGGAGTTCCGAGGAGCGATAGAGGTGACGCACTTTGAGTGTATTTAAATTTGAAATATCGATAAAAGAACACAGAATCCAAAGACACAACCTCGTTTCCAGGGAAGGAGGTTGTCAAAGACTGAATTTGAAATCCTAAAATTTCGTTTTTATCGGTTTTGTGTGGCATTGAAATCCAAATGGCATATTCCAATTGCATGCACCCTTATTTTCGAGGAGCTCTGCGTCTACAAAATGTTTTCTTGTAATAATATTAACGTGCACATTATGTTAACCAACCTGGGAGATGTTTCCGTGTAATATAAGGCAACATTTCAGTGGAAGTAATTTTCATATTGAGCATGAGCATGATTGTAAACGGAGCGAATTAATGTCACTTCATGGCCATATATAGGCAACGAGCCAATTTGTTCTCGTCAGCATTCTGCTTGGCTCGGGTAACAGCTCTCGAAAGATCTCACATGATTGGCTCGCAGCCCTTCGAGAGAACAATAGAAACAACAACAGGAGCAATGCTTTTAGCCCCTAGAAAAATAGCAACTGCTACACATGTTTACGATAGCTGATACACTACGTGTCTAAGTCTAGCGTTATTAATTCCTCAGTGTGTCGATAACGCAGCTCAAAAACAGTTTTTTTCCTTTCTCCTCTCGAAAAGGTTGAAACTTGCTGCTGGGAGAATTACAAGCAACACAAAGAGAAACAAGAGAAACTCAAAAATTTCAAACTTCCAGGATTTGAAGAGAGCCCAGAGGACAACTTCTTGTCCAAGGATTCGGGTCTGTTTGAGGATGTGGATGACGTGCACTCATGGTGGTCTCGATATCAGCCCAAGGTCTGGAAGAGCCTTGAGGAACCTTATACTTCGTTTTGGGCAAAGGTAGGAACAAACACGTCACTTGCATTGTCAAGCGGAATTTCTCGGTTTAGATAAGACGAGGGATGGAAAGAGAGTACCAATTGGCAATGTGGGACCTCATTTAACGGTTACTTTGGGTTCGGCGTTTGACTGGCTTGGCCGCATCTTGCTCTGATTTACTACGACTGGTTGTATGTGACGACCTTCATAAACCGAGATGTTCAAAATATATGTTGACATTTAAAAAAATATATCAAACGAGAGAGACATGCAATGTTTCATTACATTCTAAACATGCACCGAGAAGATAGTTGAAAATACGACGACAGCCGGTTATTTTTCACGGGGGAGGGGAGGGGATGGGGAGGGGGGAGAATGGGGTACATCGTACACCAAGCCAAGCGTGTACCCTCTGGTGGGTTTTCGTGCCTTCTAAAAATTACACCCCGAGACTGCAGAACAGCCTCACAGGCTCCTGGTAGTTGGAACAAGCTAGCTGCAGACTGGCAGGTAAGATCACAAGAATGAATATTCTGCCACATCAGTTGTATATTGTGACAGCAATAGGTTTGCTGTTGATGTTGTTTGGGGAGAGGGGGCTGCAGTCCTCCTGCCCTGTCGCCTATAGAATGTTTTCTTTCGGTTAATACCCACAAAGGACTTGAGACAAAAGGAACCATAGACGTTGGGCGGAAAGCCTCACTGTTTTTTTTTTTAATTTTGATACACCGGACGTAGCTATTTCCAAATTCCAATTCGATCTGGAACACACGACCACGTTAAATCGAGCTCTCAAATCTTAGGTGTACCGTGGGTAAACAAATACATTTACATTTTTTACATTTTAGAAGAAAAACGAAAATAATAATGAGGTAAGACGCTAACAGAGTACTGCTCCTTTTCTTTCCTTGCAGTTGGTTGGAATCGTCTCATTTGTCGTGTTCACTGCCTACATCATCAAATTTTCATTATCGACGCTTGACTACTTTAGCGACAAAACCTCTCCTCGATATATCGCCTTATCAGTGACCCATCTCATCTGCATATCATGGTTCACAATGGACTTTGCACTGAGGGTACTCTTTTCACCTAATAAAAGCGCCTTCTTAAAGAGCCCCTACACCTGGACGGACCTCATACCTCTGGTCCTCTTGTACGTGTTCTTTTTTCACCCCTCCATGGAGAAGATCCCATTCCTGGAGATGCTGGTAATGTTAAAAGCGGCGCGTATTTTCCAGCTGTTCAAACTGTCTTACGTTCTTCAAGTGCTTGTGAACACCCTCAAGGCGAGCTCCAGTGAGCTGTGCCTCTTGCTAGTAATCATGGGATTCGTCATGGTAGTGTTTGCCAGCTTTGTTTATTTTTTGGAAAGACACGAGTATGACAGTGACTTCAAAAGTGTACCAGAAAGCATGTGGTGGGCTGTCATCACCATGACAACAGTGAGTAGACCTTCTACAAATTAGTTTCTTGGCTCCCTAAATAATTATACTGAACAATTTAACGTTTCCTTTTATCATGTTAACGATGAATGAATACACCTCTTTTCTTCTGAAATTTTAATTCTTTCCCATGCTATAGTCTAATTTTAGCATTCAAACATATTCAGATACCTTTTGCACGTCTTCACTCCTTCTAAAAAAATAGGCCATTTCCGAGTTCCCTTTTCCCTCTTGCGAAACTATTCATATGGAAATGAGCTCGTTTTGCATGAGAATGAAGATGCAGGTGAAACACATTTTCATAACAGTGGTTTCGCACTTAGACTCGTTTTGACACCGAGGCAAAAGAGAACTGGGAAATGGCCTATTTGCAGGTAAAAGCTAATCGGCCATTTCCGAGTTCTCTTTTGCCTCAGTGTCAAAACGAGTCTAAGTGCGAAACTATTCACACGAAAATGTGTTCAACCTGCAAGTTCATTTTCATGCAAATCAACTTCGTTCTCGTTTGAACTGAACAGAGGGAAAAGGGAACTCGGAAATGGCCTATTCACCGTACGGAAAAAATGGCGTCTGATATAAAAGCTTAAACCTTCAAATTTGACAAGAACAATGCTGTAGTAAATTTCGTGAAATCATAGCTTTCCATTTGCCCTGTGAGCCGTGCTAGGTTCGCAAGGTATCGTGGCCATCTTTTTCCGTACAATGGATTATAAATGAAAGCTTATGCCACGCAACTGATTAGGGAATTCGGAGGACAGCATGGGGTTATAAAATACTACATATGCTAAATATTGCAAATCGAATATAACAACATTAAGGACGGTGCATTCTTTTGTTACTGTACACTTGCTCTGCGCATCACAGGACGCGCGCGCTTGGGGAATTTGCTCGCTCAAATTGACGAATTGAACCACGTGACCAAGAGCGCGACTAAAATCACGTCCCACGTCCATGTTTAATTTCTTGGCCAGATAAGCCCCGATTCTGAATAAAGCTAAACCAGGAACAGCGGAAGAGCAAAATATCATGTAATGAAATGTAATGTAAATGTTGTTCAGTAACTACTAACTTCTAACCGATAAAAATGACTCTATTTTTAACAGTTAAAAACAAATCGTCAATCGCTCAAACGCAACCCGCAAACTGCTAACTAGATATGGCGTGGTGAACCTGTAAAAATTGCAACTGCGTGAGACGCAAATATTCTTTTTCGCTGGAAAGGGGACCGGAAAATTGTAACAGACCCCAAAAGCAACTAAAAACAATTCGTATTTTTTTATTTTGAATAAATGGAAGTGTTTTTAATTTGTAATTTAGTGCAAAAGTTGTCTTGATAGCTATTTTTAAGATTGTCATATTTAATATTGATTTTGTTATGAAAAACCAAATTCAAAGAGAATTTTCAAGAAAATTTTATTTCCTTTAACTTTTTTTAAAATTTCACGTCAGCACTTTTTCCAGATTTCAGTCCTAAATATCTCGAAAATTTGCGTGGCTACCAACAATTTTCTTTTTGGATTTCAATATCCCTTGGTAAGATCTACTTTTCTTGCATAGTCATCGGCCGAGCACAATACCTCTAGTTAGTGACAGGACCGAAAATTAAACTGGTAATCTGCTCCACATTTCAGGTTGGGTACGGTGAAGTATATCCTCGCACGTGGATTGGAAAGACCGTGGGAAGCGCATGCGCAATATGCGGTGTGCTGGTCATTGCGCTACCTGTGTCAGTGGTAGCAAGCAACTTTTCTCTCTTCTACACCTACGCCAAAGCGAGGCTCAACCTGCCACCTAAGAAAAGGCGGGTAGCTTTCTCCCATGCCCTCACGTCCATGCACAACCAGAGAACACAGGGGACACCAGAAGACGGTGCGCATGCGAACTTTACGTCACTGTGCAGTGAGAGACAAACCGAGCGAAGCTTTCCTTCCGAGATCTCTATAAGTTGCTCAGTGACTCCCAGGGGAAGTTTAATAAAGAAATCTTCTTTCTGGTCCCTGCGTTCGATGTCAAAGTTACTGAGACCCAGGAAGCGATCAGTGAGCCGAAGCAAGTCTTTGAATTCGGTCTTTTCAGATTACAGGCCGCCGAACGAAGCATCCAGAGAGGGTATTACCCTGAAATTCGAACCACCTTCCAGGGCGCCGTCAGCCGTCGACATACCAAGAGAGCAAAAGGAAGGTAGAGGTATTATCAGATCTAGCCTCTCTTATTGTTTACTATTCTTTTATCAAATTAACGTACTTTTCTTTACCTCAATTGTCCATAGAACGTTCCAAAACTAAATATCTTTCTTAGCAGATGTAATTTTTCAGTCAAAACTTCCTAATAACAACACCCTGTTATCACTGATAGCAGTTCTGGCCTAAGCATGTTGAAAGCCAATAATTATTTTTAACAATATAGCCAACGGAATCTTTGTTGATAAGAATACTTGCTGTGTTGTTATAAACGGACTTCGACTGTTAGTAAATTAGACAGGCGGGATGAATGATAGCTTTAAAGTTCACTTATTTGACTGTCTGCCATGTAGGTTCACTGACAGCAGGGGAGAATGCGCTTCTTCACGTGCCAATGGGAGTTAAAAGAAAAATCTCAGCTAAGGAAACTCCGAAGGAAAGCCCGAGGACTACGCTGATAAACAAATCGCTTTACCCACTACATCTCCGACGTGGAGCCGTGTCACCGGCGTCTTTCAGCCTTAAGAGCGCGTCGACGGCGTCTAGTTTAAACGCGTTGCCGCGTGGCTACAATGAGCTTTACAACGCTCTCAGTGGCAAAGGGCCGATCATTCTTCTGTCTGACCAAGCAAGCGTGCACAGTCTTTGCTCGTTAAATTCAAGGATGACCTGTTCTTGTACGAGTCTGAGAAGCGCGGGTAGTGATGGGACACAAGGAACGCCTGCTAATGTTGACGGGATCGGAGGAAGCCGAAAACATATGGGGAGTGATGGGAGTTTTGTGTACAGCCCGACCGAAAAGGGTGACGGAACATATGCAACTCTGAGCGTCCCCGTGGAGTGTCACGGGAAACGGAGAGGACAGTAACGAGAGTCACAACGGTGGAAAAGAAAGTGAGTGCGACCACGATATGTCAGCCCCAAAAAAGAAAGACTGCGATAGTGATCCATCAGATAGAAATAATGGGACAAACGAAAATGATTTTGAGCCTGTAGAATTTGTGTCTCTGCACAATGAAAGAAGAACGGGGAACACAAGTGACACGGATCTCATAAGTTTACGAGTAGATAACGAGACAACTGGAAATTCAGTAGTAAGATTAAACGATGGCAGCAATACAAGTGACACTTTAAACTTCAATCAAAACAACTCATGTCAGCATTGCCAGGAAACAATGAGCGAAAATGTATCAAACTTCGATAATTCGCCTCGCGAATTTTATCAAAAGAGAAATAGTTTGCCATTCGAAAAAGATGGACAGCATTAATGCCCCAGAAATAAAATTACCTGTTAAACCTGTTCCGGTCATTGGCAGGGCTGTGTCAGCTTATTCAATCATGGAATACAATATCGGTAAAAATACGTTGCCAAGCAACAGAAAGAGTGGACCTGTGATGACGACACACCGAATGACCATAGCAACAATGGGCCTAGGACGTCGACA